>JADDOH010001553.1:0-219322 GCA_016648135.1 Agrypnia vestita
AAATCATATAGAAATCCGCGTATTCAATCGCCAGTATAGATAACAAAGCATTCGTTAGCATATGAATACATCCGCCCTGAAGAACCTCTCGCACATTCCGAACCTCGCGACATTGAATATACATAATTATTCTGAAATTTTAAATCCCACAAACAAACACGAAACACCCTTCGTCAGTAAAGTATTCCATTTTAAAGCCTTTATATCTTTGGTAATATATGAATATCGAATTTAAATGATTTTTCATATGAACAGCGACAGAAATATATATTTCATAAGCGTTATGCAATAATTCACAGTCGCCACATTACGATTTCTTGTACATTAAATCCGAAGCGCGTATAGTAATAATTATCACTAGGCCCAAAATACGTAACAAAGCAATCCACAACATATATCAATAATTGTTACGATCCAGAAAGTTCTAAATTGAATACACGAAAAAGGCAATAGAAATAAATAATATTGAAAATGCTTAGCTGTTCACTGTTCCAATTCTCCTTGAATTATTATCAACCTCTGGCTTTTTCCTCGATCCAGCCAAATTATCTTCCTTACTGACTCTCCTCGACAAGGCCTCCGCCGACCTTCAGGCTGCAAACTCAAGTGCCGCTTTCCAATTTGTAACGCCTAACAATAGCTCCTATCTCTCGCCATTTTTGATTCCAACTCGCGTGTAAAAGTCAAAGTCTAACTCTAAAGACGCGTTTCATTGGTCAGATTCGGTGCTAACGCCCGCGTCTGTGATTGGACATCTCGTTAAACAAAATAACATAAAGCCTGCTTTACACGCCCGCGTGCAGAAATAATAAAGCTCGCCCGCACCTACTTATCCGGCAGATATTTAATTATAGAGTATTTAACGGGTTGTGAAGCTTCTCTTTATTATAAACTTTAGCAGATAGATATTTTCGTATAATTTTTCAGCAATGTCTATTTGAATAGGCCAATATCGTTACAGCTTCCCCCTGGGGTGGCGCGGTACGATCGCATGAGCAGGAACGCGTCGCCACAAACATAGGTAGCTATTAGACCCCTTCGTTCCTTCGTTTGGCATCATTTGGTATACCCTTAGAAAATTCATCCGCGAACCAGGTGTTGCAAGTAGCTATGGTAAGACGTATTAGCTAAATTGACTAAGTCCTACGAGCAGGCATGTTAGAAAGTTAATAAGAAACCAAAGATCCGTATCTACATCATTTAAACAGCAAGTAAGGCTCAAATACCCACAATTAATCGAAAGTAACTTGAACGCCTCATACGATCGCGCCCGTTATTCAACTAGATCTTAAAATCTTCAACATTGTATAAGCAATCCTGCTTATAGCTATGCTTCCCCCGTTCTGAAAGAATTTGATTTCATGTTAGAATTTCGTCCCCATGTAAGTGTTCATCAACACGTTATACCATTGTACACCCTTCCCCCATCTAAAATTGGTCCGTTTTATCCACACTTCCCCTCTCAAAACGCGTTCGCCGCAAGTTATTAAAATAGCACGCCTTACTACAATAATCTACTCCCCGTAATAAAGAAGTAGTTTAGCAATCCCGACGATCCCGAACGCACGTGTTCACGCAGTGATGAGGACGCCTTGTTCCCAACTACAACTGTTTTTTTTTTTTTTCTTTCTCTAAAGTGCTCGGTTAATATAAATTTGAGAAATCGAAAGAAAAGGTGACCGCATCTATTTTATTCAACTGATTGGGAAGATCCGAATTCCCATTATCAATCGAACGTCCCATCGTTGTGCCTGTCAATTACTCGACCCCATTCCGCTTTCAACAGATCAAAAGAGACACCACTTCCCCCGCTCCGTCACTCCTCGTTTCCCTTTATAGATGGTACATCCCTAGTGCTCACCAGTTCGTTACATTGTAGCACTTCCCCCGGCGCATACTTCCCCTAACACCTTTTGACTAGCACCAATTCCAGAATATACACGACGACAAGGACACTATACAGACAAATTCGAACGAGAACCGCGATAAGTTTTTAAAATTCCAGAATTGTGTTAAACTATGATTTTGATGTTCATCTTATTCGTGTGAGCCAAACAACCGGATTCCTAGTATATAGAACCACACATTGATCTCAATATCCCCTTGTACACGGGTACTTAAAATGATGATGATGCTTCGCTATTACCCCCTTCCCCAAAGCTATATGTGGCACGCATCCAAAATCTTCCAAAGATTAGTTTGTAAAATCGTATCCCCCTATAATAACTGCAGATCGCGTATCAACAAAAGGTATATTCCTATTATGATTGTTCTCAACTAACTACACGACTAACTCTCAAAGGAGATATCTAAAGACGATGCACATCCATTAAAGAAGCGCGCCACGTACCTACTTCTTGAAAAAAGTAATCGACAATTTGAATCTACATTACACTATTGTTCCCATAGTGAACACGCACCCGCATCTCCCCTCTCTGTTGATAAAATACTAAAACTGCTGGCACTACACTTGTACGAACCTAATACCCTTCCCCCTGTCTATAAGACTCTATTCCCATGTCCAAAAGATTTTATCTGTCCTGAACTACAACCGCATATTCCTACTATGATTGCAACCCGTGACAAAATGAACTCTAGTACCCCACCTGTGTTATGAACCTTATGCATACGCGCAGTACATCTCCTATTATATAGAATCAACCTATTGTCTCCAATATTCTACGTATACTGTAATGACTGCCACACTTTATTGTTGGTGTCATATGATGAAGAAGAGGAAGAAGTAGCTGCAAAGTAGTGGATGACAACAGAAGAAGAAGAAAATGAATTCATTTAAAGGCATAAGATAAGGAAAAAGTCACAACCGAGTGTAGTAGTAGATAAGAACGAAGAAGAAGAAGCCGAAAGATGTAAAATTAAAAGAAGACGTGAATGCAGCAGTAGGTAAAGAACAAAAGAAGACGAAAAAAAAGACGTAGAAAACAATCGAAAATTATACGATAAACGGAAGAAGACGACATGAATGTAGTTATAGGAAAGAAGAAGAAGAAGTAGAGAAGCAAATAGGAAAGAAGAAAGAAGAGAATATGAAAAGAAGAAGAAGAAAGAAGAGAGAAAAGAAGAAAAGAAGAAGAGGAACAAAATAATGTAATAGGAAAAGAAGAAGAAGAAGAAGAAAGTGGAGAAGCAATCGAAAGATATACCATAAGACGAAGAAGCAGTTGCAACGCATTGTAATAATTGCTATTTACAGAAGAGAAGGCGTTTGAAAAGTAAAGCATAAACGGTATGTATTCAAGGAAGAAGAAGACTAGAGTGAACATAACCAATTAAAACCCTTTGTATCGAAGAAGAAGAAGACGCTGTTGAAGTCAATATAAATAAAGGGGGAAAGAAAATATGTATATAACCGTTAGCATATACGAACAAGAAGAAGCCGAAGAAGAAGAAGAGGAAGAAAAGGGTAGGAACAACCTCTTCGATAATTGTAGAACGTAAAAGTATATATAACTATTATCCGCCTCAATTAACTTTCCCGCTAACCCTCAAGTATGGTATCTAAAGACGACACGTGTTTGTAGAAGAAGTGGATCCAGATGTCAAGATAAGTTTCCCACAACTATTCCTTACTAACCTGTCTTACCCCCAGGTTGTTAAGCGTTTGCCAAATAATCAAGCGCGATTCCTCCGTATAGTGTAGTCATCACCAACACTGATATCCACATAAGATGTATGTGTGTAACTGAATCAAGAGTTCCCGACATATAATTCGACTTGCTATACGACTGGAATCTATTCAAAATCCAAACGACTAATCTTCCTACCCTAATCTAAAAGTAATGGTCACGACGACGCATGTAGGTGAATGAAGCCAATGATGATGCTATTACTATATAAAAAGGTTTTTTTTTTCAAAGTCCTCCTGGAAAAATTTATTTCCAAAAGAAACTCAAATAATTATTTCGTGCAAAAAAAATGAGAGTCTGTGTTCATATTACGAACAAGTTTATTAATCTTGCATACTTAGCGTCCATAGATCAATAAGTATAAACAAATAAATCAATTTACATAACTAGAACCGTATATAAATGTGTATAACAATTAAGAACATATTTAGATAATTAGAATAATTAAGAACCATAATAAATCAATGAAGGAAATTATTTTTTTTTTCAATTAATTCAGCAACATTGTAGATTGACATTTTATCTTTTAGCGACAATTGTAGTATAACACCTTGACGATACAAAGTCACTCCCGAACTAAAACAACAACGCCCTTGAAAACGCGCGGACCTGTGTGAGTCTCTGTACATATACTCCGGGCGGACCCACTAACACACGCGTGCCGATGGTTACCGTCGACGCAGAACAAATGCGCTCCGATCAAATGCGTACAAAATCGAGTCACGTGATATCGTCGAGCGCAGAACGCTAAGGCAAAACATCGCACCATCTGTTGTATTTCTTCAAACTAAACTCTAACCCAGCCCAGAAGGTTTGCGAATCTTCCAACAGGTGGCACTGTTCCAGTGACCCAGTGTTAAAACCTGTTTATTATATAACACATAAAAGTTCGTTGCCCTTTCTTATGTAACTCCCAAGAGCAATGACCGCATGATTTATAATTAGGTCATTATTTCAAGTTCAACCAAGCAGATGTTTTTACAAGGACGATGAAAGTACTATTTTAGCGAATCAAAGAATTAGTTTAAGATATTTTTTACGTGTCTTTCGCGCGCGTATTTCATTTTAGATTATCGGCTTGGTCGTAAAGTGTTCAAGCATATCGTTATTCGAGATAACGGTTAACATTAATGTTTAACATATAATTTTTTTTTTTTTTTTTTTGTTTTCGCGCAGACATTTTAATTGCTTCCTAAGGCTCGTGTGAAGGTACGCCTATACGTAAAATGTTCAAGCGAATCTAAAATAAAGGTTATGTCACCGAAAATTTTTTTCACATCTATTATAACAATATGAATACGGCTTTTCGACTGGCTTTGGGACGTTACTCTCCTGTTTTTGAATTAATACGTGACTTATATAGACCGTGCGAACACTAAATGATTTTTGATAGAGCGCGCGTAAAGACATGCTTAAGCGTGGAAAGAAAAATGCCATTATAATTAAAACTATATTTTTTTTTCTTTTTACAATATTAACTAATCTAATAAAATGAATACGAATCTCACTCTTGAAACATATCTCCTGGTCTAACGGAACCACTGTAACGTACCTACCTGTACACCTAAGCTAAATACCTAACTATAAAGTTTAATGATGTAAGTTTTACGAAAAGCCCAAAGCTTGAGACTTTAAGCTACCGAATTGAGCTTTATTACAGCTTTTGGGACTTTTAAGCACACACTTTATGCTTTAAGCTACTAGATGAAACTTAAGTTGAACTTAGAACTTCGGAAGTATATTTACATGAAAGCTAATATTATTTTTTTTTTTGTTAAGAATTTATATTTTCAAAATTGGCCAGTCGTGATCTATCTAGTGGTTAGGAAAATTCCCCCTCCGTTGTGTCCGTAGCTATCCAAAATTCTTTTGATATGTGGCGAGATTCGTATTCTTATTAACGCGACTAGACTAATATAGATCGAATTCTTACCTAACTATGGAAATAACAAACGCACGTAACTAATCCGTACTCGTCCTTCTAGAAACCGCTCTAGAACTCTACAGTTTCGCCTATATGAGAGATAGCCGATATCGTCCACGTCCGGAGTTGGCCTAAAAGCCAATTATATGCGGCGTAGCCTAGGAATAAACGCTAGTAGCAAAACTCCCTTACATTGAACCGCCATAACTATAATACCATCGGGGTTAAAATACTGTAATATAAACAATACAATCGTTGCCAAGTTAACGGCATACGCTAAAGATTCCGCCCGCATTGATTATCAACATCTCATAATAGCAGCTTAGAACAGTGTCAGCACAACCACATGCGGCACCCATTTATGACAGATTTACAAGATATAATAGCATACGTTATATTCAAAACACAAGTAAGAAACCTACCGATAGCGCGTCTCACGTTGTCCAATCTGCTCAATCTGTTCATAGTACATAGTAGGGGAAGACAAACATATATATATTCACAACAACTAGGCGCAACAGAGGCTCAGGGCAAGCTTTGTCTGACATTATCGCAGCCCGAGATTCTAAGGGAATGGAAGATACAGATTTGTAAGTGAAATTTAAGAAGTGTCTAACCACTTCTGTTCAAACGTGGATTCTAGATGCCCCCCCCCCCCCTGTAGGGGGGAGGGGGATGCGGCCCCAGAGCATCGCCGCATCCGGTGGTTAACTCCTGTTTAGACATAACCTCCCACACTAAGCTGCAGACCAAGATCAAGCCGAGACTCTACTGCTCCTGCTGGAATCCCTCGAAGTCCTCGCCTCCCGGCGACAAACATATCAGGAAGAAATCCCGCGTCTGATATTAAGGTTTGTATATTATCCCGCGGGGCAGTCAAATTGACTGGTGTATTATGATGAGGATCCCACGTTGCGGCTACATGAGCCGGATTATTATGATGTTTACTGCTGATTAAAGGGCTGAATGAACTAACTGGGTGACTGGAAAAGACTCTCCCTTGAGCGCGTCAGTCAGAGCCATGTTAGCATCGCCAAATATAGTTGATGTGATTGATCCCACGGTGTAGTCTTATTGACTAGAGATATTAAATGATGGTAAAACAGCATGATTATTACAGTTGATTGTGTAATTCCTGATATGTTTCTCGCTGGCCGGGAAGAGAGAACCCCGAAGGTCTCTGTATACAGCAAGTTAGAAAAGGTGGTGACTGATGAGAATGATGGTGTTAGTAATGCCATCGCGCGCCTGAATGCGGTCCCGATCGTAAAAATTGATTGTTAAACTGCTAACAGATCTCGTTCATTAAAGCGGCCCCGAGCATAAGTATTGACTGTCGAACTGCTACCTGCATCTTATAATTTCTCGTTCATGAGGAACGTCCTATCTCGTCCTTGAGTACGGAGTTATTACATTCACATACATTCATAACCAGAGCCCGAGCTCGTCGAGCCAAGGGGAGTGAAAGAACGTAGGGGCTTCTTCCCTCCGGCTGTGTTTGAGGCACGACGCTCTGGTCCGATTCGAAATGCTTCACCTTTGCTTGACTGAACACATTTTAACTGTGTGGAGGCTTTGCGCAATTCTACTTAGACCCACCCAGAGTGTCCCCGCAGTCCCGTTCATCCCCTGGATCAAGAACACGCACCCCGTCATTTGATCCCAGTTACATACAACTATCTGTATCGCGAGTGTATCTCTTTCTTCAATCCCCTTCATTTGCTTCTCATAGTTGCTCGTCCATGCGGAACGCCCTGTCTCGTACGTTGATGAGGTCCCGAACGAAGGTTTCGATTGAGGTACGGCTACCTGAGTCTTTTAGCTGACATTCATGAACATTCATATCCGGAATTCGAGCTCGTCGGGCCAAGGGAGTGAAAGAACGTAGGGGCTTCTTCCCTCCGGCTGTGTTTGAGGCACGACGCTCTGGTCCGATTCGAAATGCTTCACCTTTGCTTGACTGAACACATTTTAACTGTGTGGAGGCTTTGCGCAATTCTACTTAGACCCACCCAGAGTGTCTCCGCAGTCCCGTTCATCCCCTGGACCGAGAACACGCACCCCGTCATTTGATCCCAGTTACATACAACTACCTGTATCGCGAGTGTATCTCATTCTTCAATCCCCTTCACTATTCCATTTATACAACAATCACGTGACTAACCTCGAGAGTCTAGCACCGGTAATAAGATCTCATTATGCTACGTTGGATGTTAACATTGCATAACCGGACGGAATGCCTATTTCCCGCGATCATATTCAATTTGTAAAACGCAATAATATGTATTTATATATGTTAGTGAGACGTTTGAAATGCAGAATGCACGTATGATGACCTCGCTTCTATCCTAAAGATAATTAAGATATAATCCCGACGTTACGTCCCGACATCAGTACTAATTTGTTTCCGCGTCCGTTACCGTCGAACTCTGAACCCACGTAATGAAATGAATAGTGACCATGAGACAATGACAAATTATATAGCACGAACATTCCATTTGATACACATAAGAAAACATCAGGAATAAATAATATCAAAGGTTCTTATCTTAGTTCTGTAGTTGGTCTGCTTCTGAGATGGCATCCTGATCCGAAGTAATATAACTCTCCAAAATTGAGCAATTACCAGCGCCTGTGTAGCCCTTCATTTCCCTTGTATATATATTTTAATATCAGCGCCTGTAAAACTGTATTAGATCCTAGAAACAAGAAAACTATTCCCTCTACGCCGAGCACATACAGAACATAAACCCCTTCAATCTAGTTCATCCACGGTTATGCAAAAAGGCGAAAGAATAGTAATAGTAAAAGGTCCTTAACTGACAGAAGTTGAAGTTCTCTGCAAACTGCCCATATCTTCTAGTGGCGCCTGTGTATTCCAATAACAACTTTCCAGTCATGTATTTAACATAACGTCCTCCTTGTGTGTATGTGTGCTGCAATATCTGTCATCCAGTTAGTGATTCCCAAAATAGTGTTTTCCTTGTATATATATATATATATTTCAATATCAGCACCTGTAAAACTGTATTAGATCCTAGAAACAAGAAAACTATTCCCTCTACGCCGAGCACATACAGGACATAAACCCCTTAAAACTAGTTCATCTACGCCGTACAATGATATCACATGCAGACATGACCAATATAATTACAAATATGCTTGCGTCCCGCCGACTGGACGCCTGTGTTTTCCAATAACAACTTTCCAGTCATGTATTTAACATAACGTCCTCCTTGTGTGTATGTGTGCTTCAATATCTTCCATCCAATTAATGGTTCCCAAAATAGTGTTTTCCTTGTATATATATTTCAATATCAGCACCTGTAAACCTGTATAGAATCCTAGAAACGAGAAGACTATTCCCACTACGCCAAGCACATACAGGACATAAACCCCTTAAAACTAGTTCATCTACGCCGTATAGTGATATCACTATCACATGCAGACACAAACGATATAATTACAAATATGCTTGCGTTCTCCCCCACATTGGTGGAAATATTCGCATTCGTATTCACCGAATAGTAGGCCTGATATTCGTATTCATGAAGGTAGTATTCGTTGCATCAAGGTTATTATATTTACAAGTATGTTCAAGTTCCCCCACCTTGGTGGAAATATTCGCATTCGTATTCACCGAATAGTAAGCCTGATATTCGTATTCGTGAAGATAGTATTCGTTGCATCACTCTCAATAATAAAATCATATAGATAAATAATTACGGTAACTCATAAAAATACGATATTACTTATATTAAACGAACAAAACAAAACAATCTGTCATATTAGTAAATAACGTGATCACGGAAGACCGAAGGTTAACTACCCCTGAACAGACCGCGAACTGCCCACAATAATGGAAAATGTTGTAGAAAACATTTCAAATATCTAATATTGAATGAATAAAAACAATGTCATATGAATAACCATCGCAATTAAGGAATATATACAATTCGAAACACGTCTTTATAAGGACTTGATAGGAACAAATCGTGTTTTCAAGGATTGCCCAATGATACGCAATACAAACATGTAACGAGTTCAAATAAACCACACATTCATGCTTCAATAAAATAAATATAAAATCCAGATGCATTTTTAAAATATATTGTTTGTAGGAAATTCCTCGTACGATTTGAACCTATATCTCGCCTACAATCGTGATATCAAAACACATAATTAAATTCTCGTACTAGTTGAAACAAGATCAGACACGCGGCCGCGACACCGAACACGCAGTTCCCCAGCTGAAGACCGGCCGCATCCAAATCAATCACCTCTATACAACATGTACAATTCGAAATACGTTTCACAAGAACTTGATAGGAATAAATCGTGTTTAGAACGATTGCCCAATGACGCAATACAAACATGTAACGAGTTCAAATAAACCACACATTCATGTTTTAATAAAATAAATATAAAATCCAGATGCATTTTTAAAATATATTGTTTGTAGGGAATTCCACGTACGATTTGAACCTATATCACGCTTACAATCGTGATATCAAAACATATAATTAAATTCCGAATTATCCCCAAGATAACACAAATCATATAGAAATCCGTGTATTCAATCGCCAGTATAGATAACAAAGCATTCTTTAGCATAAGAATACATCCGCCCTGAAGAACCTCTCGCACATTCCGAACCTCGCGACATTGAATATACATATTTATACTGAATTTTAAAACCCACGAACAAACACGAAACACCCTTCGTCAGTAAAGTATTCCATTTTAAAGCCTTTATATCTTTGGTAATATATGAATATCGAATTTAAATGATTTTTCATATGAACAGCGACAGAATTATATATTTCATAAGCGTTATGCAATAATTCACAGTCGCCACATTACGATTTCTTGTACATTAAATCCGAAGCGCGTATAGTAATAATTATCACTAGGCCCAAAATACGTAACAAAACAATCCACAACATATATCAATAATTGTTACGATCCAGAAAGTTCTAAATTGAATACACGAAAAAGGCAATAGAAATAAATAATATTGAAAATGCTTAGCTGTTCACTGTTCCAATTCTCTTTGAATTATTATCAACCTCTGGCTTTTTCCTCGATCCAGCCAAATTATCTTCCTTACTGACTCTCCTCGACAAAGCCTCCGCCGACCTTCAAGCTGAAAACTCAAGTGCCCCTTTCCAATTTGTAACGCCTAACAATAGTCCTATCTCTCGCCATTTTTGATTCCAACTAGCGTGTAAAGGTCCAAGTCTAACTCTAAAGACGCGTTTCATTGGTCAGATTCGGTGCTAACGCCCGCGTCTGTGATTGGACATCTCGTTAAACAAAATAACATAAAGCCTGCTTTACACGCCCGCGTGCAAAATAATAAAGCTCGTCCGTACTTATTTATCCGGCAAATATTTAATTATAGAGTATTTAACGGTTTGTGAAGCTTCTCTTTATTATAAACTTTAGCAGATAGATATTTTCGTATAATTTTTCAGCAATGTCTATTTGAATAGGCCAATATCGTTACAACATGAAGAAGCCATTGGCTTTAAAACATGTTGATTTTTTTCAATAAATAAGTGGTTTAAACAAAGTTAATTTATATTAATTTTAATTTTAATTTAATCAACTTTTTTTCTGAATGCCATTATTTGTAGTCTTTCTAACATCACTTTTATACTTGTGTTTCTTAACCTCTATTTAATATTATTCTCAGTGCTTTATTTTAAAGTATTGTTAATTTTTTCAATCTATCTGTATTGGTCAGGAATAGTATACTATGAGGGACTATTATCTTATTATTGTTTACGTAATTTTTTTGTTTATTGATTCCTTACGTGGTTAACTATAAATTTTTTGCATGAATCGTATTTACAAAATTTCTGACCTATTTTATAAGTGTAAAATTATGCGAGCAAATAAGTATATTCCTTATCATTAAACTTGAATTCCTGAATTTCAATTTCGCTTTGGAATTGAATTCACCGCTTACAACATGTATATTTTTGATCAATAAATATTTATCTTTCAATCAAATACGCGAAATCCCACTACTGCCATTTGACCAGAGGTCTTTCACCAGCGGGATGTTTTTTCATCCAAAAATATGTCGTCATCGTTACAATTACAATCATAATTTTACGCGTGATCTTCGCCGCCGGTGAGTCTGACCGGTCCGCTGCATTAAAGTTACACTGCAACACTCGCATCACGCGCAGCATCAAAACCTGAACAGAAATGTACCCATCAACTACTTCACGAGAATCAGCTTTGCAGTCTCAATAAACAACCTTTTAACTCAGCCTCCTATTACTTCATCCGAATCTCGCTCGCTCAAGCCCATCTCAGTGATGGGCGTCCTACTTCCCACGCCCCTCTCTTCCCTAAAACTCTATCTGTGAAATTGATCGTTGAGCAGCTGACAAATGTTGAGCACCGAGTCGAAATACTCGAATTATAAGCGCGCTCCTGTCTCGAGGCCATTGTTGGGAGTGATGCGTTTCGCGGAGAAGCGAGCGAGTTTATTGAGATGGTTGACACGGTGTGAACGAGGCCTAACCCGCCTAAAGGCCTACATTATTCTGCTGTGCCAGATTCTCAGTCCGCTTCTGGTCACCTCGGCCCAGCAGCTGGACACTCGAGACGACCGAAATAGGTAAAGTGCCGCCGTAACATTGACATTTGAAGTAGTGTGTATGCCAAGGGCCTTAAAATTAACTATTTTTCTTGTCATCGCTTGCCTTTGGAAGAACAAGGTGTTATCTGATATATACATATTGAGCTTCGATGTTCAGTATCGAGCTCTTCGCCGGAGTTGAAATCAAGCTATTTGGCTGTATTATTTATAATGGCTACATTTCATTATGACTGGAGCAAAATGACATATAAGGGGTGTTTTATCGATGAAATTGATCATATTTTTTGGTATTAAAGGCTCCGACACCGATCACTGGACACTCATCGGAAACACTATGTATAATACAATAGCAGATAAAAAAATGAGAATATATTTTGTAAAAAAAAGTTGTAAAAAGCTGATTTATTCTAAAAAAAAATTTTTTCCTACCATCTTCTAACCTATTTGGAAATTTAACATGTTTTGTAAAGAAATCTTAAAAATAATAATATTTTTAGAATTTTAGTACAATAATGTCAATATAATAAAGTCAATTTTTACCAAAATATCAGATTATACACACCTTGTTTTTCCAAGATCTGTCAAATTCTTCGAAGAGGAAACTAAAAATAATCTAGAAAATACGGTGTGGTACATGCATTATTTTTTTATTATTAAAGTTTTTATCTTAAAATAATTTTTTATCTTTTTTAAAATAAAAATTTCACTGTGCAATTATTTAGTAATAATTAAATAAATTTATTAATAGTTCATTTTTACATACAACTTTTTGTAATATTTTAAAAAGTTTCGCAAACGCCCATGCGTTGACATATTTTTTGTTCGAGTTCGTTTTGCAACAATCGTTTTTTGACATGTGTAACGATTGTTTGAACTTATGAATATCCCATGATATATTTAATATTTGGTGTAGTTATCGTTTGTTATAGTGGTATTCATTTCTTATTAACGCTTACAATGCATAATTATTTTCCACATGACAACTTTGATACGGTTAGGGCTATAGCATCGTATTTCCTCGCGAATATTCATTTCAAACCAGTAAGGTAATTGCGAAAGAATTAGTTTTTAATGAGAAAATTAGGTACTTAGGTACTTAACACTAATCCTAAACCCAGCACTCCACCCTGTGTATAGGATTTTCTGAAAAATTGTTAAAAGCTAAATAAGAAACATAGGTAATAAATGATAGTTATGGAAAAAGTAATTGGGTATAATATTAGATTTTTAATTTCGATTCAATCAATCACTATGCGACATACAACAAATCACGTTTCTGACGTATGCTCACTGTATTCATTGCGAGAAGTTTACTAAAACCACTAAAACTTCATCATGGAGCACGAGTTGTCATCAAATGTTTGTATTAGCTCCATTTTCAGCTCTCACTTTGACATGACATTGACAGTTCTGGTATAATAATAATAATAATTGGATAACTTATATAGCGCCGTTTACGCGAAAACTCACCTCAAGGGCGATGTGTACTATATATGTGGGGTATAAAAGCAAAGGCAGCGTTATCAAAAACATAAAAAGGTTTTGAATGCAGTCACCGAGGATTAATTTTAAATGTACTGAATTCTACATTTTATTTATCTATCCCTTCGAAAATCATGTTTCCTTTCAATTTATGGGCTATGTTTCTTATTAAATCTCAAATTCAGTACATCATACATTAGTTTCCCTCGATGACTGTATTAAATTTTTTGGATATTGCTACCTTTGCTTTTATACCCCATATACAGCATCTCTCGATCAGTTGCTGATTTTTCGTACAATTTATTCGATAATATTATATACAATTATAATTATATTGGTTAGAAGTTTGGTTTTACATGAGTCTTGTTTTACGTCAGTTTTTTTCCTATGAAAAAAGAGGACACTTTTTTTAAAATTTTGTAATGCGAAGTAGAGTATTTTTTATGTATCGGTACAAAAAAATTAAAAATGACTTTTTGGTAGGTGTCCGAGTTTACGTATTACATTATTAGCTTACGTATTATGAAAAACGACTACCTTAATATTATTTAAGGGGGTTAGAAACAAAAACGTCACTATATGTATGACGAAAATAAAGGGCGACCTGTTTGAAAATTATAATCTGGCAAAGAATGGTATTTTCATAATTTATTGTCAACTGAATTTTTAGGCATGTTTGTGTGTTTTAGAAGCATTTTATCAAAAGCGTATAAAATCAATTGCAAAATCGTTTATCTAAATTTATTTTATTGCATAGTAACGCTTTTGTTCTTAATCCCCTAAATTGTGACTATATTTTATAGGAATGTGTTTTGTAATGTAAGAAAAAAATTCTATGTTTCTAAGTAATTCGTCGAGTTGTTTTTGTTTTATTAATTATAACATTGGGCCTAACGCTATTTTTCATATATGTTGCGATAGATTAGCTTCTCATACTGTCAACCGGTTAAATATTATTATTACTGCAAAAGACATGTCATGGCCACATCGCAAACAGTAAGAACCTTCGACCCTGATGAAAACCCACGCTAAATAAATTAGGTTCAACTTATTGCTCAAACCGATCAGATGATGGATCCCTTGGGATAATCTTCTTCATGTCACCCGTTGAACATGCTTCATACGCACAACTCCAGATCCACGTTACTTATGTGTTCATTCCATTGATTGATCGGATGACAGGCAATAAATTAATACGGTGTTCACAACACAATAATTACTACGGCGCGGTAATCGCGTCGGCGAGTGAACATCGCATTCAACGGTCTATTTTGGCAGTTGATTCCAGTACCGTATTTGGCGAACAATGCCATTGTTAACAAGCCCAATTGGCCGTGAATTCTAACTAAGTCTGCTCGGTATCATGTCATCCGCGCATAAGCGGAGGGAATAAATTAAAAATATATGTACACATTTATGTTTACGGATCGCAGACGCCGCTTGCCGCGTCAATACTAGCGGTGCATAAAAAATCAAATAACTAATGATTTTAACGGTATTTCTGTCGAAATTCGAAATTGAAGATGTTCGCCTAAAACACTTAAATATCACGAATACAACTAGTACACTTAAATATCACGAATACAACTAGTACAACTGTCTGGTTCAATGATTTGACCACAATTCATTTTTGCACTTGATAGACCCGCTATTTTTTTTTTACGCTTACAAAACACTTACATCAGTGCTTACATGTGCGTCTAGATACATATGAATCCTGTCTAATAGTGATGGGTCTGCTCTGTACTAGTACTACATTATACTGAAGCGCACACTTCACACGTTTGTAAGTGAACTGTACACTACAAACAACACATTTCAAATCGCACACTTCAAATTGCGCACTCAAATCGCACACTTTAAATTTCTCATCACAAATTTTATATTTCAAAGTACACACTTCAGACTACAAACTTCAAATTTCATACTTCAAACTACACTCTTCAATCTTGTGAAAATTTTTGGCCGATTTACATGTAAGTTGATGTAGCTAAAACGTCTTTCGAAATCGCACCTTATTTTTCGGAAAGTTGATGTAGACAAAACGGCTTTTTCAAATTTTGTAGTACTACAATTAGTTCACTTCTTGTAGTTTATTGAAGTAGATGAAGTGTGTAAAGTTTCGGTACTTACTACAAATGTAGCGCACACTTTGTAGTCTTCAAAGTGGTGAGCGTGGGCGTGTTATAGTCTTCATTTTGAAATGTAGTTTTTCCCTTAGCTACTGTTTAAGATGAATAAACATACACTAGACTAAATTATTATAGTGTATAGCGCATTAGAAGTTATATAAACATGCATAAAACCAAGGACTGTGTTGTATACCTTGAGTTGGCACAAAGCCGAACAGAATGCGCATGCGTATCCCTTGAGAGGAATCGTGGAACCGAATAGCAAGCAAGGAATTCATCAGCGAGTGACAATGGCTTCAATGACATATTTTTCTAAGAAAGTCAAGGGATCATTAAACAAAAGCTCTCGAGAAGCTCAACACCCAACCGGGCTGTTGATATAAACCAATATTGATGTCGATGAGACTCGCTGATGAATCGCTGGCGTCTCCTCTGCATTCACACGTCAAACTAAATAAAGTGGCATTTCCTTGTTGGCCCCTTTCATTCCTTCTTGACTACGAACTCCATACATCTACATGGTATTTTTCCTCCTTTTTAGTTTTTAGATAGTAAAGTTTCTTTTAATAATTAAGGCCCACAGGGAGCATTGTAAATTCTTCTTAGTGTGTCATGCCAGACCATTCTGACGACGTCGATCACTCTTACATAGACATCTCTGCCCAGAACAGTTCATTCGCCTTTCTGATTCCGGTTCAGTCATCTATAGGATGCTTCCTAGCGAAATTCTCTCCTCCCCTGCATTCCGCAATCTTTCCTTTTGTTATATTGTCTAAGAGTTGGTACTCTCAATACACGATAAAGGTAATTGTTCTCTGCTGTACCAAGTATATTAATTAACTCCCTATTCGTATATTTTAATACTTCAGGGTTAGTGATCAAATCTTTCTACGGTATTCGAAGATTTTTTATGCAGCTACATTTAAATAGCTTCATTCAAAAGCAGCTTGTTCATGAGTCCATGCTTCGTTTAAAGCATGTAATAATTTTTGGAGAGTAAGGTTATCTTTGCATTTTAAATTATATTTTGAGGTTGTGTCTTAGGAAGCAAATAAATAATAATAATTTGTATAGAATATTGTTACTGAAGTTTTTGGCAGCAAAGAAAAAATTTAACTGTTTACAATTAAAAAATTTGTTTGAAATAATACACATACATATTATGTTTGTAAATGCGCCATACAGTTATATTAACTCATGTTTTGATAATTTTGACTCTGCTACAAGAAACAAAGTCTGTCTGGGTTTAATTAGATTTGAGTTGTGGATACTGTATGGGACTCATATCCTAAATAAATAATCTTGAATCCTTGTCCATTATTGACAGTTTCCAGCCGTTTCCAGCCCACGCATTCGAGTTGAAGCTGATTGCACACCTGAGTAATCCAGATGTTTCTTCCATCTGACAGGTGATTGAGAAACGTTTGAATTCGCAGTGAGGTATCATACCGCGTTATATCTATCATAGCCTGATGGCCTATTTCGTGTCGTACCTACATTACATATACTCGTATAGTTAAATAGATTTTGGTATCGAATACACCATCTCTACTTGTAGGCAGTAAAATTTGACGAGCCGTTAGCCATTGAAAAAATCTTTTCATGATTTTCTTCTACGCACATCATGACCAAATGTGGTAATTTTTGGCAAACTGCAAAAAGTTTTGATAAAATGTTAAAATTTACTTGGGGCCGAAAAATCAATATGGTAAAAATGAAGTGTGCGAGCACTTTCCGAATCTACAAAGCATTCACATTTATGAGGGGCACCATTTGGGGGAAAGATTTTAAAAAATATTAAATTAGCTGAGAAATCAAGATTATAATTTTCGATAAATCAATATTTAATGTCTTTCCACAACTTACCAAACATAAAAAATCAACGCATTAACAACGCAAACTTTTTGATTTATATATATTTTTTCAAGTTTACAGGTATGCTATTTATAAGATAAATTTTTATTTTATTCATTATAAAATAAACTTATTATTCTTACACCGTCGCGACAGTGTCGACATGTCAAAACAATATTTCATGTTTTACAATTGCTAGTAGACAAACGCATAGTCTCATTTATACATTTGTCAGCAAACGTATACCTTTTATTGTGCACTTGTCAGCATGCAGTTTACAACAAACGTACCTTTTATTTTTACTCTTGCATAGTCTACGTGAGATTTATACATCTTTGCATCAAATTGCGCAGATCGTGTTGTATTTTTTCCTAACAATTTCAGCAATTTTTTGCACCGCTGTGAACATTATTGCGTTCTAAAATTCGATCTCGCATAATGCAATTCCTTCACGTTATAATAAACATTTCCAATTGCCCCGCAAGGTGGCGAATGTTTCAAAAGCGGAGTCCGTTGGCCAATATTAAATTACGCGGCGTATCGATCAGGCGGGCTGCCGGCCACCGCCGAGCCAGGCGCATTCCTCCATACACCTTCGCACACATCTGACTTTTTAGGCGAATTCAAGATCAACCAGTCGCCGATCACGTTCTAATATCATTTGGTACAAAAAAAGGATCTTGGAACAAATACACGTCTTGCCAAAATGTCTTTGGTTTCCTCTTTACGCTACTTCCTCCATTGCGCAATAATCGGTCCCAATCCGCCGGGGACCTTTCGAATTAGGTGACAGGACTTTTCCAGACAGGATCTTTCTGGACTCGATATTGCGGACGCGATATTTCCGGACACTGATTATTTTGGATGGATTTTTGCTGATATTGATTTTTTTGGATAAAGATTATTTCGAAAAAAAATTATGATTAGATTACGTCAGATTAGGTAATATTTTATTGTCCGAAATAATCAAAGTCCGCAAAAATAGTGTCTGGAAAAATCCTGTTCGGAAAAATACCAGAACCTTTTAATAAAAATTATATTTATAATTTAATTAAAATAACCATAAGCGTGCGTTATACAAACCTAATATAAAAAACATCTAATGAATGGAAAAACAAATCAAAACACAATTTATTTTTATTACGCAAATAGTTAGATTATTAATACGTAAAAATAGTAACTTCAGGAAACAATTTGTATTTCTCCGCTGAAAGAGTCTTTCTCGCGCACAGCAAATTTATATACAAATTTCTTATATAGTTTAGTTTTCTAGTCTAGTTTTAGTCTAGTACTAGTCTAATACTAGTTTTCTAATCATGTCCTCTGTGCTTACTTTGGATTTGCTTGTTTTGGATTTCAAAAATATACCTTTATTATATTATTTTTAAAATTTGCTAAAGGGCTTTATTTTTTCAATATGAAGTGAAAGTGAGTAGCAACGCTGCATGGTCGCGTTTTTACATTTAGAAATAAAAATTTAGCCTTATGTGTGTGACCGGGTTAATTAAATTTGCTTGACTGTTATTATCTATAATATTCTTGTGTATCTGAAAAATTGCATTTCTTATAAACATGCTATCTGATTTCAAGACGCCAAATTCATCGCACAGTAGCTGTGTTGGGCAGTCTCTTAGTCTCTTTTGAATAACTTTTATAATCAAATGTATATCTTCTTACGTTTTCAAAATAAAATAAATGCGAAATAAAATAAAATCAAACAAAAATTTCTTTCCAATTTAGTCAAATGGCAAGAGATAAATCTACAGTATTCATTAGCGACACAAGGTCTCAAATAAATTAAACATGATAGACCATTTTCCCCAGAAGTGTTGTGGAAAATAACTCTTCCGCGTATGAAACCACCTTGATGACATTTCATGAAAAAGTTATGAATGAACCACAAAGATCGAAATTTTTTACGGTATTTAATGAATAAATAACGTGATAAATGAATAAGTCATAAGAAGTGTCGGAGGTGAGAAGAATCTGAGATGAAAACAGAAAACTATGACTAAACTTCAAAGCTTAAATCTCAATCTAGAGCAGCTTCTAAAAATAGCCATAATGATCCTTCCCTAATGAGCGTCCAACCAAAAACGGACGGAAATAGTTTCTCAGGTTTGCCTGCAATAATGCCATACAAAACTCATTCTCCTAACGAGCTTCCCCGTATTTTAATTTACACTTTACTTTTATTTTCCACAATTTAATCTAAATATAGAATAGTTTGTTGGTGTAGTGATTACGGCTCTCGCCTAGTGATCCAGTGATCGGTAATTCGAGCCCCATTCCAAGACACCGGCAGGTTACCTTTAATTTGAAAAAAATACGAATATTGATTCCACGCGTATTCCGTGTTCGTATCTCTATTTTATTTATAAATATATATTTTTAAAATTAGGTATGCTTACTTAGGTACACGCGTTATAAGTTATACATCTTTACATAAATGCTGCATACATAACATGTGCTGTGTTGTATACTTGGTTTTAGAACATAGCTGGACGGATATTTACATTTTGTACCATTTGTACTTCGTATTAATGGATAAAAAATACACTTTAAATACATTTCCCATGTATATTCACCCTCTCACCATGATATATTTTTATAGAAATCAACACCGTTTGCTAGATCTTACCCAATTTTGCATACTTATTCCTTAGGACCCGACCAAACATATAAAGGCATGTCATTTTTTCGGGTTGTAGCTAGTAATATAATACAAATAAAACAGCAAAATTTTAATAATCAATTGTTAAAAAAACGTGTAATCCATGTTTACCCCGAGCCAAATTTGCAACACTCGCTTACGGCAAGAATCGTGCTTGTCATGTGATAGACTTCCTCATCCTTTGAAATAACACACTCGGTAAATATGTTGTTTGACGTGTTTATTTATATTTGCACCGCGTAACTTTAAATTTTCATTTATAAACTTAGGCTTCGTAACAAGCTTATTGTTGATTCGGAGAAAATATACAATTTATTGTTACGCTTGTGTTGCCCTTTTACCCATTACAGATTAGCAATCATCTCTTCATAGAATCAGAACACTGACCCTGATGGCAGTAGCCCAGAAAACTCCGCAACGAAGAAAAACTGGGCGCGTACCCGCTGCGCAATGCCGTAAATGTCGTCGGCGTCAATCGGCGCTCTTGACCGACGGCGCCAGGAGGCGCGCCTCTCCCGCATACAAATCGGCGTTCCTGACCGCGGCACAAATTTTATAGCAATTTGACATTTATCTTTCCATCATATCGATTATCTGTATGTGCTCGCCTATCCACAAATACCGTCTTCCATTCGCGCTACATTAATTTTTTTTTACGTGCGGTCTCTACTTTTTGTCTATGCTGCATGCAAAAAATTTTCGAACTCACCATTCGCAGAGAAGATGATAATTTTAATTAAAGATGGCTGTGACTAGAAAGGTGAAACATCATATTGGAATAAGCCGATCTTGAAAAAAAAATACAAATTAATTAAAAAAAAATTGCTTTTAATAAAAGCCTTTTATACGCTTTCTTTGCGTACATTCGTAATCAATTTTTTAAAATCACCCATGCTGTATTCAAATATTAAAAAGGTTTGCATCAATACGTTAATTCCGTGGGACTATTATATCTTTTGTCAAACCGTATTTTGCTAAACCAAAGTTATCCCGAGATATTAGAAATCTAAATTCTACCCTAATTTATCGAATTTGACAGTTTGTTCCGTCGCCTAATGTCAAAGTTGAATCTGCCGACTAAAAATTAACAAATTTGTAATCGGAACATCATACTAATACCGATTAATCTCGAAGTTAAGCAGGCACTTAAGTTCAATAATAATAGAAAAATATTAATTTTACTAGAATTAATGACCAAATCATGTCGAGAATGATTTAATAATGTATAGTCATCCACTTTACGTAAATGTTGAAATTTTCAGAATTCTGGCTAGTCAAGTTGGTGAAAAACCAATTACAAGATTCCACCACAACAAACAAACAGAAAAATAGAGTTAAATAAAAGTATGTAATAAGGAGCATCACTATTGTCTCTACAACCTCTGGAGAGTCTTTGCTTCCTCAAGAGTCTTCCCACACTGATGTCGGTCTTGTGCCAGCTCTCTCTACTTCCGAATCCCCAAGGCATATATTGATTTTGGTGTTTGTTGTTCAGTCATTCCCTGCAACCTAACCTAACCTAAACAACCACGAAGTCTTTCCAATTCTATAAATTTAGTGACGCTCAGCTCCTTAAACAAGGTACAGAGTTCATTGTTGTAAAGCCTGCGCCAAAATGGAGAAAAATAATTTACTATTATTTTACTTTTTTAACCCACGGATTGTCAATAGGTCGTTAAAAATGCTAATAGATAGACCTTTTGTGACATTTAAAATACAATGTAAAAACATTTTATGGTAATTTATTTTATTCATGATTTTTATTGTATGTACCTCCTTTCTAATGAAATATTAGGTATCGATCTAAGGTGGTAAAATGATGAAAAAAGACTACCTACCTAATAATCTATAATTATACATAAAGAGGTAAAGTTTGTAAGTTTGGATGTTCTATTCAAAAATTCTTTCACCAATATTTAGAATGGACTTTCAGGGTGGACATAGGCTTTATATAATCCAGTTAAAATAAAATGGCTTTTCGCGATGACCTATCTAAATCTAAAGTCGACAAAAAAATGGTCGAGCAATGCGTTTTTTACGAACGCTGCCTTAACGATAAGAGATATTTAAAAACTTTCTAAAGATTTGTTTTAGAACTCAAAAAGTAAAAAAATAGTCCTTGACGACATACATCTAAATGTTAAGGTTAATTAATACACAAATTGATAAATATGACCAAAAGTTACTAAAAATCTACGCGTGCGAAGCCACGCGGTCACAGCTAGTATTTTATAAATCCCTTTTTAAAAAGAGCCATTGGGAGGACTGCCCGGTATATTGTAGAGCAAAGGCCTCGCATCCTAACAAAGGATTGCCTTTGAACATACGTACTTGTGCATGTCTGTACCTGCTATAAGATTGATATAGTATTAAAATGAGCGCCTGTTTGCGCTGGCTACAGAACTCGTAGCGTTACACTTTGTTTCAAAAGAAACAGGTGGTGAGGACAGAACCGTCTGCCGGTATTCAAATAAAAAGATGTATGAAAGTGAAATCGGTTCCTTGATCTCGCTGTTCTACGTAGAGTTTATAAAAAATAACTCTCGATTTATTTTATAGTCATTGCCCGATTCTTTTGATTCGTATGACATAAATTATTTATTTGATATAAATCTTATTCCAACAATTGTAATTGTATTTCGTACCATTTTTAAACCCATTTGACTTCATTGGAGTGGGGCTGTATCATCACCGAAGGTCTGGTGCATTTATTTTGTGGTCTTGATGCAGTTTTCAATTAACTCGCTACATCATTATTTTTTCGCTTATGAACATAAGTGAAAACAAAAAATACTGACTGTATAGTGAAATGTGTAATGTAAGTTACATCAATTATTGGATTATTTATTCAAAAAAAATATGAGTCGTGTCATTGTTTGTTTGAATTTTTTACTAGTTTATTCATTTTGATGGCAAGTATATTATTTCTTTCTTAACTCTGTCGACGCTCACGCCTTTTCTACCATAATTGAATAATCACTTCTCTGGCTTATTTTTGAATCGATAATGCAGCCTTCGATAGTTGAAATAACAGTTCTCTGTTAAATCTGCATATTTTGTGGCAATGTAATTTATTTCATGCTGATTTTATCTTAATAGGCCGAGCCCCGCCCTTACATAAACATTAATATTAAATGAAGATTAATGATTATTTACTTATTGATAAAAAAGTAATTTCATAACGTACATAATATCATATGTACACGAGTATTTTTAAGTAATTATATAACAAACAAGTATTTTTTAATTATAGCATGAATAAGATTTTCTATTTTTATAACTTTTTTAAAATATCGCATTAAGCCTCCAAGGTCGGCGCCACACTAAGTGCATGTTCCGCCGTCTTTTACGTCGCGGAACGCCGCTACGTTTCTTTCACATATACATATAATATGCGCTTATCAAATACACTACGCGAATGATCAGTCGATTAATTTGCTTTGCCGAATCATCCGCTTATAGTGTTATGCCGCGCCGGCCCAAAAGAGGGTTTACGTTTATGCGCAAATTAGCGATTATACGAGAGGTTTATTCTCTGAAATTATTCGACTGTCATCTCTGAAGCCTAATAAGTATTTAAATTAACTATTACTACCAGACTTTAGTTAGAATTAAAATAAATTTTACCTAGTTAAGCCCATTACTTAATAAAACGCTTTTTTTCCTTATTTTACTAACCAACTTTATTATTCACTTACCAAAATGCTGTATTTGTGCATTCGCAAATTTGCGCTAACGTTGCGTTCCTGTGTATGATACAAAAACATGCCGATATGTTTATTCTTTTTTTTATGTTTCGTGTTGTTTTATTTATATTCCCTTTATATGTACATCATTTGTGGGACGTATAGCAAAGGTAGCAATACCCGAAAAAATAATGCAGTCACCGAGGATTACTAATTTATAATGTATGTGTAGGTGAAAAAATCTCGATGTGGGACGGAAAGCAATAGTATGAAAGTCAGCGAATGGAGAAGAGTTAATGGATGAAGATGGAATAAAAGATAGATGGATGAATTATTTCCAGGAAACGTATGAGAGCGAGGAGGCTGTAATAGAAGAATCCGTCGATATTCTCACGGAGAGAAGTATGAATGGCGAAAATTAAGTCAGCGAAATAAATATGGAAGAAATAAAGTGTACAATAAAGCATATGAAGAATGGTAAGGCTGTGGGGTATGATAACGTTGCTGCCGAATACATCAAGACTGGCGGCCCATCAGTGATTTCGTGGCTTCATACTCTATTTGATAAATGTTTGAAGGAGAGCCACACCCCTTTGGATTGGAGGAGAGCAGTTATCATGCCTCTCTAAAAAGGTAAAGGGTCGAGAATGGAATGCGGCAATCAGCCTTTTAAGCTCGGTTGGCAAACTTTATGGAAGAATTTTGATAGAAAGAGTAAGGTATGCAAGGAAAGTGGCCTTATTATGAATGTAAAGAAGTCAAAAGTAATTGTATTCGAGAAGGAGGAAAGTAAGACAACGTGTGAAATACTAGTAGGCAATGAATGTTTGGAACAAGTAGATGAGTTTGTGCACTTGGGAAGTATGTTCGATAGAAGAGGGAATGTTGAGAAAGATATAGAGAGGAGAGTGACTGCCGGGAATAGGATGAACGGTGCTTTGAATGCAATAATTTCTAATAGAAATATGTCTACCAAGGCAAAACTAGCGGTACATAATGGAGTTCTGGTACCGACACTAATGTATGGAAGTGAAGCCTGGAGCTGGCAGAAGAGGAACGAAAGTAGATTGAATGCAGTGGAGATGAGGTCCCTTAGACGTATGTGTAGTAAATCCATGTATGATAGAGCAAAGAATGAAGATATTAGGAATGAATGTAAAGCTGATCGTAGCATAATACATAGAATAAAAATAGGGTCGCTCAGGTGGGTTGGGCATGTTGAGCGAATGAATAAGGAAAGAATGGTAAGAAAGATATATGAAGCTAGTGTTGATGGCGCCAGAAAGAGAGGGCGACCACAGAAGACGTGGTATGACCAGATTAACCATATACTGAAAGATGGTCCCGTTAGAAGCCTCAACAAGCGGCGAGCTTGCATGCGAAAATGTATGAATGTGAATGAGGCGAGAGTTGTATGTCAGGACAGAAGAGTATGGCGCTCTATCCTCTCTGCCTACCCTCACGGGAAACGGCGTGATGGTAAGTAAGTAAAATTTTTATAAGAAACATAGCCTATAAATTTATAGGAATCATGGTTTTGGAAGAGATAGATACATAAAATTTAGAATTCAGTACCTACTTTTTAAAGTAATCAGTACTCGGTGACTGCATTCAAAATATTTTTTTGTGTTTTGGATATTGCTGCCTTTACTTTTATACACTACATATGTGTTTTCGTGAAATATTTATTTGGTTTCATCTTTCACTTAGAATAACTTATGATAGTCATGAGTGAACAACCTTTATATTGCACGCCTGTGTATTGGTTGTTTTAATAATAATAATAATAATAATTGGATAATTTGTATAGCGCCGTTTTCGCGAAATACTCACCTCAAGGGCGCTTTACACAGAGAAATTGTTATCTTACAAGACAACTTACTGCTAGAAAAGAAAAAACTTATTTACTATTACTTATTCACTAGGTGGCTTACAAGAAGTGGAATTAAAATTGAGTACTATAATAGTTTGTGAGTCCCTGAAAGAATTATGTGTTTTCGCGGAGTGCACAATATGAGTGGAAAACATTAGCTAGCGTTGTTGTGGTCAGATTCTAAAGGTTTTATAGGATTGTCTAAATAAATGCGTCTTAAGTTGTTTTTTGAACAGTGGTAAGCTCTCTGTTTGTCTCAGTTTATTAGGTAGTTTGTTCCATAACTTTGGTCCAGCCACCGCGAAAGCACGATCACCGAAATTAGTTTTGTGGACGCGATTTACTTCAGCTAACCTATTTGTATTAGATGTTGATGCTGAGCGAAGTGTTAGTTGTCTATTATTTGCGGAGAATGGAATGCAGAAGTCGGTTATGTATTGAGGGGCCATGTTGTGAATAGTTTTGGTGTTATTAATCGATAATTATTGCCGAAAGGATGAAACGTTGCATTACCCGCTGGGAATATCTACACCGGATGTGTTCAAGGAAATCAAGTTTACTTCTCTATTCAGTAGGCAGAAGACAGGCTGTGTAGGTATCATCGAATCGCACTCAACCATGATAATTTCAGTTTGCGATGACTGTCGACATTCAAGGGTACCTTATTTCTTTTTTTATTTATTTATTTCCTAAGTTACTTAATACGACATGCCCGCATATTAACTAGTATTTTACATTTTATATTCTACAATCTATTATAACTTACATTTAAATTTAAATTTAAAAAATATAAAGTTTTTAAAAATCACTCACCTTATTTATGTTCTTCATGTTTTCCGGCATCTCCTCGTACATTTTCACACCTCAGTACATTAGGCAATTCTATGTAATTAACTTTTTTCTTACATGATAATCTTATTCTATTCCTATTTCTGGTATTGAAGTTATGTATAATACATGACTTTTTACAATAATTTTATTCAAAAAATATATTGGCATTTTGTTATTGAGAATTTTGTGTACACGTATGAGAACGTTATAATGTTTATTTCCACCCAATTGAGTGCTCTTCTTATTTCTTCAATACTAGTGTATTTACTTTTAGTTTCGTGATGGTTCCTTCATTGGTCAAACCTAATCGTAGAAGTTTTTTTAATAGTAAAATCTGGGCAATATCTAGGTCTGTACATCTCTTACGATCATATTTCAGTACCCCATTTCTGTACAATTCCATAATTTATATTTGCTATATGCTTTTTGAAGTACAACTTTGTTAATAACACACCTACGTATATTTACACATAGATTTTATTAGATGTTTCAGAGGGAATTCAGACGCACATTCAAGAAAATATGAATGCACTTTCTTCTATCTTGACTGCTTGGGTGTAAATACACCCTTCCTTAAAAATATATATACTAATATATTTTGTATGATGCGAATTCTGATGGTACCTGCAGTAGAATATAAACTAAAACTATCAGATGGCAATGTTTACACGCTGACACAAGCGTACTACGATTTCGTGATAATTTTATTTGTTGTGAAAGTTAAATTTTAATTTTCGCATTGTGAAAAACTGAAGAGTTTCAGCGAATAGAGATCACAAGTCTTTTGGATTAACAAAAACGGTAAATTCATTCATATTGTAATTTGCGTTAGTATAAAAAATAATTTGTTTATATTTTAGGTTGATTTTGCAAACATATTTTTGTTGTGATTAATTAAATATAAATCTTAATTTAAATCTGAAATTCAGACATAAAAGAGTAACCCATAAAAACCAAGTTTTTATTATACTCCCTTTCTTTGTAAAATGTAACAACAATTAAAGACGAATTAAAACATATAACATAACACTTAACTTACAGTAATGTAATATATTTCTAAAATGTCAGATGTTTTGAGCTTTGATAAGACACTTCATGCTTTGAAGATTAAATTCCAAAAACATTTGTCAGTCAATTTAGATTTTCGAAATTCGTAGTGAAGTACCTATTATGTATACCGACGGAGTAATTCAAATTTAGAAAATATTCCGCGACGTTATCGGGCCGCCGCGTTGCTAGTAATCAAACTTTTGTAATGATTCCAATTTGAAAAAAACATTAAAATTTCTAAAAATCCGAAATAATACTATAATTATTATTTTTTAACGAAAATTTGATATATCTTCTTGATCGTCGCCACGAGTCTACTTGCCAAGTTGCAGCTCGATTGGATCACGGGAAAAGGGTTAAAAATCGATCCAAAGTTTTTTCACCCGGCAAGCCGGCAAGCAAGCAGACGCCACGAGTTAATATAAAGGGAGTGCAGCATTTTTGATGGGCTTTAGCTCGCAATATACAAATATATGTGCATTTTTGATTATTACGGGATATAATGGATTTTGCAAACACATAATAAAATTTTAACATAACTGTTTGCTATCTCACCCCATCAACAACTGAAATACAATCCACTTATTTAAGTCCAATCTGTCGTTATGTGTTATTAATACTTGAATAACTTTTTATGATAGATGGATGTTACGTAAGCTATCGAAATAAGTATTAACATTACGTACCTGCTCGTTAATTATAAACCTCAATGATAAATTTTAATTAGTTCCGATATTCTTATTACTATTCTACAAGTCTTCTCCTACGCTTGTCAATTATTACCTCGTAGAAAAATACTAAAAATAATCCAGCGGCATCGTCTAGCACTCAAATACTAGTTAAAAAGTTTTTATTATATTATTATGCGAACTAATTTGAAACGTTTTTTCAGCAATTTCTGGTTGCGAAAGCTCTTAGCAAGACCATCCTTTTAAAAAGTTACAGTAAAAATATTTTTATTCACAATCTTCTCCTCGCTTACAACGTTTTATACACCCAAACCATCCCAGCGAAGTATTCTAATTTCGTTATCTGACCGTCTATCCATCCATCTATTTATCTTCGTGAAACGTCCGTAATTTCGTTCAAATTCACGGCTTAAAAAACGAAATTGAACGAGATGGGACTTGAACCCCGGGCCAGCAAACCCGAAGGCGGCAACGATAGCGATGTTGCTATTGCCGAGCTTGCATTACCCGTCAAAAATACAGTACATATAGGACTTAGTAAAGACGCCCACCATTTTATGTTCCGCCCAATCGACAGGGTTTAGAATAGTACCTTTAACTGCCAGCAGGGGAAATATTTAAAGATATTTTCAAATATTTTGATATAAGTCGTTATCACTATTTCATGGGTGTCGGTTCTAAAAATAAGTAAATACTTATTCTTTAGGAACCGGCATGTAAAATTACCGTCATTTTCGACGGGTTACAGCTAGTTTTAAATATTTTTCAAGAGGTTGCTTAAATGTACTTTATTATTTATGATATTTTGATTACATAAACTAATTTAATAATAAATTTGAATACAGTTAAAAATTATTCGACGTAAAGAATCATTCCCGACTTGCTGAAGAACAATCGTTTCCATTTTTATTACTTTAACCATAAACAGCACGAGCACAAAACGCTGAAACTGACGTTTGACACATGAGCATAACCCCAACACGGACTTCCATGATTTATGGAATGTTTCATAGGATGAATATACTAAAATATGGGCCTTCGAGGACATCACCTGAAGTTGAACAAGTCTTGGTTCTCGTGTAACCCAAGAAAGCATGCATTAAGCAATAGAGTGGTCAATATGTGGAACAGTTTGCCTGAGGGCGTTGTGTCTGCAGCCAATGTCAACCAATTTAAGAATAGGCTGGATATTCAAATGAGAGACAGTGATATGGGCCTATCAGCTTAAGCTGCCTGCCCATTATCTATAATAATAATAATAAAAGGCATAGATTTTAAATTTTGTTGTATCCATAGATAATCGCCGAGCAAATATGCAGCAGTACTTATTTAGTTTCTCCTGGATCCTTAACTTGAGTTTTAGAAATGCAATAAATTAATTCTTTTTTTTTCAAAAATAGCAAATTAATTTTGTGATGACATTATTAGTATAATTAATAAAATAAACATAGTTTTCACCACTTTTTTATATTGAAAATATCAACATGTTTCAAGGCCTATGGATACAATTGTAAACTAACAAAAATTAAATTCAAAAATCGAAGTATAGACAATCAAAATATCAAAAAGGTTATAGGTATATGGAAAATAAATAATAATAAAGTACCTACTTAACATGAAAATAAATTTAAAAGATAACTTTTTATATTTTTATATTTTCAATATAAAAAAATGGTGAATACTAAGTTTATTTTATTAATTATATTAATTCATTTATTATTATTAAAATTCTTCATATTTAAATTGGCTTCATGCACTTGATCGAGGTTAACTATTGACCAGCGTTATACTTTACAACCTTTATTTTACTTTTTAACGTAGATATTAGGTCCTTACATATGAAATTGGCGTTTTGCCGTACTGGCAAATTTGATCTCAAATATCTTTTCTTTGGTTAGGAATTCCAAATCCAAATTTATACAGCTATTTACTCATGTATTTGTGTTTTGAAAATTATAATTCATTTGTTTTTTCCTCAATTGTTTTTTTCTTTGCGTCACTCAGTTTACAAAATGAAAAACTTGAAATATCGCGTTATTTACGAGTACGAGTTCCACCGTGGCACCAGTGCTGCAGAAACGGCTCGAAGGATTAATGATGTGTATGGCGACGGTGCCGCAAAAGAAAACACAGTGCGTTTTTGGTTCCAACGTTTTCGTTCTGGAAATTTCGACCTGCAGAATAAGCCCCGTGGACGGCCGGAGACCAAAGTTGATAATGAAGAATTGAAGGCTATTGTGGAAGCGGATCCATCGCAAACCACATCCGAGTTAGCTGCAGGCTGCGGTGTTAGTGATAAAACTGTTTTAATCCACTTGAAGCAAATTGGTAAGGTGAAAAAGCTTGAAAGGTGGGTACCTCACGAATTGAGTGAAGCAAATCAACAAACGCGCGTTGACTGCTGCGTTGCATTACTCAACCGGCACAATAATGAAAGGATTTTAAATCTTAAATCTGGCCAGACGATTACGGCAGATGTCTATTGTCAGCAACTGCAAACCATGATGGAAAAGCTAGCTGCTAAACAACCGAGGCTGGTTAATCGCTCTAGGCCACTGCTGCTTCATGATAACGCTAGACCACACACTGCACAACAGACGGCTACCAAATTAGAGGAGCTTCAATTGGAATGTCTAAGACATCCACCGTACTCTCCGGACCTTGCCCCAACAGATTACCATTTTTTTCGAAATTTGGATAACTTCTTGCAAAGGAAAAAATTCAACTCCGATGGGGCAGTCCAAACCGCCTTCAAAGATTTTATTGATTCCCGTCCGAATGGTTTTTTTAGTAAAGGGATCGATGAACTACCTATGAGATGGCAAAAGTGCATAGATAGCAATGGTACAAACTTTGATTAAATAAAAATATTATAATAAAAAAAAATCGGCTTTATGTTCCTCCCATACTAAACGCCAATTTCATACGTAAGGACCTAATATATCCTATGACGTAATGCCCCAGCTTGAGTCCCTGATAACAGGGGCGTGCTGTGGGATCATTGCAGCATGACTTTTACCTAACCATATATTTTGAAAAATAAATCGAAATACAACATGTATCTCCTAATATCTCAATATTATCATATATTAATACTAACTGTAACCCATCAAAAATGACGGTTCCCAAAGAATAAGTATTTACTTATTTATAGCCGACACGCATGAAATAGCGATAACGACTTTTATAAAAATAAAATATTTCAACATTTTTTTTATACTTTTTGTACTTTTTGCGTCAGAGAAACTATAAACACTGTAGAAAATAAAATTGAGATTTATATTATAAATTAATAAATTATAAGAGCTAAACATCACCGTGTGGTTCCAAGGTTAACGATATATTTTTTATATTTTTTTATATTTTTTTAAAATAAATAGAGATGCGAACACGGAATACGTGTCACATCAATATTCTTACTATTTTCAAACTAAGCTAAACGCTTGTGCTATGAAAATAGGACTAACTTGCTAGTCTGGGCTGAGATTCGAACCCGCGACCATTGGATCACGAGGCGAGTGTCCTAACCACAAGACCAACAAGCTACTCATCCCAAGACACTTTGACTGGAAAATGAGTTCAGTTTCTATGCTAGTGAGTAATATTTCAGAGTCATTGAATTATTTGGCATCACTTTTTGGAGCAACGTTTTTTATAAGTATATGTATAATTATTATTTTAAATTGTACACTACACAGAATGGGTTATTTTCCATTACTAGCTTGGGCAAGCAGTCCTAGCCATCTACAAGTGTAAATTGTTCAGATAAAGTTCGGTGGTGTACGTAAGGGTAATGGTTACCTAACTATGACTTCGAAACAGGGATTGTAATGATGAAGTATTTAGAAACGTGATATTATTTATTAATGTTTTTTCCGATTTTTTCTGCATTTCGACCATTTCATTTAAACGGCACAGAACATTTTAGTCTATGGCTGTCGAAAGAATGGTTTATTTCTGTGATGTGGTTAGAAATTCCGATCACTATGACTGTTCAAATATTGTTATCACTTTTAAGGCAGTGTCCATATTTTTCAATCCGCTTATTTTAATTTCTCGCGGTTTAGCCTACAAAGATCTTTTATCTAAATATCTATTTTTGTATAATAGCTAATAGTGAAACATATGTAGAAAAATGTTAGTACAGAGTTGAAATAAAAATGATGTTTTAGACTAAAATTATTTGCCTGTTTTACTTCATCATTTTTGGTCCATCCGGCTCACCGCTACAAACAAAAAATCTCTCAAGAGTGAGTGATTCATCCCGTTCTATATCAATCACTGTGGCTGTTCAAATATTGCGCTACTATGATTATGTCATGGTAGTAGTTCACCTGTTATTCCACACGCAAACTTTTTTCGTCACGACAGCGACAGCTGATAAATGGCCGTGAAAACCGAAGATACGCATCTTTGTGCCTCGCCTCCAAATCATTACCGCGGACTATTTTCATTGCCGCATTAGTTATCTGGAGGCAGGAGTCAGGAGTCAGGTTCCGAGAACCCTTCCAGCAGCTGTCGGCTGTCGCGGCTCGCATCACCTCGCCAGGTCTCCATTAGTGGTTAAAAAAAACCTTGAAAGTACGATTGTATCTCCTCCAGTCATCTGCCTAATGCACTGCTAAAGCTGGCTACTAGAAATGTCGCGGCGTGGTTCGTGATAACTGACAGTAGTCATTCCTAGACAGGTACATTCCGCGCTATTTATCTTTAGAACGGTTTTTTATCTTAAGAAAATTCATTCCAAGAAGTTTTTTCTATCTACATAAGATGGTTTATCCGCAGGGATAGGCAAAGATAATAACAGCGATTCTAATAAAGAAAAAAATAAAAACCAATTAAATGTATCGAAAAAAATATTTGGTTACTTACGAACACAAGGAAGAATTAAGAAAAATAATACTTTTTTTTTAAATCTTCTTCAAAAAGAGCAAAATGATTATGTGACATTATTAATATAATTAATAAAAAATTACTTTGTTTTCACTACTTATATTTAAAAATATCAACATGTTTCAGAGCTCATGGCCCCTTCGTCAGATACACTGTATACTAACAAATTAAAAATCAAAAATCGATGTATAGACAATCAATATAAGTTTGATTTAAATATCAATTTGATATAAAAATCAAAATATTATAATTGTATATGGGAAGTGAATAATAATTAAGTACCTACTAAAATGAAAACAAATTTATAAGATAATTGTTTGTAAAAAGGACCTGGTTATTTTTAATATTCAATTTACTATTAACACTTTCTCTTATTTTCAATAAATCTTATTTATTTAAAAGTGTAATTGTACCGGAGTGAGAAGTTTTTCTACGTGCGAATATTGAACAAAATTTGCTAGAAAGTAATCGAGGCAATATTAACAGCGTTAATTAGTGTGAATTAAGAAGCAGAGTAATAATGAGTATGTGAAATATTCTGGAAACATTTAGTCACTTTAATTAAATAAATTTAAGAACAGTATTCCGATTTAACTGGTGTCCAGTGGCTTTTTACGTAATAAATAAAAGTTTAAATTGTCTAAGCATTTTCATTTGCTCCACACACCACGTCCCGCGACAATATGCACGAGGGGGAAAGTTCTTGCAATGTGACCCAATTCCCTAGCAATTCCTAATCCTATAAATTAAACCCCTAATCGGGTTCAATTTATCTCTGTACAATTTCATACTTTTTATTACCTAGTTATTATGTAATGGAAATTACATATTTTTCATTATTTTTTCTTACTCCTTCACCCAAAGAATTTTTCATTATTTTTACATTGCATAACATTAATTTAAACTAATAAACATAAACTGTTATGTATTGCTAAAAAAAATTAAACATGTAATTGGTCGACTTTATTACAACGCATTTATTACTAGACTAGTTGCAACCCGTCAAAAAAAACGGAACATTGGTTCGCGTCTTGCTAAGCCGGAATATATATTTATAGCATATTTTTGAGGCTCAACGGAGAGGCGGTCATGGCAACATGCGTGAAACGGCCGGTTCGGGAATGAATTCGAAAGAAATTACGGAAATTACACGAAGGACACAGACGGACGGACGGACGAACTGACAACAAAATTATTAGTATGTTTCAGTGGCGTGCAGTAGGTATAAACTTAGGTAATGCTGTGACCGACTACATACCTAAGTATATTAAAAATATATATACCTATAAGGGTATATACATTTTTTTGAATTTTTGAACTAGATATAATGAACTATTTTGAGTAGCTTCAATCCACAAAAATAACTGCACCATAAAAGAAGTATTGTAAACAATATTTCCTAAATGAATAAATATTTTATATAGATGTAGCTAATACGGCGAAAAATTTCAATATATTTCGAAGACGATTTATATATAATTAAATCTGGAACAATACTCATTTCAGATATACGTTTCTTTTCACAATAATAAATCAAACATTTTATGATATGACAGATGACAGATGGTATTTGTATTGTATTTACATTCACCATAGAAAGACATAGAATTTACACCGAATGTTTTGGGTGGAATTTGTAAAAAATAACATTTCTGCAATTACGTGCGCGTATTCTCACCTGGCATAGGACCTTTCGAAGAAGTACGCTAAATTTACTTGTCTATTACACAAAACTCGCAGCCTTAAAAATACACGTTTTTTTTCTCGACTTGACTATATCTATGGAACAAATTGGCTGGCGAAATAAATGAAGAATTGACATGAAATTAGGCACAGAAAAGTTGGAAATAAAACTTCTAGCCGTAGGACGAATTACGGCTAGAATTTTAAATCAACTTTTTCTTAAGATAAGGATTATTTAGTTAATATTTGTTTCCCAGAATCTTCACTAATGCACAGCTTTTTTGCTTGTATGCGCTGCACGCCACTGGTATGTTTGATGTTTTCGAAATACAAAAAGTGTAGAAATAAATCATTTAAAAAAAATGTGTTTCGTGATCATTGAACGCTTATTCTATTTAAGTCGCATATTCTGCCGGGTTCATCGTCTCTGGGTTTTTTGTCTATTGCGACAAATGTGATGTGTCCGGCGAGGTGCGTATTACACAACAGCCCGCCCTTCGGCACATCCGTGTCCGCGCCCCACCACCTCTGAAACTGATATTTTGCATCGGTTCCTTTAAAATTCTTTATGAAAACAAAATATTTCTTCAATTTTGACGCTTAGGACTGGTTCTTTGATCGGTGATAATGGTAATAGTTTTTAACAGTATTTAAGCAGTATTAGGTAACAAATTTTTACGTTTTCAGCAATCAAACAACCTGTTTTTTGCTTAACTATATAGGTATATGCGAAACAATATGTTCTGTGAAATATGAACATACATATAAAAATATTCTAGAATTTATATATACAGTTCTATAAAAGGAGTTAAAAATTTTAAAAAAAATCTGGCATATTTTAATGTATATGTTAAATAATTCGAAAGAATATCATATACATAATGCACAAAAAAGAATATTGTTAAATATTCCACTTCATAAATATAGAAGTATCATTGCCAGTGGCGAAATCTATGCCTACTATCGGCCGTATTCTGAAAATAGTGAGACTTCTATTTTTGTAGCTTGATAGTTATTGTATAACTATCAAGCTTCTTCTTCTTCTAATTTCGATGTTTGAAGTTTGACAGTTCAATTCAATTCAGACAATTCAATCAATCAGAAAGCTCTAAAACGTAAACAAATGTAGAGTTATACTTAATGTAAACGAAAAAATGGTTAATTTATTAATAACTTAAGGTTTGTTTACGTTTTAAAGCTTTCTAATTGATTGAATAAATAATTTCAAAAGAGTCAAACTTAAACAATGTTGACGGCATCACAATGTTATGCAATAACTGTCTAGATACAAAGACAGCAATATTGCTGTGTGATAAACTGCAGAAAAGTGTCATTTAAAGAATAGCGTAAAGTTTTATTTGTTTTAAGTGACTGTGTACATTGAATAGTTAATTAATAATTAATTAATTAATCACTAATTAATTGATAATAAGAGTTTACATTCGTTTAAATATAAATCAATTAGATTTTTAAAGATAGACACAATCTGTCAGGAAGGGCAAATGCCTATTTCTAACCAGGGACTCTACAAAATAATGATACTTTAGCGCTCGATGTACAAAGCGGTTTCAGTTTGAAAGTGCAGCGAATCCAAGTCTAGTACCAAGCCGTCTAGTACCGTAGAGTAGACCGTAGTAGTACTTGCTGCTTGCCTACTAGTAGTAGTAGCCTTGAAATGTTTCACTCAGCACTATTGGCTCACAGGTAATTGGACGGTTACAGGTGTCAATATTTACCTTCTTATTGTCTCTCCCGTTAGACTCACAGAAGAGCAATGGGAGTAAGAGTAATTATCGTTTTGTACTGAAATTACGTTTATATTTATTTATTATATTAAAAAAACACTCTATAAAACAACTATTTATCAAATAATCAATACGTTTCGCGGCAAATTGTCCCTTCATCAGGATACAAAGTATGTATACTAAAAGTGAAAATTGGAAGTATTAAGAGTTGAATAACTAATTAGGAACTAATGTGAAAAAAACTGTTTGCAAAAAGGATTTGCTTATTTATAATATTTAATTTTATATTAATACTTCTAATTTATCTAACTATAATCCTTAGTGATTTGTATGTAAAATTTCTAAACCCTTATTACCTTATATCAAAAGAATGGTGGGTTTCCAAAAGATGATTACCAAATTCAGGATTGTTGTTGCTATCTTAGATAGCTATTTAAACCATTTGTCCCGAAATATTTTGATTATTCAATAAATAATTTTTATTTTATACGCTTTTTATTAATGTAAATAATGTTACCACAGATTTATTTTGCTATTACTGAAGAAGTTTTCAGATATTTGTTGAGGAATCTCAACAGTTTAAAGTGTGCTTTACCGAAACCTACTCTATAAGATGTAAACTAATAATAAGGATACATAAATCTTTAAACACAGTGATAAGATAAAGTGTGAGATGATAATGAAAGCTAATAATAGGAGATTTGAATTAGAGTTGAAGCAGAAGGTAAATTATACGATTTGTATGTAAAATTGTTGTTTTGTAATGTTCGTTTTGTTATTAAATCTAGTTACATACACCCCATAAAAGATTTTTTTTCATTTAATCATAATTTACTTATTATGAAAGCGGTTTTCACGAATTATTTATTTAATTTATATTTTTCATTCGTTTCATTTATTGGTTTATGTTATCATATCTTAATGTAATATTATACATTCGGTCAATTCTGACGTAATGACATTTGACAGATATCTTGACAATTCTCAAACAAATTGTACATATTACAAAAATAAATATGTACAAAAAAAAAGAAATTTTGTCTTTGGATATCATTATTAGTTATCCTGAGAATAGGGGGATATTTTTTTTATATATTGTTTCAAGATTCTAGAAATGAAAGAAACTGAACATAATGAGATAAGGAAGATTTCCGAACGGTTTGAATCATTTCATCAAAGATCTCTAAAGCGGTCGAATACACGAAGTTATGCCAGAAGTTTCGAGAAATCGGATCCTTACAAATTACTTCGCGGCCGCTGAGTCGAAATTTGTTCGGCGAATAGATAAGCAGACTGTGCGCTAGAAAACGGGCAAATGAAGTGTGCCAGAGACGAGAGGAACATTCTAAAGACCGAATCAGTCCAAATTACAATATCCAGGTAAAATTTGTATCCAAAGACTTGTTTATCAATGAAAAATTTATTGCGACAAAAATTTCATTCCGTTCCCCATCAAACCCACGAAAATAATGTTCATAATAATTATATTCGAAAATATTCCCGAGTGTCTCATTTGATGTGCTCACTGTGATGCGGGTTTCGTCTAGTGTGATTGCGATCTTTAACTATTTCTTATAATTTTTACATTTACAATATTTTATATTTTGTAAAATTATATTATGAAAAGGAATTTTATCCAGACGTCCGACTTGTACCAGGTGTTTATAAGGATTAATTGCATCCGTAGGGAAATTTATAGCTCGTAGAATTTTGTCGTCCAAAAAAAAAACGGAAAAAAAGCGAAGTCGAATATCATTATTTTTCTTTCTTTTGTCAGTATAGTGGAAGTAAAACAATAATAATGAAATTAATTAGGAGGTTCCTTAGGGAAATCGTTATTACGGGACACGATAAAATGTAGCAAATTCTGACTTATTTTCTGTAAAATGTAGTACACATAATAATATTTTTAATCCATAAAACAAAAACCTTAAAAAAATATATGTATAATAAAATTTATGTAAGGTTTTAATTATAATAATTTTAATACACAAACACTTTTTCTCTCCACGAGAATACTACGTACGAGTCGATTTTTTAGTCATGGCCCTCTAAGAATGTGTTCTGTGATGATAAACACTTTGGTGTATCTATGAGAGAAAGAGACAAAGTTATTTATGTCGCTTTACCGATTTTTTACAAGATCAGTACACCGCGTGCCGTATATATTATAGTTTAAAATAAATTTAAATTCAACTTAGATATTGGTAAAAATTATTATTAAACCATTATTTAAACTTTCCAATTTTTAAAAATTATTTTAGTGGTTGACCGTTATATTAATATAATGAAATGAACTGTTCGCTTTAATTTTATTTTCTCCCCCTGCTAGTTTCAGCTGATGGAGGGCATCGACAGTCATTATTGATGTGATCGAACACAGTATCGAAACCGGTAGACGTTTAAAATCAGTGTGGTTTATACAAAGTTTGTTAGTTTTCTCAAATTAATAATTACGCCCAACCACAAAGTTAACGCTATAAATATCAATAAAATTATTAATATTATTTCATTCCCTAACCATAAAATAATTAAACATCAAACATACAGATTCGTGTAATGACCTGAGTAAAAATTGATCTATAGATGGACACTTCAATAATGACATGAAATTTATAAATTTTGTATTCTTAATTTATTTAACATATTAACGAAAGTGCGATACCGTAGAAATTAAAATATTAAAAATTTTTGGTTCAATAATATTTCCATAAACATTGTTACATGTTGTTATTATTCTTAACACATTTCACATTTTTTAATTGGTTTATTTTTTTCTTTCAGTAAAGGAACGCAGCCGTATTATACGAAACGCGCCAATGAACAGCCGTAAGTAATCCCTCTGCTAATTGATTTACTCTCGATTTGTGAGAAATGGTGCGAGAATGCACCGATATTACTTTAAAGGCGATATCCTACTAATATCTGTACGTGACGCATCGTGACGCCGGCCATGTCCCATGGGAAGAGTTCAACGGCTTCAGGAAGCGATCTTATTTCTGGAAAATATTCCTATTGAAAGGGGGAAAAGTCAGCTTGTTTGTGTTTGGGTTAAGCGCCATCGGCGCGCGAGCGTTTATGGGAACGCCGCTCAGGAATCTCTGGATGGGCGTAAAGCTATTTCTGTTGAGTGTGATAATTGTGTTTACCATAACTGGTTATCGCAAAATGAAAATCTCGGTCACTTTACAAAATGTCATGTATTTACACTTACCAACCAGCCACCCACGATTCGGGTAATTAAACTTGTGTGCCTTCGTATCCGCGATCTAATGCCGAGTAGCGAAATGGCCAATAATAATAATCCCTCTTTATTCACTTTCCTTTATCTAGCCAACGTGCCGTGGAAAATGAAACCGCGGATAAAAATATTCGGCGTCCATATTAATAGCTATTATGTGCACAAGCTTACTCCAATTTATCTATTAGCATATCCAAATAAAATCTATTAGAATATCCATAATCCAAAATTAATTATTATACCTATTTATTTAATTTTATAATATATAATAACTAGCTTTTCGTACCCGGCGTTACACGGGTTAAGGATTAAGTTGAAAATAAATTTGTTGGGGGAAACAAAGGTTCGATTCGAACGGTAGAGATTTGCATCGAAAATATATCAGGAGGGGAAAGGGTAAAAAGGTAAGGAGGAAATGTCACCTACGTTACCCGCCGAGTCTTAAAGAAGAAGTTTCCAAATTTTGAGTCCTATCGGTCAAACGGTACAGATTTGCATCGAAAATATATCAGGGGGAGGACAATGGGTAAGAGAAAAGGGGGGAAATGTCGCCTATATTACCCGCCGGGTTCTAAAGTATAAGTTTACGAATTTTGAGTTCGATCGGTCAAACGGTACATATTTGCTTCGAAAATATGTCACGGGGAGAGGAAGGGATAAGAGCATAGGGGGGAAATGTTGCCTATGTTACAAGCCGGGTCCTAAAGCATAAGTATGCAAAATCTGAATCGAATCGGACAAACGGTGTTGATTTGTATAGAGAACAGACAGACAGACATTTAGTTTTATGGGTAAAGATGTTGGTACTAAATTGGATAATTTTGAATCATTATAAGGCACGTAAATGATATAATTTTATAATTTTAATGTTATATTCCCTTACTTTTTTGTTTAAAATTATTTTTATTGAACTTGACACTTTCCAAATAATTGACCAAGTAATTAAATTTGACTAAACGTAAATTATATATTTTTTTGGTTATACTAACTATTAAATGATAATGAATATTATAATTTTGCAAAGTTTAATTTTAACCAGAGATTCTGGACTGACCCTTGGAAAACTACTAAGCAAACAACTGGTCTGCAAGTAACATAATTACAACATGGCGCTGGTGGCGTCGCTCGGCGTCAAAGCTTGAATAAGCTGAATAGTTTATCAGATTCTGCCCGCAACAGCGGTGATCTCCGTACTACGTGACGATAAACTTCAGAACCTCAATGGGGCTTCACCTTTCACCTTTACCCACACAATTGAGGGAGGCGTGGAGGTCAAATCGGATTTTATTTATTTATTCATTTTATTTATGGAAAGAAAACAGGTAGAATTTCAAGTATGGACTAAAATATTATAGTTGTAAAGGGTGTTTTTTTAGAGCGGAGAACTTCAAATTGAAAGAAAACAGTTTTTAATGTCCATGAAATTGGACCTCTAAATTATGCCGTGTACGCGCCAGCCACGGCGGCAACATGCCCGAAATAATATTCAAATATTAATGTCATGAAATTATCTATCAAATAAACCCGATTTCAAGAATATTAAAACCATTTTTTTGTGTTTAATTTCAATTAAAAGTTTTCCACCTCTAGAAAAAACACCGTTATAATGTACGATATTTCACATAGAAATTGGGCGGAGAAAAAACAATCGAGAAAAAAATAACAAATAATAGAAAAATAGCATTTTGTTATTGTCTTAGAATATTCAATACTTGGTTCTTAAATATTGTTAACGAAACTGAAAATATATCAACGTCGGTAAACAAGTACAGGTTGGCACATTCTAGATATAGGAGAGCGCAGTCCGGAATTAGTTTTGCATATTGGGATGTTACAGACAGGATGAGTACCTACGGGATGCGCGTGATGGGACATGAACATTTAAAAGTGACAAGAGGGATATTTTATTTATTTTTATTTATTTATTTCATTTCTTTACTTTTACATTTGTTCGAGTTAGATTATACTATGCCTGTCTCACTAGAGAGCTCTGTGTTGAGACAGGCAAAGTTTACAATTATAACTTATATGTAAATACATTTATACAAAATAGGTTAAAACAAAAAGTACATTTTGAACAAATAAGTTTTAAAAAAAGATTTATAATCGCCTACACTCAGGCACATGTAAATATACACTAACACAATTAAATTTGACAGATTTTGTATAAATCGTCGACGTCGAGTGCTGTTCGCCTATTTTTAAGGTCAAAGTGTTGACGTCAGTGAAGAGAATCGGTGAAATTCTGCCGGGATATTTGAAACCCAAATTTCAGGTTGCACATAAATTTCTTTTGAACATCTTCTATATTATAAAAGACAAAAATATGATAACAGACATCTTCTAGAAACCGTCTTCCAGTCCTCAAAGTTCATTTTCATTTCAAGACCAACTATGAATGATCACTCGTATTTTACTAGAAAAATCAACGTAATTGTATAATTAATTAAGGTAAATGTAATACATAAATTAAACTTATGTTATTACATTTTAACATGACATTATATTCCCCATACGTTGAGCCAATAGCTCGAGCTTATGAGAGGAGTGTTTACAAACCAAATTAAAGTAGGTACAAGTTATTATTAAGCAGAAACCATTTAGAAGTAGCAGTTTTTATTATATACAGAAACCATTTGAGACAGTGGGCAATGCCACAATACATCGCTGTCCAAAATCAAAGATTTGACTTCTTTCATAAACTATGTTCTTATTAGTTCAATGAATTTGAATTAAGAAGACGTTACTGGAGAAATCATGTGAAGAGAGCTTGTACTTGGGAGAGTAGGTACTGAGCGTAGCAGCGAACAAGCTGCCGCGCCGTCAGGTACCAGACTCCCAGGGAGACCACATAAAAGATGGCGAAATAGTTGGATATCCGTATCCCAGGAATGAGCTCCGAGCAATGACAGGACGCAGTCCTAGATAAAGAAGAAGAAGAAGAAGAATTAAGAAATAATACGCCATCGTTGTTATTAGTATTATACGCAGGTCTACACAATATGGGTAATATACACGTAACGCGTAAGGGTAATGAAACACTCCCAGCTTACACCAGTAACTTTGGCTCATTTTGTTAGTACCCCAATAATTAGGTAGGCACGAGCATTTCGACCTAAGCCATGTTTTCTACATTTTAATGTATTTAGTTTGATACTTTACCTGCCGACGTAAGGTTCTGCCTTCTCGAAACTCGAGTAGTATTATTTAAAATATGTACCACTTATATATTAAACTCAACTCAAGTACTCACTCAAGTAGAGTAGTAGCATAGTTTTATACCATGATGATATTCGGAATACTATTTGACATATTTATGGCAATACAGGCATTATCAGAAAGACCGCGATTATTAAATTTGTTTTCAGTGTGAAATACGCAGTCATTCGATTTTCAAACCTAAAGAGTGGAAATCTCCATTTTAGATGCACAAAAACTATACATTTTTTTTTATATAAATATTTAACATAAAATAAATATTTAAAAAAAATTAATCATATACCTAATATAAAACAAACAGTAATTACTAGCCGTATACCCGTGAAAAATCACGGAATATAATAATTAATAACGACCCTTTCGTGTAATGAGAGCCGCGCGCTGATTGACGCTTCATTAGTGGCTAGTCATCATCAGTGTTGTTGTTGTTGTAATTCAAGCGAGTTATGCACAGACGGACGGACATTCGAAATTAATAGATATATTTTAATTTTGAAAGACAAAAATTTAAGTGAATATCAAACAATAACAACAAATATCTTTTTCGATCATATATTTTTTTTAATATGGTGCAATCAAACATTCTTTTGAAACAATCTATTTTCTTTTTCTTCTTCGTCAAATTCTTAACCATCTTCCTCTTCTATGTTTTCAAATTATAATTTTTATACTGTCTTCCAATTCTGAATCTGTAGCTGTACGCAGACTGTCGCTGTACAGCAGATATGCATTAAATATTATTTCGGATCTGTGCTTCATACATCGTGCACCCTCAAATCTTCTTCTTTTAAAATCCATGACATCAAACATAGTCACACGGGATCATGCTGAATATTAGTGAATCCCTAGAACAGCGTAAAACTGCTATGCAGTTTGGCATATGTATAATGTAAAAAATATCAAAAAAATTAATAAATATATAATAAAAGAACTCACAGTAAGAAGACCATTACATTTTATTTCAAAGCAGTGGCGTAGTGACGCAGGTTGTCGCTCGGAGACCGGTGTCTCGAGGGGGCCGAATTTGCCGGCAATATTTCGTGTACCGAAATGCCAATTCACCCAAATAACGATTCGTACACATATAACCATTTAGTTTTCTACGTTTTTGACAAAAAAATAGAAAATCAACATGGGTGGATACCCTCACCCTCGATGCAAAAAAAGTCTTTTTTATTTTAAGTGAAAAGATTCTTTAAAACATTATTTTTTGCGTTTGATTTTTCCTTGATTCAACTTCGTTAAATAGTAGTAGTCTTGAGTAGCTTGTTGGTCCTGTGGTTAGGACACTCGCCTCGTGATCCAAAGGTTGCGGGTTCAAACCTCACTCCAGACTAGCAAGTTAGTCCTATTTTCATAGCACAAGCGTTTAGCTTAGTTTGAAAATAGTAAGAATATTGATGTGACACGTATTCCCTGTTCGCATCTCTATTTAAAAAAAAAAAAAAGAATACTAAATTATACTCAAGACCATTAATAATAAATTATATACCAAAATTTCAAATGTCATCGAATGTATAATTAATCTTCGTCTGAACTGAAAGTAAATTCAAAAATCTAAAAACTCAGATGTCGTTTCAAAATGAATTATTGTTGATAGCTGTAATTTTTAACACCAATATTATTTTCACTTCAAAAGGTCGCCTAGATGGTGGAACGTGAGAGCTGAATTTGTTTAAGTAAATGTATGATACGAGTATTGTCGAGTAGTGAATTTGTATGAGGGAGTCTACGAAAGACTTGCAGTTAGATAGACCAGATATACATATACCTATTGGAGGGCGACCTTGTATCTTCAACAATGTAGTGGGTCGAGGTTCGCTGTGGTTGCACGCCGCTCGCATCGACCAACTACTAATCAGGTGCTCGATGCCGACCACGTCAAGCGACCAATAAGAAGCCCGATGCGACCGCGGAGATCCCGGCCACGCGCCAAAACAATCCCCACTCTCTCTCCGAACGCCGCCTGATCCAGACACTTACTACTTACCAGAAACTATTGTACTCCGCGAACTTATTCAATTATAAAACTTGCTCTTCAATAAATTCGACGTGTCTTGCACAGGACAAAACTGTGTGTGGATCGCCAATTTCACTTTCTTTCATTTTGGCTGGTTTTGACGCCAGGAGCAGGATGTAGAGAAGGTTGATAAATGAAACACTTTTTAGAAACTGGTAAACTGGATCGAAGAACAAAGATACAATACGAAGAGAGACTGCCTTTGCTCTCCGATTCCAGCACATTTATTCATTTTAATATACTAGATAGACCCAGCGTGTGTTAGCCAATCAGCGCGTCGCTCGTTTCCGCGGCGCATGGCGCATTTCAGATTTGCACAAAATATTTAAAAACCGGCCCTTATCAGGACTACCGAAACATAATAATTTTATTTTTCGTATCTTTAAATTTAATTATATAACATTAATATATATATATATATATATATATATATATATATTATATATATATATATATAATATATTTAAATACGAATAAAAATGAAATAAAGAGAAACACACAAATATCAAATAATAAAACTGAAAAATTAAATGCTGGAACCTGGATTCGAAACCACGGACCTCTGTCTCACGACACAGAGGTCCGTGGTTCGAATCCAGGTTCCAGCATTTAATTTTTCAGTTTTATTATTTGATATTTGTGTGTTTCTCTTTATTTCATTTATTTATTTCGTATTAAATATATATATATATATATATATATAAACAAACATAAAAATGTATTATAATCGCATTTTCCGTGGCGCAGTTGGTAGTACGGGGTCAAGTAGATCGCCGTGGTTCCTGTTCGAAACACGACGCTTATAAATCGCGAGTATTCCTGGTCAAACTGTATCTTTCTACTCATTCCTCAATGCTCTTGTCACACGTTTACTCGCTGCACTGAATTGTTGCAGGCCATCAGGTAAAAATATGTCAGTAATGATAAATATTTATGATATACTAAGGCATATTAATTATATAGAAAGAAAGAATAAAAAATTTAAACAAACAGAAATATGTCAGTAATGATAAATATTTATGATATACTAAGGCATATTAATTATATAGAAAGAAAGAATAAAAATTTTAAACAAAAGAAAAAGAAACTTAATTATTACGTGGAAAAAAATTCAGCACTCAAAATTTTTCTTAATCTTGTGTGGCTGCACTTGAACAGATCAATATCCAATAATCTTATCAGTTTATTGAATGCATCGCATACCCTCAAGAAATATGAATTCCGACGATAGTTGGATGAGGTAAAATCAATGTGAAAGACTGGGTTGTGTCTACGAGATCTACAGGGAACATGGAATTTTAGTCTATTTAATAGTTCAGGACAGTCGACGTTGCCTGATACAATTTTTAGTAGGTACATCAAATCACCTATTTCCCGACGTCTGTATAAAGGTAGGATGTGGTATTTTTTGCATGAACTGTCATAATCGTCAGAAACGCAATTGAATTTAAAGTTGAGAAAGCGAATAAATATTTTTTGAATTTGTTCCAAGCGATTTACATAGATAATATACTGGGGGTTCCATACTTGCGTTGCATACTCGAGTTTGCTTCTGACAAAAGTGCAGTAAAGTACTTTCAATGTCTTTACACACTTAAAATCTTTAGACATTCTCTGCCTTTGGTTTTACATACTGTATACTGTATGTAAAACCAATATACTGTATATATATATTGTATACTGCTGCCTTTGGTTTTACACCCCACAATCATGATCATATTATACAGTTTAATATATGAATGAATACGCGTGGTACATCGTATATATAAAACATTGTTTAGCTAATATTATGTATTAACTTTAATGTGTAAAATCATTAATGAATAATGACTCCTCTAGTAAATACCACATCCTCTGACAACGAAAAAAATTATGAAATTAAAATCTTTTTGTACTTGGATTTATATCCAATTTATTGCCACTGTAATAAAGGAAAGCAAAATTGCGGAAAAATCGTTTTGTTATTGTTTTATTTATTGGTTGCGCGTATCACTGTTTGTTTCATTCACGCCAAATGGTATTCATTCGTGTGTCCGTAGTACAGTGGCGGCCTTCAATCGCGAGGCTCGGGCGTCAAATTTTTGCAAGTCCCTGCTCCTGCTCATTTTATAAATGCTGTATCGCATATAAAACTAAATCAAAAATAATTTACAAACAGTTTTTTAACAATACACTTTTTACCGCAAATACTGTTCACAAAGTAAAATTCACTAAAACATAATTTATTTTCGTGCTGAAAGTTGCGTTGCTATGACGATTATGAGCACATAGAGTTGTTAGCCAATTAAGCGTAAGGCAAGGTGACTAGATTTGACGAACGAAATCAAACACGGGGATTCCCCTAGCGTAAATCGTAAACACGATGAAGTGCGCGGTCTTGTTACGCGCATTCAAGTCGAATGAGCGAGGCGCGAGATTCAAATAGTATTAAATTATGTTTTATTGTTATAAAAATATTCTAATTCACATGATCATTTGAAGACTCTTCGGGAAAAATAATGAATGTCACTTTTCTTGCGAAACTGACCTTTTAATGCCATCTGTTGACTTTTTGGGGTATTATTTTATACAATAAATCAGAATTGGGTTAAGCCGTCATGGCCCGCCGTAATAGTTCAATTTATATCTGTTTACAGTTGCCGGCAAACTTCTTGAAATTCTTTGGCGTGGTGGGGGAATGCGCAGAAGACAAAATTTGGGTCTCTTTGGTGGAATGGTACATGCGTAAACTTCCCCCCACTACGCCGTAAAATTTCAAGATGTTTGCCGGCTACTGTATCCATCGCAAGAAATAGGAATATCTGCCCACCGAACGTCAAAAATCGTCATTGTCAATTTGATAATACATACATTTAATATACGTACGTACATAGAATACGTTTATATAGTAATAAATTGATTCAATATTTATATAAAAAGAGCATAAATGAAAGAAATATGGACTTTGAAACTACAAAAAACAGTTTTTCTCTAAATAAACATTTCTAGACATTCATTGTTTTTCCCGAGAAGTCTTCATTTATCTGTTAATACGAATATGACACTGAATAAACCTTATTTAAAAATTGTATTGTTGTAAACTAATGGGCCTACCACACGCACAAGTATCACCACACTTTCTCAAGCGCAGGCCGGTTTGTATACGGAACACCGTGCGCGTGGTTGGTACAACTGCGAGTAAAACTGCTCATGCGAGAAGCTTGCACAGGCAAAAGTGTGGTGATACTTGTGCGTGTGGTAGGCCCATAATAGCTATAAGCACAAAATAAAAAGTTGCGGCATTTTTTTCTACTCGGGTTGTTCCGCGAGACCCATGCAAGAGCGAGGCCCGGGGCGATTGCCCTGCTCGCCACCCCCTAAGGCCGCCACTGCGTAGGTATGGTTATCGACCTTTACGATATCGTGATGGAAAATACCATACGCAGCCGTGCTTTTAGCCGTGTTATTGTAAGAAATTAGAGGTTATAAGTTATTAGCATTTTAAATAAGATACAGTAGGTCGAAGATACAGTGCTATCGAAACCGATAGATGTTATAATCAATCAATGTATTTAATTAAAATTTTGTTACTTTTCAGAATTCACAAAAAAATAGTGTTTGTTTTTGTCGCGGAGGTTCTCTTCATGGCGGTCCGTTCCATTTTGGCAGTAAAATAACAGTTATGTAGCTCGCTTTGTTCCCGAGGAATTCCGCCGTGGCATTAGAACAATATCGGCCATGTTTGTGCATTGTGTAGCGCGGGCTATCGCGCGTTTTACGGAAATTCTTGGCATATTTCTCCACAAAAAAATACTGAGCTATTAAATGTAGATTTACTACGGCGAGCGGCATTCGCCGGTACTTCGCGGTTATTTATCGTGCATTCACTGCCCGTGGGCAATGTTAAATTGTTCACACTTGCCGGCAAACATGTTGAACATTTTTCGGCGCAGTGGGGGAGAGTTTGCGCATGCACCATTCCACCGAAGAGACCCAAAATTTGTCTTCTGCGCATTCCTCCACTACGCCGAAAAATGTCCAAGAAGTTTGCCGGCAACTGTATCAATACTGCAATAGTGCAGAAAATAATTATTTGATTATAATGCTAGCAGAGATTTCACTTATCGAATCGAATCGGCAAGGTCGCGGCGGTGGGAATGCGATGGAAAATTGGAAAAACTGCTTGCTGGCTTTTCCGTGATTATTGGGACTCGGTTCGAAAACTCCTTTTCCTGTCTTATTAGTTTGATGCGTAATTGTCCGCCGTTTTTATGAAGAAAATATATTGTAACATAACCAAAAACTAAAATAACCTAAATAAACTATAATAACAAAACATATTATGTAAAATTATCATTCGGGGGCGTAGTCACCATCAACGTAAATTACTGCTTCCCATTCGCTTGGAAGACGGTCGATTCCACGGGCGAAGTGTCCAGTGCGTTTCTAGAAGAGTGTGTTCTTCCACCAGAAGGTTCTGATCTTAAAAATCCGAAGATCGACTCATTCTTGACTTGTCGTCTGAGCTGGTGTAACCAGCTTCGAAGCGAACAAATCACTCTCGACATGCCTTCGCCGAAAAGATCGAGTGAGATCGCGATATAAATTAGAAGCGTATCGACCTTTATCGAAGTGGTACTGCGTATTAGCTTAATGTGGCAAATATGTTTATGGTTTTCGATGCACGTTTTAATTTCCTAACCCCATTTAAAATGTACATTATGACTAATCAATAAAACATCAAATAAATAAAACGGCGTTTGATTAATCGTCACCTAATATCATCTCAACGGGCTTCATTGTTCCACTGCGGCCCGGAAAAGCTCCGCAAGGTAGTTCCAGGTTCTTCAGCTGCGATGTTTATTACAACAATCATTTTCCCTGCATCATGAGATGCAAAAGCTTATGGAGGATTTTTTAAAGATCACCAATTCGGTTGTGTAAGGAAGAACCCAAACCATATTTTGAACATCTTCCGATATTCGTAAAATGTTTCGTATGATGTGCACATGTTTAGTATCACGTTATGTGTATAAGAAATGTACTCTATTTACACGGAATTCATTAGGTTACATGTAAAATGTAGCTTACAAAATTAAATGCTTCTAGTCGATCAAGTCATGGAATGATGATGACAAGTGGTGTTTCGTATGATGTGCACAAGTTTAGTATCAGGTTATGTGGCGCAAAGTACACAAGTGTATAAGAAATGTACTCTATTTACACTGAATTTATTTCGGTTTTATGAGGTTACATGTAAAATGTAGCTTACAAAATTAAATGCTTCTAGTCGATCAAATGATGGAATGATGATAACAAGTGGCACGGAGCCTGATTTCCAATAGTATTTCCTTGAATTATCAGACGCGAGATCTGATACTTCTATATTTGTCTCATCACGTGTCTGAGATGTTGATTTTTTAAATAATTTTCATCATCTTTATTCGTAACTATTCATCCAGCTTTTACCTGCCATTCTTCCGCAAATCGACATCTCAAATACTTCCAGTCCTTCTGCTTCCTACGGTATTTGAGAAGTTGAGGCTCGCCTAGTGATCCAGTGGTCGGGCTTTCCCATTGCGTTTCAGGAGACCAGCGACTTGGTCTTATTTTCACAGGATTAGCATTTAATATGGTTTGAAAATAAGAATATTGACGTGACACGTATTCTGTATACTCTGTCTATTTAAAAAAAATAATAAAAGTGTGAATGCTTCCATTCCATAAAATAATTCAGAGAATACGTACATATGCATATATATTATGATGTTCAGATTATGACTTCGAAACATCTTTTTCATGCGGATAAAATTGCACGAACTTTCTTAACGTAGCTTTTCATTTGAACAGAAAGATTCCATCTTTTTTTAAATTACAAAGATATAAAATGTCTCGTATTTACTCCCTTAAATTAACTCGTGGCGTCTGCTTGCTTGCCGTCAACAAAAACTTTGGATCGATTTTTGACTCTTTTCCCGCGATCCAATCGAGCTGAAACTTGGCAAGTAGACTCGTGACGACGATCAAGAAAATCTGTCAAATTTTCGTTAAAAAAAATTAATAATTTTAGTATAATTTCGGATTTTTAGAAATTTTATTGGTTTTTTCAAATTGGAATCATTAGAAAAGTTTGATTTCGGCGGCCCGATAACGTCGCGGAATATTTTCTAAATTTGAATTACTCCGTCGGTATGCACAATAGGTACTTCACTACGAATGTCGAAAATCTAAATTGACTGACAAATGTTTTTAGCATTTATTCTTCAAAGCATGAAGTGCAAAGCAAAGCATCAAAGCTCAAAACATCTGACATTTTAGAAACATATTAAATTACTGTAAGTTTAGTGTTATGTTATATGTTTTAATTCGTCTTTAATTGTTGTTATATTTTACAAAGAAAGGAGTATAATAAAAACTAGGTTTTTATGGGTTACTTTTTTTTTTCAATTTCTTTCCAGAAATATACAAACTATCATCGTATCTTATTAATATCAAGTCCTAACCTGAATGTATAAAACGTAATAAATATATAAATGCTTGAAATAACTCTGCAACCATAATAACAAGAAACATTATAACATTAATTTATTTTAAAATAAACTAAAATACAATAACGTTTAATTGATTTTGACGTAATAACCGCGCACTTATTTTACTTGATGACATGAAAAATAAGGAAATTGTTACAATGATGATAGGTGATCTGATACGGCGGATCTAAATACGAGTACATCAGCCAAAACGCTATACGTTCGGAGGTGTTCTGTTGCGAATTGGTCCTTTGTCGCAAACAGTGTCGCTTTACGGGCTGTATCATGAATATTCCTCGATTATAACTTCTCATTTGTTTATTCATTTATGTATATATTCATTAGATACTCCTTTGTCATAACATGACAATATGTTTTACAATATTGACACAGGATCGCTTCGGTGGGATCCAAATGAAACTCGCGAACAATTAAACTTTTTCTAAAAACAAAGTCACTTGACACAAATTCTGCTGGTTTACTATTCTGGGTTATTTTGGGTTCGCTAGAAAACTCTACTCGTCTCTGGTAATGCTTTGCATATGTTGTATTTCGCACAGATTCATTATATTTTCGCCCGCTTCTATGAGTTTCGCTGCTATCGAAATGCGACTGATTCCGTCAGCGTTTATAAAGGAAACGTATTTTCTCTTTTGTTTTACTGACTTCTAGATTATTCCAAAATTTCCAAACAGTTCGGAAACCTTCCATTATGTTCAATTCTTCTTGATTTTAGAATTTCGTGATAATGTGTACGTATTTATACACACCTAATGCACTTACACTCAAAACAAATTCGTTTGTGACATGATTTGCCTTTTTAGTCCTTTTTGCCTTTTTAAAATAAGTGTCCTTCTTTACAACACCTCCTTGTCCTACTTTAGCTTCAACACCTACCATTTTAGCAAAAAAAATATTAAGTCCAGATTCAACCAAGAAAATGAATATCATTAATTGACATGGCAGTTCCTTTGTGGCTCAGCATAATTTTTTTTTTTTTTATGTAACCAAATTTTGTAACATGATAATTTATCGGAATTTTCAAACATACAATTAAAACCAATCACTCCTTCTATAGTCATAAGCCTAGTTTTCTCCACTATGTGCAACATAGGATAAATCATTAATAAAGAAAATGATTATGTAAAAAACGCTTATTAACCATAATACTTTATCTCTACTTTTAATGTTCTCAAAAAAAACACAACTCTCCTCTCTATTTCATACCTCATAATCTGCCTGAATAGGTCGTTACCCGACTATATTCATTTTAGTTGTTTTGATGGGATAAGCAGTCCCTGCTTAGAGGAATTCTTGAACCTATAGTCGTAATAAAAATTACTTTTACCGTGGCGAGTAGATACAGACTCTCACCTGGAGGAGCGCTATCAAACTACCAGGGGCGTATATATAATATATTTAAAAATGTACACATATATTTAAAAAAATAATCGAAATAAAATATAGGTACATTTTCTATATAATATTCTTATCACAATTATTATAATATCATTCAGATTTTTCCAAAACATATGTTTACGTAAAAGTCACGCTGCGTCTGCTATTTTATGAACTGCCATTTTATGAACAATGCGCAGTACTGAACGCAGCTTGCGCCACGACCGACTGGCCGCGCGCTATTCACTCCCGTCACTCCTCGGACATTCCCGGACTGGATAACATCGTAACACTCCAAACTCTGTATTTGCGTTCTACCGCTTTAAATCATTAATCATTGTAAATCGTAATATAATATACTCAATATTGGTCATACACGCACCGTTCGTTTTAATTACTCCGCTACTATCTGAACATCTCCAAGCAAGTAAACCAAAGTGGTTTATTCCCAAATTCGCGAAAATAAATGGTAAGCCGACTCTGGGGCGGATATACATGATTTAAAAAAAAATTATATACGTGTCAGACTTTTCTGACCTTGGAATTCAAGCACTCTCTACTTGTGCAGTGGCTTACTATAATTTACAATAATTTGCTAGCTGTAACCCGTTAAAAATGACGGTACTCTTACATGTACAATTACAATTACTTGATTTGTTCAATTTATTTTACATGACGGTGAATGTTTTGCAGCTTGTGTGCATATTCTCCCAGAGAAGCCGAATGGGTTCTCATTTATTGTAGAATTGTCTTTTGTGATTGAGTTTGGTCTCTTTTGACTACTTACTCTACATTATTATTTACTTGACTGCATTGTATTATTGTATTGTATTATTAATTATGATTTTTGATATATTAGATAAATAATGTATTATCTTTCTTATTGTCTAATAAATTAGATTACTTACCTATACGATTGTAAGTGGTTATCCCTCACCACACACAAGAATCGTAATTCTTTTTGGTCAGGTATATACATACAAAAAAAAGAATTGTAAATATTCTCAAGCTATCTTTGTAATAAAATATTATATATATTATTAATTAAATAAATTAATAATGTCGATTCCTAAAGAATAAATATTTATTTATTTTATTTAAAAAATTACTTTTAAAAGATTCGTAAAAAAATCAAAAGATTTCGTAAAGAATATTTCCCCATATATTTATTGTAAAAAAATTCGAAAAAAAAAATTTCGTAAAAAATTGTATTCAGTAACCTATTACTGGCCTATAATGATTTTACATGATACCTCAGTATCACACTATGACAATCTGTCAGTCATTAAGTACCTGTTTACAATCTCTAGATATTTTTCTTATAAAAACACAAGATGTAAATTTTACACGCCGGTTCCTAAAGAATAAGTATTTACTCTTTTATAGCCGACACTCACGAAATAATAATAAATGATTTTTATCAAAACATTCTTTTTATATTTCCCCACCCGGCAGTTAATAGTACAAATGGTTCGCGTCTTTGCTACGTCCTATATGTACTGCATTTTTGACAGGTCACAAACATGCAGTGGTGGCAACATCGCTATCGTTGCCGCCTTCGGGTTTGCTGGCCCGGGGTTCAAGCCTCATCTCCGGCCGTTTAATTTGGTTTTTTGCCGTGAATTCGAATGAAATTACGGACGTTTCACAACGGATAGACAGACGGACGGACAGACAACGAAATAATTATGTTTGATTTAAAAATACCTGTATGCTTTCCTAATGTATTTTTACTAAATATGTTAGAATACTTTTTTAAGGTTCCAAACCAACACAACAAATAAGTATCACAATAACTTTTTGTACGTTTCTATTCTAATTTTTGGGAAAGATATAATAAAACTTCAATTTGGACCTTAGGTATGGCGATGATTTAAAAACTAGCCTAATTTTCTTGCAACAAAGTGTAATTAGTGATCCTGCCTACCCAGGTTGGTTGAAGTTTTCTCTTACTCTTCCCTGGATAGTAGACTCCGGATAATGTTTCCCGGTGCGCGGAGGAGCTGTCCATCTCGCATATTACTTCGTGGAACTATTTCGCTCGGTCTGTATTCCAGAACGTTCTTTAACCAAACAGTTCTAACTCCAAGATGAAGATTACACAGGTCGATATGGTTTTTGTTGTTTCATTTTACAGTTCTTTATACCAATATAATATTTGTTTTTCTCCATCACATCGACTTTTTTAAAAGTCATTTTTTTGTTATTTTCTTATATTGCATGTGGCTAAAAACTATATTTCTTATTATTTGTATTGATATTGTTTTTAATGTTTTATAAATAATAAATAATATTAAATACTGGAAAAATGATTAACATTATTAATATCACCGTTTTCCTGTTAAACGACGTATAACGACGGAGGTCTTAAAAATCCCAATTATATTAATTTCGTTATCCGTCCGTCTGTCCATCTGTCTGTCCCCGTAACTTGTAACGTCCTTAACTTTTTTATAGTAATTTTTTTCGGAAAACTTTTTATTTAATAAAATAAATAAATACTTATTCCTTAGGAACCGACATGTAAAAGTGCCGTCATTTTTTACGGGTTACTGCTAGCCTTATATAAATATACAGGTTGTAAGTAAGTAACGATAGTTTAATATGTAGGTATCTTAATAAATGCTTATGATAAAAAATAAAAATAATTATTAATCTCTTTGTAAAAAAATTTCACCCATTTTCTACCTATTGTTTATTTTTATTATTTAGTTAAGGAATCTTAACAGTTTCAATCATTAAAATATTAGAGCACAGTGCATATAGCATAAACTAATTACAAAGATTCACAGATGCTTAAGGCCCGGTTGTTTCAAGTTCGATCAAAGTAAGCGGTCGATCAAAGCATAGATTTTTACGAAAACCGATCGTCTGATTGATGGAGAACGTAAAAATCTATGCTTTAAAAGAACGCTTACTTTAATCCGACTTGAAACAACCGGCCCTAAGACGTAGTGAATTAAATACATTGTTGAATAAGAGAATATATTATAGTAATAAACCAACAATACTTATTTATCTGTTAAATAAAACTATTTTATTTAACAGATAATAGGTGAGTTACGAACCGTATATTTTACTGAGAAACAAATCTCGACGTTTCGCTGAAGTCATATTCAGCGTCATCGGGAGAGCGTCCTATGTCCTATCACGGCGGAGACTGATATCGGCCTACAACTCCGCCATGATACTCCTATTTCTCGGAACACGGAAGAGCACGTACCGTCGGGTTCGTCTACAGGGAACATGAAATATAAAACGTAGATTCGTTTTGTAATGCGACCCTACGAGCTTAGGCAAGAATGAAAGCTATAAAATGTTGGCAATGATTCCGATACTCATCTCATCACGTTGCGGCAGATCCAGGAAGATAATTAGCCAATCAGGACGAGCGTGGGAACTCGATTGTTTTCCTTTATTTGTAATTAATTACTGTTTCACCGGCGCATTCTTTAAGCAGCCACGTAATAAATAGTTGAATAAGCACCAAAGTTACGCGATGTTGGAGTCGCTGTTAGTCACCTTCAGGTGGTTGATGTCTTTAGAATATCATAGGTTATTCATGAATATTCATGATAAAAAATTCAATGATTCGCACTATGTAAATCATCAAATACTGCGGATATGCGCGGCTGCGTATTAAAAGTTTGACGCTAACCTTAGGTTCACGTCTTCAACATGCACAGTTTTGTGAGAAACAAAGGCACGCCTACGTACTGGTTTTAAAATAAATGTAACTTGAGTGTGTGTTTATTATAATCTGTAATCTTCGAATAGGTTATAATATAAAGTTATCGAATCAGGTCATTTAAAATCAACATTTAGATCTTGTAACGAGATCAGGTGTTAAATAAATAGAGCGTAGTATTTGCATACAACTCTCCTAAAGGACAAAATATGTGTGTGTGTATGCGAAATAAATAAATATTTATAGACCACAAAATATATTTAATAAGCCAATAGTTTGACGAATTACAATTGCGTAATAAAAATAATACTGTCATTGTCTAAAAAAATAACAACTTCTCGGAATTCTCCAACCATATAATTTGTACGAACTATTCTTTCCATAGTCATAAATCTCGGAACCTTTTCAATAAAAATCTGTAAATCGTTGAAATCCAAAAGAATTTAAATTCTGAGAAAACGCTTATAAATATCATCACATTCTATAAAAGTATTGGGCTTGTTTCCGCTAATGATAAAAAATAATCTCCCCGATATACGACTTGTCTCCCTACCTAAAGAAGTTGATAAAACTCTGTATTTAGGTGAGTTATTAATAACAATTCATTGTTTGTGTATTATAAAGTTTAGTTTAACGTTAATTAATAATAATTCATCGTTTGTGTATCACAAAGTTTAGTTCAACGTTATTTAATAATAATTCATCGTTTGTGTGTTACAAAGTTTAGTTCAACGTTAATTAAAAAAACATTTATAAAGTTGTCTGAAGAAGTAGTGAATAAAATACAGTATATTTAAGAACTCATTCTTATTGTGATGTTGCAATTTTTCAGAACAAAGTTCTGTGAAATTTAAAACCAAATTTATTAATCAATTAGAAAGACATGCAGAAAAATCGAAATATTTTTTCGTTGATTTGATTTTTCTGCTGATTCGGTCTTTCTAATTGATTAAAAAATTAGTTTTTAAGTAATATATAGGTTCATAATAAAACCATATTACAAAGCCACAAAAAACGGGCCCTATATTGAGCATGTATACAAAATACGTGAATTAACAAATAGAAAAATCTCAGTTTAGTTGATTTCAGCATATCGTCCACATGGGAATCGAAAGAATGCCTTTTTTACAGCAATTGCATTTACAGCAAAACACCGATTTTTACAGGAGTACCGACCTGTAGGATGACCCGTGAGAAGGCAAAAAAAAGGTGGAAAATCTCTGCGAAGAAAGGTAGAACTACCAGCGGCCTCAAGTTATCAACTCAGCTCAGGACAGGGAACAGGGATGAAGAATGGAGATGAAAAAGAAGTAGAAGAGGTATAACAAGCAATTTACCAATCGGATGTGCTCAAAAATGTATTATTGTTTTTTTGTTGGGTTTCTTGATACTTTGCCGTATTGGTGGATCAAAGATCGCATTATGATAGTGTGAAAAGAAATATTCTTTTCCTACCAGGAGAATCTTTCGGTATTCAATGTATTATATGAGAAAGCAAGTAAAACAGGCACAGATAAATATGGTAATTTAGTAATACTCACAGTAATGCAATTTCATGATTATGGATTATGTTTACAGGTGAAATGGTTTAGACGATTATTGACGTTTCTGGTTTCTGATTGACTGGATTAGCTACTTGTTATGGCTAGAATCCGCTAGTGATTTATATCATTATGGTTTTTTCTGTTATAAGTGATGTAGATATTGTTTTTTTTTTTATTTCAATTTGTATGTACTATCTAAATTTCTTAAATTTTTGGGATTACAATAGATAGTCGACTGATTCTCATTTTGAAAAGATTTCAAACGTTTTCGGTAATTTGTGTCATGTCATGGTTAGCAATACCAGTAGTAGACTCCATTCGAGCCTTGTTCACAATAGTCTTCGCGGCCTTGGTTGTGGACCGGCGTATGTTTGGGTAATCAGCTCGGACGGAAATGATTAACGTCCATAACAATATTGCTCCAAAAGCCATATCCGGAATATTTCACACGACCGCTGTTATTAATTCACGCCGGTCCCGGCGCGTCACGGGGCGGCCAGCGGCGCAGCGCCGGCGCGCCGGGGGCCGCGCTTGGCCGCTCGCGAGGAACCGCGCCGCAGGGGGTCACACCGCTGGTGTGCGAGTCTAGTGTTAATTGAGTCATCGCGGATATAATAGCGATGGCAGCCTCCCTAAGGTCGGGCCGGATGACCTAACGCACAATGTGAAATTGCTTACAAAATCTTCTTCTTGAAATATTTCTTCTGGTTGAAGGCCACTGGGGCTTGTCTGTGCAGAATTTGCCGCCTCTTGTGATGTGGATTCGCGGCTGTCTTTTCGTCTTTTGGTGGATCTTCCAGGCATCCTTACTCCTTGTGGTTTCCCGCGTAGGGCAGGATATGGTTGTCTTTGGGAGCCCATTCTTTCCACATGGTCTCTCCAATATTTTTATAATCATGGTGTTTCTCATTTTGTCGCGTGGCGTCTCGTCTGTTGTTTTTTTGAGAGTTTTCATCTCTAAGAAGTTGGTTCTAAGAAGTTATTTAGTGCGAATTGTGTCAGCTCTTGTTTCGATGCCATCGGTTTGAATTATCAGTCCGAAACAGATTTTGTGCGTTCGAACCTTACAGCATTTTGCGTGTCTTTGTTTTTTCATATTATTTTATTCAGACATCCTGATACAACCGAAGCTTTCGCCAATTTTTCACCTCCTCAAGAACACTATGGCTCAGTCGTTGACACCGAAATATTTTGAAATTATAAAATGATTTTCTTTATTTTAAAAAGTATGTATATAGGTATATCCTACATTCAACCGCATCAGATCATACGGGAAAATGATGTATTTAAATTCTAAATTATTTTCATTTTTTCATTACGTTTATTTGACACGACTATGTTACTACATTTATCAGATGCACCCGTTTCCTTCTTCAGGTGAGCGTAGACTAAGGGCCTGTTGTTTGATCAGAAGTTAAAGTAAGAGTTAAGCAAAAAGCATAGATTTTTACGAAAACGGGTGTTTTGATTGGTGGAGAATGCAAAAATCTATGCTTTTTTCTTTCTCTTACTTCTGATCAAACAACAGGCCCTTGGTATGTGAGAGTTTGCATCTGGTTTATGGTAAAAGATGTAGTGATATACACGTGTCAAATAAAATTAGTGAAAAAAACAAAATAGTTTTTTCTTTTATGATTATTAAAAATAGATTTCCACAAAGTGAACGCCTCCGTTAAATTTTTTTATTTAGATTTTTTGAATATATTTCAATAATAACAATAACTGGTAAATAAGTTGAATTGATATAATGCATACCCGTAAAACAAAATTATTTTTAATATCAAAAAGATCACTTCCTTCACTAAATTTACCTAATTATCAAAAATGAATCGATAGAAAGAATCTTGCAATATATGTTTTACTTTTGCCGTGAGGTTATCCGAAGCTGCTGTTGGTGATATGCATATTTACTCCATAAAAATATACTTTCTTACAGAAAGAAAGCGAATACACGGAAATCATTAACATATGAAGCGAACTAATTCACAATTAACATTTAAAACTTTTTAAAAACGTTAAAAATTATGAAATTGATCAAGAAAACATCTCATTGTTTAAAATAAAATATTAAAATATTCGTAGACGTTTGTTATTTCATATTTATCAAATGTTTATAGAATTGTATAACACACATTTAAAATGACATAATACTATCTGATCGAGTCTCTTTTGATTGCTTAATCTATATTATTATTTGCTTGACTGCTTATTCTATATATTGTATTATTAATTAAGATTTTTGATATATTAGATAGATAGTATATTACCGTTCTCATAGATTATAAAATTAGATTACACTCTCTATTTGATTGTAAGTGGTCATTCTTTTTGGTGTGGTATATACATACAAAAAAATTGAATTATATACATTTTCTAGGTATCACTGTAATACAATATTGTATAAATAAAAATATAAAAAAATCTGTAATTGTCATTTGCCACTTCCATCAATAATAATCTAGAGGAGGCTGAAATTCCCAACAATCATTCGAAATTATCGGAGCAGTGGGAGTTACATGGACGTCATTGACAGAAAGTAAAGAAAGCGACTGGATACAGTGCAAATCTTTTTTTTGATCTACATATACCCAACTCTATTTCTACGCGGTAGATACGTTTCAACTAAAAACGTGTAAAAAAGCTGTATTACATATGCATACAAAAAGTAAACATTTTTTCTCCAACTTTAAAAAACAATGTAAGATGAAACACGACCTATTTGGTGTTCTGGAAAATCGTGAAAAAAGGTAATAATGAAAACCCAATTAATAAATTCTACAAAATTTATTCATGCATTCATATATTAATTAAGAAAACTTCAAACCCAAACAACAAATTAAGTTTATTCAATAACTATTCATTGTTTTCATCACTTTTTTCATGCGCGTATATAGAAAACATTAAAATTTATTATTGTTTTTAATTATAAATTTACCGTGTTAGAACAAATAACGCGTACAAATATATAGTGTTCGTTATTATTTTGTGCAACGTGTTATTTCGAAATCGTGTTAAAAAAAGTTGGGTGAACTTCTTAAGTACTTCTAACGATCATTTCAACTTACATTTCAAACAATAATTATCCTCTTTGGATTCTGAAACCAGGGCTAGAAATAAATATTAGTTAATTGTAGGTATTAATAGTCGTTTAAATAAAAAACGTAATTTAAGGTACGTAGTTATACAATAGAAGTCACACTGAATGTCTACAGGTAAGGCACAAAAGTAAATTTCTATATTTAAAAACTCGAATTCAGGGAGTGCGCGCATATTGCTTTTGACGTGGTCGGGGCCAAGGAGAGAATGGAGAAACGCATTGCGTAGAGAGTGTTCCGTACCCGCTACTCGTACCGTTACAACATTTTATATAAAATGTATCTGAACATAGTAACATTTTTCATCGCATGTGTTCGTCGCTGGTTCGTTTTGAATGACTTTGTGGAGTATAATAAATACACAGAGTATGGAGTTGTATATATATGATATAGTGAATCTATATTTCTAGTGAGTCTATATTTTCACTGGCATTTTAGTGAAATTACATTCAAGGTCATTCTTATCAAATCCAAGCAAATTTTCACCAATCGAAATTAATACAAACTAGTGAAAAATATTTTAACTGATATCTTGCTAGTAAAATTATATTGGTTTCCAAAGTGTCATTTAAATTATTTTGGAGAGATCATGACAGATGTCTATTTCCGGATTGAGATTGATCTCTTAGAATAACAATTTAAGATTTAAGTTATTGCGTGAAAAAGATTCTTACTGCATTATTAATTACTTCTGTGCATAACATTATATACCGGATACTATTAACGTATCTTAACCTAGCTTAATCTTTGAGAAGTGCGCGCAATTATGGACAAAATATAGTTTCACCGATACTGCGCAGTGAATCTGTAAATTCATGTTTTCCCTGCCCGACCGGGTAAAATATATTTCTACTATTTTATATAGTTATATATCTATATATATATATATTAAGAAATAAATAAATGAAATTAAGTGAAACACATAAATATCGGTTTATGTCGACGCCTGCACGGCTCCATGGTGACTGCTAAATACAGCTTCGGGTCTTACTATTTCCATGCACTAATAACGAAACCTTAAGACCATCTCCGTTATATTTTATTGGTTACGTTAGGCGGAAAATCATCACGCTAATTTATTGATACAAACATTTCCCTAATTTTATTATATTTAATATTCCGATTGTAAGATTATATATGTCTATTATAAAAGTCAACATTCATCTCAATGGGATCATTTCATCTTATTTCACATATTGTCTATTTTCCCCGATAATAATGTCCGACCGTAACTTCGTATCCAATAGTTGATCTCATTCCGTTTTCAAAATTAGTAAGATTTCAAAATTGTTATTAAATAAAATGAAAACATTAACTTTATCCTTTTTTTAATAACATGCTCTGAATTCGATTTTTTCAGTTTAATAAAAATTAAAAATAATTAGTGCATCCATTACTATATCGCATGTGTCATTGGTATTAATCATTAATCAAAATATATAATTCTCAATGTAACAATGTCCGTCACTAAAGCTACCAGGCGGCTAAAATAATAATGAGGTAGGTATAAGATGCAAAAAAAAAATTATATTTAACAATGTCCATCACTAATATTACTAAGACGCTGCGCTACTCTGTAGAGCGCTGTTATCACAGCTTTAACTGGCGGCCGAAATATGTATAGTAACAGTCATTTTTGACGGGTTATAGCTAGTATTTATAGTAATAAATATAACAGGATAGTTAGTAACAGAGCTAGTCCACAATTTTACAAACCGTGCAAAAATTAGAAAAAAAACTAACATCGTTCTAATATTAATAGTTAGGGAGATAAGTGAAAAAATATTCATTGGTCATCTTCTTTGAAGCGTTAGATATTCATGAATCTAATTTATTTATAAATATAACTCATTATAATAAATTCATAAATACGAGTCAAATAAAAATGTTAAATCCTAAATGTTAATTCTGGTTCAAATTTCTTAAAAATTTACCTGGTAGATAGATATCTCGACTAAGTTCGTTAACCAGTCTGACCCGCTAACTTTTTTCAAAATGATGGCTGCTTTAAAATGTTTAAAAATGTGTTAACATTGAATACATGTAAATTAAGTAAAAAACAAAATTGAAATATATTATACTTTTGTGACCAGCGTCGAAAGAATTTATTTGCTACAAAAAGGGTATTTTTCCAACAGACTGTCTGGGCTGTTCTTTATAATAAGGCTACACTACGCAAATTTAAATCAATCCGTCATTTCTGTAATCCCGCGTAGCTTATGTTAATTAAGTTTTCGTAAAATCCGACGTCTGAAAGTGGATTTTCTCCATAAGACCTAAAAAAAGTGTTTTCCAAAAAAAAAGCTCCGATTATCCGCCGAGAGTCGGAGAATTGAAAAACACGGTTGATAAATAATGGGTTATTGATGTTGATATATTCCCAATTTCGGTGTCTACTTGTCAATTACTCCCAACATAACTATAGCCACGCCTTCATTCAAAAATGAATTTGTTTACTAAAATAAGTATCGAAACCGGTAGACGTAAAGTTACTCCAAGTGGTTTATACAAAGTTTTTATTAATTATAATTAATAATTATGTCCAACTACAAAGTTAACGCTATAAATATTAAAAATATCGATGTAACGTTTTAACTTTTTTATTATTTTTATTTACTAAGGAACCTTAACAATTTCAATCATTATAATCTTAGAACGCAGTGTACATTGCATAAACTAATTGCAAAGATTCAGAGTTGTTTGAGGCATAATAAATTAAACCTAAAGTTGGATAAGAGACTATTTTTAACACATTTATGTGTTAAATGTAACGGATATTTTATACGAACCGTATATTTCACTGAGAAGAAAATCTCGATGTTTCGCTGAAATCTTATCCAGCGTCATCAGGAAGGCGTCCTATCACCGCGTGGGTGGAGGCCGAACTGATTATTTCTTCCGAGGTCGTAAATTATATGCACTTTCTTATGGAGTGTTCACTTCTTCTACGATAGAAGTCGCCAATATGTACTAATTACATCATCGGGCTTTTCTGTGACGTCTCTTAATGGTGGAATCACTGAGAACACTCCAGAGAATTGGCCAAAGTCGATTTAGTGATCTCCATTAGTTGAGTAGTACTAAGATAAAATAATTGGGAAGTGCACACAACATATCAACGGCTCCTACGTATAATATCGTAACCCACAAATCGACGATTTTGAGTTTTTTGTGTATACACATGTGTATTTAATTATATCTTTAATTCCAAGAAAGAAAAAAATATTTTGCAATAAATAATGTTTTTTTATTATATATTTTTTTCTTTCTTGAAATTAAATAGATATGAAGTACACAGCAAACTCAAAATCGTCGTTTTGTGGGTTACCCTATTATACATAGGAGCCGTCGATATCTATGATTTATCTAACGTTGATCAATTTATATGGTGTAAACTTTAGATTTTCAAACAGTTTATTTCTTTACTCTGTAGTTTTTAGAATATGGTTCTTTGTCATGCATTATTTTGCGGAATTATAAAATACTACAGAAAACAATGCTTAACTCCAAGTCTATTGTTTGATTGTTTCTAAGGTAAGTTTATAGAAGTCCATAATCACACACACCCAGTGATCCATATTGATGTACATGTTTTTTTATTATCTCGATTGATTACCTAGTCTCACTACCAAGTTTACTTTTAAGTTTTGTTATGTTCATAAAATAGTATTATTTATATATATTTTTTATTTATCTTTTACTTTTTACATTTTTATATACTATCTGGTACCTAGTCTCACTACCAAGTTTACTTTTAACTTTTGTTATGCTCATATAATATTATTATTTTGTTGTATATATTTTATCCTTTGTAAATAATACCTATAAATAAATATGCTATGAACTTATGCAAGAAAATGAAAAAGAAACTTGCCGACAAGCTATTTAAGGCTTGGAACGGTTTATAATAATAAAAATATGTATAAATTTAATAATGAATAATAAAAAAAATAATAAAAAAACATGAAAATATATAAAATGATTTATCGTTAATGTTCGAACAAAATTTTTCCTTGAAATCATGCCAAAATACCAAAAACCTACTTAAATTCCTAAAATAATCTGGCAGTTCATTTCAATAGTTTTCTTATAAATAAAAGTTTTTGATTGTAAAATAGTTAGATTGATAATACTCTCATAACGCGTCTCATAAAAAAAATATAATGAATACTAAAAAAAAGGTGTTTTAATTTTCATGTGTCACTGAAAATAGAACCCCGAATAAATCAGCCCTTCTTAAATATATTTGATTTTGACAATTTCTAAGCGACGTTTATCTAACTTACTAAGGTCGTATTACAATGCCCCTGCGTAATGCGCTGTTCTCTAATCTGTCTGCTAATTCTGCTTAGAGCAGTCTTCATTATGCAACCAGCGACTTCCTCCTTCCAGCACGGTGCAGCGTGCAGCGCGCAAGTTCTCGGTCAGCGGTCATAATGTGCATTGTGCAGTCAGTCTTGCATTCACCGCGGCCATTCGCTAATTGCATGTCTATAAAACGGATGTTATAATAATTATTTTAATTGTTGTAACATATTGTTCTCAGCTGTAATACACACGATACAACAATAATACCCGAGCTCTATGATTTTGTAACGCAAGATTTATTACTTCATTTCATATTATTATCTTCAAAAAAAGCGTAATGATTTTGCACTGACATTATTAATATAATTAATAAAAATGTATTTTATTTTCACCACTTATATATTGAAAATATCAACAAGTTTCAGGGCCATTGGGGCACAATTTATACTAATAAATTAATAATCGAAGTATAGACAGTAAAAATACAAAAAAATAATATATAGGAATTGAATAAAAATTAAGTACTAACATGAAAACAAATTTAAAAGATAACTATTTGTAAAAAGGGCCTGGTTATTTATAACATTCGATTTACTGTTATCACTTTTTGTTATTTCCAAAATTTCTAATTTATCAACCTGTAATTCTGGATAATTTGTATGTAAAATATGTAAACCCTTATTAATTTCAAGAAAACTAAAGGTCTGTTTCGATCATTTTGACAGTAATTTTGTAGATTTAATAAACATATGTAAAAAAAGGAAAGAAACTGAATATTTTAGGAAACTTTGCGGTTAATAGTTACAAATAGTAATCAATATTTAAACTCCAACTATTACGTCCCCTCTTCTGCGCCTAAAGACCACGCCCACAAACCCACCGGACTCTAATCTCCACCCCACTCCTCACGCCGTCCTGTAGTCTTAAGTTTAGTATTAGTAACATTACTGAAGATGATGCGCTAGCATCGAAAACGTTATTATCGTTATAAACAAATAGTGAAAGTAAACAATGTTATAAATTTTAAATATATGTTTTCTTAAATGGCCTTTCACAAAGTTACAAAAGAAATTTTCGAAATAAAGATTTATAAATTAAGAATACAACCAAGTATTATTAAGTAAGTATTAATGTACCAAATTCCTGCGAATAACGTACATGAATATACGTATACCTATATAAGTTTTTATAATATGTATATACGCTTGGCTTAATAAGACAAAAACATACTTACAAAATAATATTTTGTTAGCACTCGTATGCAGATTTATTCAGAATAAATATTTATAGCCATTCTTGGGAATGAAATAATCTTAACTGAAACATCGGTTTGGATTTCAAAAATTAATAGAAACGGATTAAAATATTGTTTGATTATTACTTTTATTTAGCTGAAAATGAATCCTTAATCTTTAAAAAAAAACTAACTTTCTTTGCTCCTGAAAATTTGACAATTTGTAGCCGGGTTTTTTTCGTTTCTAGGCCAACGATTTGACCTATTTAATTAAGTAGTATTTCTCATATTCTTGAAAATTGTCGGGGGGGAAAAAAAACGGGGGAAACGGGCGACGCCATTCGGGCACTGACGGTCGCCCGTTTCCCCCGCTTCCTGCCGCATGCATTCATCTCTTTCACACTATCACTACGCACTCCTCATACACCACAAGCATATAGAAATTAATCAATTTAAATGAAATGCTATCTTAATAAAATGCCTGAAATTTGAGACAACCTAATGAAAAATCAAGACGCGATTTACCGATAATTTTTCGGTTATTTTATATTATAGTTGATTATTATGACATTAAGATATTAAGCATCTACTTAAAGAACATGTATGTAATGGAGAAAATTATTACATGGGTTATTTATCGTAGGTACACAAGGTATACAAGTCACCATCACAACAACGCAATGAGAAAAATCTTACCAACAACAATCAATATATACATACTTTTAAATGTTATTACAATACCTTCTTAATTATTCATTTTTATAACTTCATTTAACGTTTCCTTGTGTATATATTATTTACTTAATCTAATGTCTTACATTTTTGTCTTCTTATATTATATCTTACTTACTTAATTTAATCTTAATTTTTATAACTTAATTTAATGTTTCTTCGTCTATATCTTAGTTATTTAATCTAATGTCTTACACTAACGATTACACTAACAATATATATATGACAATGCCCCCACTTATAAACACGAGAATAAATTCTCATTTAAAAGTGGGTAAGCGTGTAATATAAATGTGTATTAATTATATTATATTGAATACACCTTAAGTTTGTACATTTACCAAATAAATTTAATAAAAAAAATAAAAAAATAATTCTCTTGCCGCATCTAATTTTAATGCAGGTGCCAACATAAGGTAAACTAAATATTAATTGTATTTCTAAAAATTCCAAGGTGAACAAAAATTGTCCAATTCTCATCGAATCATAGCTTAAAAATATACCTAATTACATATTAAGTAGTAAAAAATACGATTTTTTAACTGGCCAGAATACCGGTAATTAGTAATATTTTTTCCGGCAATTCAGTACCTAATGGAATTCGGCCGTTAATACCGGTAAACCGGTTAACTAAAAGCCGGTAGTTCACACGATAAATACTAAAATTATCATCTTTGTGTGGATCACGCTGTACATTAGTCGGCTTTTTAGAAGACATTGTGCTCCCCTCAACAGAAGCGAGTTCAGCCAGGCCAGGGTGACGGTATTAGACGTAATCTAAAGACAGCATTATTCTCGTTAGCCTTTGGTAGATGGCGCCAGCGGCGTGCGCAATCGGTGTTTTCCCGCCCGTCACATTTCATTATTAGAGATTAATCTTGATTAATCGCACCTGCCCGGTGAATTCATGAAGCTCGTTGCTCCGTGTTTCGTTATTACGACAGCTTCCTTAGACGCTATTTGTATCACTGAAAATATGTGTCCGATGACCGCGGTGGTACTACGCTTGGAATTCGTTCCCATCAATTCGAATAGCAATATGCATGATACTTTATAGATTTCTCATATAGACGAAATTACATTTTTTATGAGGAAGTAGGTATGGAAGTCTTTGGGTGTTCATAAGGCTTACGACCTATCGTACGGCTAGCTTAAGTGATCACTTTACATAATGTAACGTTCACCATTTCCGCTCATTATAGTTTACCACATCTCTGAAATTTTTGTAAGTTGTACATATTTAAGTTTTTACAACCCGTTTCATTAATGATTTCCCTGGGACAAAATTCAGTACTGTATTCTGAAAAATTAAGACACACTCAAAATATTCTGTAGCAATATACATATTATGTATAGGTACAACAATCAATATCTATGGGCTCTTTCAGACACAGCGGGAACCGTGCGGTATCAGATTCGCGTGGGATCCGCGCGGGTCTTATTTATGTAATCATTCAGACGTAACCGCATGGTTAGTCAAACCGCGTGATTACCGCCACTCAACCACTAGAAAATAGAATCGCGCGGCTCCCGCGTTTAGTTGCGTTGCGGGGATCGCGCGGTTCGCACGTCACAACAGGAGCACGCCTGAGCTCGTTTTGGATGGCTTGGGTACTGAACTTTTTATTAATGAACTGGAGAAAAGACCTGCAATACAGGATCTTCAGTGTGAGAAATATTCAAATAAAATTGCCAAGAACCGAGCTTGGCAGGAGTTGGTGGAGAGATTTGGAAATGGTGAAGACACGTTGGAAAGAGAGTGTTTTAGGTAATTATGTATTTATTCACCAAAAATGAACTGACTGAATGATATTTTTGTGTCTTGCCTTGGAACACGGCCATCGTTCACAAAGTAATGAGCGAATTTATACCTGATATTTGATGGAAAACAGCACCGGAGCTGTCATTATCAAACTAACATTTCACAAATCGCTTATTAACCGCGGCTGTCTGAACACATGACACAAATCTGCGATTTCAAAACGCGTGATTTTCAACCGCACGATTCCCGCTTGTCTGAACGTAGGCTTAGTGCGCACACTGCTAGTATCATAAAATAGAAGCAGAATAGCGAAATCGATGCAAAATTAATATGTCTATATATAACACAAAAATATTCTACCCATCACCATTACTGCTCCGTAAGGCGCATAAGTGCGGGCAAGAACTCCCTCGGACTTCTCTTTAAAATGTTTTACAATCTCAATCGTCAGTTTGTTTGGTCCCAACTTACTATAGTAGAACCTAAATCTCAGTTACAAAAAATCATTGTTGCAATCTAAAGTCATTCACAACGGTTTAGAATCGCCAATTTGACGTGCTTGTTTTATATAGTAGTAAACTCGCTCACCAAACTAATTTGTCGATTCTTGTCCCGGAAAATTACCGAGTTAGTCCTGTTTTTCATAGTACGAATGCTTGAAATTTTTAAGAGTATTGATGTAGCGTGTATTCCGTGTACACACATGTATTTTTTTAGATGTGTGTGATTTTGAGGTCTTTGCCAAGCGATTCCGGATAATTTGGCTCATGGTTTTCGTCCCATTACGTATGCGCAACGCGGATGGAAGAATCAGAATCGTATGGCAGTCGGTTCTGAACTGCACCAATATGTTTCTGCAAGCACAATGACCTTGCGCTGTCCGATCATACGAGTAATTTTTATTTTATTTTGTAAACAGAGTATACGGCTCCTCATTGTAATACGCATTAATAAAGTTAAACTCTTTTTATGAAAGCTTATCGATACCGTTTTTAAGATGTTTTTTAACAATTTGTTTTTTTAACAAAAAGTAAATACCTACTGATCTGGTAACCGTACAAAGTGTACAAAAGTTTACAATTTTTACATAATCAAAACTGTAATCATGAATGAAATGAGTCGCTTATATTAAGAGGTTTACTACGTGATATACGAGTAGTATTAAAGCGTAAATATTGTCTTTCACTTAATATTTGGATACTTAAAATGTAAAAAATTAAAAAAAATGTGTGCAAAACAAACTAATCACTACCAACTGTCAATACATACAATACAATACTAATCAAAACCAACGTCAGGACATGATTGTTAAGATAACGCAAATATAAGAACATACATTATTATATGATAAAACAAAATAGATGAATCACCTAGAAAAAATCAATTGAAAAAAAAAAATTTCATATTCTGTTAGTGGCACCATTTTATAAATAGAATAATTAATAAGCCATTGGCTTTGAAACATGTTGATTTTTTTCAATAAATAAGTGGTTTAAACAAAGTTAATTTATATTTATTAAAATAATTAACATTTTGAATATTTAAAAAATTTTAAAAAATTTCTCCATTGTGTACCATTGTCATTTATCAATTAAATTCTAATGAACGTAACTATTTTTACATAGGTAAAACATCAAGAAATTTTGAAATTAGGGTCAACGAGCATTTGAAATGTCTTAATACTAATAATTATTCGAAATTTTAGAACCTTCTCGTAGAATCTAATCACTCTTTCGATTTAAATACCGATTTCAAAATTTTACCCAGCAATACCCAAGTCTTCACTTGGATAAGTATTAATAAAAAGAGCAATGTAATAAATAATCGAATAAACTTAGTAAATAGCCCTCTCATAAACCTGTTTTCATTATAATTAATCTGTACCTATGTAATTTGTAACCATAACCCTCTCATTGTCTCGAAGAAGGAAGTACCTATGGTATTAATTATTATATATTTAATTGAAAAAATATTTTTTATCCGGAAAAAAAATATTGTTAGTCGGGAAAGTATTTTTAAATTAATAGGTTTTTCCTGTATGAGTAATTCATCTTATTTATTTTAAAAACAGTTAACTATGTTTTCAAATAACGCAAATTCACCATAAATCGCGTATTCATTAAAATATATACTACGTTATCAGTGTTTTCATTACTATTCGTTGTCTGGGTTTACGTCTCTGAAACAAAGTTCAATAGATTTAGAAGATATCTTTTTACGTCGAGCTTGTTATTTTACCGTCTACTGAAAACAAAATTTTATAAGAAAATATAATAAACAAAATTAACTTAATGGATGAAAAGACAGTTGTAATCCGACGCTCGTTTTAGTTTCATCAAACTTAATTAGCCTAATGTTTCTCTTTGTAAGATTTACCTTTTCGTTTTGATTGAAATTAATTTCCAACTTTATTTTCACTATAATAAAACAACTCGTCTTGCCGTAAATTACAGTAAGGCCACTCCTCAGCTATAATTTATTCCCGCAATATCATCAATTCAACTCACCTCTTGCCGCAACTTTACTCTTCTACCAGTTCCAATCTTCCACCCGAATTACCCTTCCTCTTAAATCAATCACTCCCCGTTCATTACAGTGATGCGGCATACAAGATAGAAGATGTTTCGTAATTACGGTAGTGATTGAAGCCAGGCAACGATATATATATATATACATACTCAAGTTACTTAATTAGAATATTGTGAAAACAACAATTGAGTTTTAATCATTTTATTTGACTTGTATTGATAGAGATAAGATAGAGTGACTAATGTTGAAGTCCCCCATCTCTATGGCGGCGTATGGAAGAAGACCGCTAAATGCTGCGGACTTAGATAAGAAAGCTCGAGTATCTCGGACATATTATGAGAGGACCACAGTATAATCCAAACCGACTCATCATCCGGGGGGAAATAAGTGCTAAAAGAAGTGTAGGAAGGCGCCGCATCTCATGGCTGCGTAATTAGAGGGACTGGTACAAGTGTTCCGTGCGGCGGTGAATAGTCGTAATCGCCAATATGATCGCCGACCTCCTATAGGAGATGGCGCTGTAAGAAGAAGAAAGCAATTGAATTTATAATATTATTTTTGTTCTTCTTCCTCGTTTAGTAGATCCGTGATCTTTGTTGACGGGTGTCAGTCCTGGTCTTGTGACAAGGATGTCCAGCTTTCTGTCCACTCCTTTGGTGGTCTCCCTGGCGGTCGGCGCCCTTCTGGGATCACGGCTCTGTCTTGTCTGATCCATTCTCTCGGCATGATTCCTTCGGAAACGCCTTCTCTACCTGCTCTATTCTACAATGTCTTCTATATCGCAGATTCTTTTTGCAGAAAAAAATTCAGGAATTTCTTCTTCAAATATAGCAAATTTATTTTGTGGTAACATAATTATAATTAATATAAATTAACTTTGTTTAAACCACTTATTTATTGAAAAAAATCAACATGTTTCAAAGCCAATGGCTTATTCATCAGGAAAACAAAAATAATATTTAAAAATCGAAGTATAGATCAAAATATTATAAAGTTATGTATGGAAAAAATAATATAAAGTACCTAATTAATATGAAAATAAATTTAAAAGATAACTATTTGCAAAAAGGACCTGATTATTTATAATATTCAATTTACTATTTACACTCTTTCTTATTTCCAAAATTTCTAATTTATCAAATTATGATTCTGTATAATTTGTATGTAAAATTTGTAAACCCTTATTAATATCAAAAGAATGACCCGTAGCCAAAAGATGGTTAGAAAATTCAGAATAATTATTACTATTTAAACACCTTAAGTGTTCTTTAATTCTAATTTCAAAATTTCTACACGTTTTTCCTATATAAAAATAATCACAATCATTACAAATTAATTTATAAACACCCGATTTTTTTTTTAAATTATCCTTATCTTTATTATTTAATATGTATTTTTTAAATTTATTATTAGTATAAAAAGCTGGTTGAATAACTAATAATAAATTTAAAAAATACATATTAAATAATAAAGATAAGGATTATTTTTATATAGGAAAAACGTGTAAAAATTTTGAAATTAGAATTAAAGAACACTTAAGGTGTTTAAATAGTAATAATTATTCTGAATTTTCTAACCATCTTTTGGCTACGGGTCATTCTTTTGATATTAATAAGGGTTTACAAATTTTACATACAAATTATACAGAATCACAATTTGATAAATTAGAAATTTTGGAAATAAGAAAGAGTGTAAATAGTAAATTGAATATTATAAATAATCAGGTCCTTTTTGCAAATAGTTATCTTTTAAATTTATTTTCATATTAATTAGGTACTTTATATTATTATTTTCCATATATAACTTTTTAATATTTTGATCTATACTTCGATTTTTAAATATTATTTTTGTTTTCCTGATGAATAAGCCATTGGCTTTGAAACATGTTGATTTTTTTCAATAAATAAGTGGTTTAAACAAAGTTAATTTATATTAATTAAATTCAGGAATATTTAAAAATGTAAACTTTGAAGTAGCTTATCCCCATAACAATTGATGAGTTACGACATAATCAACTCACAATTTAAGCTGGAATCTACCTGTAAAGTATTGTGGACTAGCTCTAATACAGTGAAATACTTGATGTAAACGTAAGACACCGTTTCGTAGTTTGATATTAACCCGTCTTGTAGGTATAATATAATAATTTCAATCTTCAAAATGGATGGAATAAAAAAATGTTTACTCTACTTGTGTTCAATTACATATTATCACTCGAAGTTTTATGTATTACGTACCGTAAACTGGGGTGAACAGGGACAGCTTTTAATGTTTCTAATACTATAAATCTACATATGTAAATATTATTAATACACGTCCTATGTTTTTTATTTGTTCTATGATCCCTTTATATCCATTCACCTGAGTTTGTTCCACCTGGTTTTGAAAAACAGAAAAAATCAATTTCGATCTCTGACCCTATTTACCTTACGATGGGACAAATAGGTCAATAAGACAAATTATATTTTATGCTGATTTACTTACGCATGGGAACATAGGAAAATCAAACTCGAAATAAAGTAAAAATAATTTCATCAGATAAGCATCATCATCGCACCCAAATCCAAACATACAAACCCACTCTTATTAAACTATGCAGAGTTACCAATCTCTACCAAATTTTGCAAGGGGGAGTTGTAAGTTTAGAAATAAAACATAAAAAGGAATTCGAACTCGGGTATTAGTTTTCTTATCAATATGACATTCACCAACTTTGCTATCTTCCTCTTAATATTCCCGTTACAACCATCCTTCCACCTGGCACCGGTAAGTTAGTAATCCCAATTATAATAATTTCGTTGTCTGTCTGTCCGTCCGTCCGTATGTCCCCGTAACTTCGGGTGACGTCCGTAACTTCGTTGTAGTATTTTTTATTTCGTTTTTTTACATAAAAATTAAAAAAAATATATATACGTAATTTTTTTTCATTTAAATTTTTACGTTTTTTTTATTATTATATTTTATTTTTTATAAAAATCAATAAATACTTATTCCTCAAGAGCTGACATGTAAAAGTACCGTCATTTTTGACGGGTTACAGCTAGTATATAATACTTTTGTTTATCTGTACGTTATATGGTTTCATTTCAAGATTCATCACACCAAGTTCTATTGACTTGTTTCTATCGTCGCCTTTGTAATGAAACTCGGCCATCCAACCGCAGATTAATAAACTCCGCTCTGTGAATAATCATATGTATTTGGATTCATGTATCGTTATTACACTACTCATTATGATGAATTTTTTTAATGCTACATAGTTCTTCCTAGTATTCGTTCCTCTGGTATTCTGAGCACATGTTCAATCCACCTCATTTGTTATTTTTCTATATTTAGGAGTAGGGACTCCAGGCCAAATGTGTGTGTCTTATGTCGGCACTTTTCACTCTGACCATCTGAGTGTGACTCCTGCTACCCCCCATAGAAATCTCATCCCGGTAAGATTATTTTTTGTAATCGTAAATAATTTGTGTATTCATTCTTTGTTTTCACCAATGTACCTGCGTACGTTGTATTCTTATTAGGTAATTACTAGCGGTCTGTAACTGGCATTGACCGGGTAACAGATTTATTTTTAAAAAATTGTGGAGGGAAGATGCAAAACCTCTAAATAATAACAATGTTTCCATTTTATCCAGACGGGAGGTGAATGGGATGTCCGCGAGAGTGATGGGAAATGACATATTTTCATCAAAGTTGCAAAATGCAATTAGAAATGCTTCATTCAATTCTGTACGATTATTCATACGTACAATTGTATAGATAACATAATGATCAAGCAGGGTCCTAAAGAATAAGAACGCAAAATTTGAGTCGGACATGTCAAACGGTATAAATTTGTATAGAAAATATATCAGGGATGGGGATGGGGTAAATGTCGCCTTTGTTACCCGCCGGGTCCTAAAGAATAAATATGCAAAATTTGGTTAAGATCGGTCGAATGGTGTAGATTTGTATAGAGAACAGACAGACAGGCATTGAGTTTTATTGGTGTAGATTAACATAAGTTTATATACATAATGAAAAAGGAAACAGATTAATTAATTATCACAATAATTTTAAAAACATTATTACGAAGATAATAAATACCTCACTTAATCAGTATAAATCCTTCTTATTTATTAGTTATTCCCTTAATTTTTCTTTTAGGCTTTTATAAAATTGCGTGGAAGTTCATTAAATATTTTTTCGGTATCACAATGTCTTAAAAAGTATAATGACTTACAAAAATATGTTTTTACTTAAGAGATTCGATTTGGAATGAAAAATTAAAAAACTACGCGTGTTATAGAAATACGGCTTGTTTACTAAGGGATTTAATTATGCAAAAATAAACACTTTACTTGCAGTATAAATGTGTCTTAAACATACGCGTGGGTAGACGTTTTTCTGCTGTGACCCGTTCCCCTCTCCTAAATGACTTTATAATAAATAATTTTATTCAACTACGTGTATATTTTATACTCTGTGTTTGGCTTATATTTTTTCAAGCGTGATTGGGAGATTCCCAATTCGTAAAGTTAAATGGGAGGAGGCGTCTAGTTACATTTTAGAATATTGGCACTCTCCGCTTTTATACCACACCCTCTTCTCGATATATAAATTTGATATAGATGATCATATCCCTCCTCCTGCCTTAGTCAACTTTTGCGTACATCGTTGTTACTCTCGCGTTACTTTAAAAGCAACGCCTGCTATGAACCGCTAGACATTTATTTAGTATATTTGGACATTAGTATTTTCTAATCCGCTTAATAGTCACGTATTTCACTTAATGGTGGTGGGCAGAACCCTTAATACTTAATCATACTTCTTTGCACTGCACAAAGAAAAATGTGAATTATTTGGTTTTCACACGCCACGTGGAACTACCCTCGAGTGTGTAGGTACATATTAACATAATTATTTATGATTTGGTCTGCACACAACGGCCTCACAGCTCCACTAAACGTTCCCTGTGCGCTACACGAATCACGTTTCAAAGCAATTTATCGCCGATGTGAAGTCTGAGGGAAGAATCCGACTATCAACGAAATCTTCCGGTGTTCATATCAATCATTTTCTAAGTAACATTGTTCGTCACTATTTTAACGATGTTCATCACTCACGCTATCGCTTTGATGCTACGCTAGATGGCGCTGTTTTCACAGCCTTCACACAACCAGATGGCGATGTTTGCACGCTACGTACTACGATTTCGCGATAATTTCATTTTTTGTGAAAATTAAATTTTAATTGTCATTTTTTATAAACCGGAGCAAATTAAGTAGAATTTCAGCAATTAGAGATAATAGGACATTTGTATTAACAGAAACAGTGAGTCCATTCATATTTTTAGGTGTGTCGTGTCAATGTAAAAATTTTATTTGTATTTTGACTAATTAATTTACAGTGAATGGCATTCTCATTCAATCCCTTCCTCTTGTGTGGTGTATGTGTTCATATTAATTTGCGTATATTTTTGTATTAAACTCTGCCGATATGTTTCCACAGAAGGATTTAAAAATAAATATCTACCATAGAATTAAACTATATTATCAGTTTGAATGTTATCATGTTAAATAAAATCCAAATTACTTTGTTTTCAGCATTTCAATAGACCAAATATCAACATTTTTCGAAAATATTGTTCCCATTTTCAGGATAACTAGTATACTAAAGTTAAATATAGATTTACATTGTAAAAGGGTTAAAAAAAATTTTTTTTCTAACTCTCCCTCCCCTTCCAACTTTTTCTTATTAATTATTAACGGATACAACAATACCTTTGAATTATTAAGAAGAAAAAAAAACATGAACATGACCACACTGTACAAAAAGAAAAGATGAAATAAGATTACCATTCCGAAAGAAAAAAAGATCGCACACTTATATCATGTACAGTGGAATGAAATTATGTATGAAACTACCGGGGAATATTAGGGACGAAAAAAATATAACGATATATTAAGAAAAAACTAAAAAGTACGTGATACTTACTTTTCAATAAAAATTAAATATACTTTGATTTTATTTTATTGAATTAATGCCACCACAAAGTGTATGTAATCCTTCTTTCAGAAGAACAACTGTTGTACTGATATTGTAAAACCTATTTCTTATAAAAATTATTATCACAGCTTTAATTTTCTCTTGTTTTATTTTTATTTTTGTGTACTCCTACGGTTGTGTATAAAAAATATTTTTTTCCACGTTTTTTGACTATTTTTACCTAATTGACATTCCCCTTTAATAGATTTGACATTTATGTAAATCGATGGTGAAGCCGTCACGTATCTGGACAAATTTTAAATGCAAAACTGTACATGACTCAATTAAAAGCTTCAATATCGCATTTCTGACGCATATCAATTATGTGATTCGATGGCAATTGGCGTATGCAAGTTTCATGCACGTGGGTAGATACTGTTGGAAAATCCACGACTACAATGCTTTCACATTATTGTGTTTAATCGGAATTAATATTTAACATGCTCATTAGTGTATTAGCGAACAGAAAATTGTTGGAAATGAAATTATGTAAATTGTCAAAAAAAAATACAAAGTATTGTATGCCTAGGCTGCAATATAAATGAACATTGGGATGACAGATTATTAAAAATTATATTAACTTTGTAAACTCTACTGAATTTAATGTATTTTATATTTTCACTACTTATATTTCGAGAGGATCAGAATCTCTCATCGATAGGTGAAGTATCAATATGATCGAGAGAGAATACAAAGTAAACGCTAAATCCATCAATAATATGAACATTGTGATCTTTCTGTTGAAATCAAATACATTGAGTAAGCTAGTGCAACCTTTACTCGCATGATATGTGCATATGTTTTGCTGTTATGATCTAAGCCTTGGATTAAAAATGGTCAGATGTTATGTATTATCAGTATTATACGGAATAGAAGCATGGAAGTATTAAGACGATTTGAAGCATTTGAAGTGTGGATCTACAGATAATACTCAAAATCAGCTGAATTAATTGTTAATAAATTATAGTTTCGAAAACAATGAGTTAAAGTCCAAGAATTTATATATTTCAGACGCGTAATGATATGCTCAGAGCACTTGAGGTAATGGTTTGACTAGCCCACTACAGAGCTTTTACGGGGCGCAGAAAATAAAATCATTTGAAAGGATAGAGCGCGAGAAGAAGAACTATTGAATATTGAAGAAATACTTATTTTTGGTGTAGTGGTCATTACGCTCGCCTAGTGATCTGGTGATCGGTGTTTCGAGCCCCATTCCAGGACACCAGCAAGTTAGTCCTAATAGTAAGAATATTGATGCGACACGTATTCCGTGTTCGCATCTCTATTTAAAAAAAAATATGTCTAAATAATTGTCCATTGATTCCGACACGTTAAATTGACACTCTTTGGAGTAAAAAATAGTTTGAAACGAATTTGTATGTGTCACACCACATTACAACCATGAGCCATGCACATAAACTAGAAATATATTTGTCATTAATGGTTGAAGTTCAAATTGTTGTTGATAAAAATTAAAGTAATTTTTTTAAATTTTTATAAACGCTTTGATTACGATTAAAACTAAAATCTGGGCAACACATCAATATTACTCTACCTATAGCTTTACTAAAGGATCTAACTGTTTGATGAATTCGTTATCTGTGACTTTCTGTTAACCCTAGGTTAAGTGATTGCATAAGCCACAAATCCTGCGTATTCTTTATGCAAAAAGCTTACTGATAAATCAAGCATATATTCCATTTAATGTATACGAGTATATTAATTAATTGAAAATCCTGCTCTTGCCATAAATTGAATAAATAATAATAGTAGTGTCACATTTGTTTTGTGTTTAAAAGGCAATAAATAGTTATAAAATGTCCAGCATTATATCGTGACATTTAAAGTAGTGATAATTATAATAATACTGATAATTTTATACCTGGAATGGAATCTGAACATGAAATTTGGATTCCGCACACTTGAGTTCCTTAAGCATATTTTTACACGTTGGTTCTTCTTATCATCGTGTTAATTAGAAACGTATTTAGTGGAAATTTAAAAAAATGAATATGAAAAATTTCATGTCTTCTTGTAATAAATATTATTTTTAATTAAATTATTTCTTTATACACCTATGGTTTGCGTACACGGTGAATAGATATTAACCCATCAGTGGTACGGTACAAATTTCTTTTGCGCACGGTATCGTTGGGTCAATGTGACCCGATAAATCAATTACGATATATATAAATACATCGAGAATAGTAATAAAAATATATTATTTAACATTTTTCTTGCTAAAGATAATATTGCATCATTTTGCAAAGTGGAAGGCATATCATATCTTGGTTTTGTATTTTTTGGCTCACTTGAAGATGCTTAATCTTTTGGTAATCAAATAATGTCTAATAAATAACGAAATATTCAATACACCATTATACGTCGTGCATACTTATTGTATGTTTATAAAACCCAAATTTTTAATCATAGATAGATATACATATTTAAATTGTTTCCACAAAATCGATCTTGCAAAGTTTTCATGTGCATATTCATCATCGTTATCAGATAAAATATCACACTATCATTTATCTTCGTATAATATTGCTTGGGTTATAATATTTCTTTTGCAATAAAATATCACAACCACTATGAAAAAAGTCACACTAGTGAGAAAAACCTGCCAGCTGGGTCTGGCAGGTTTTTACGATTTTTTTTTTCGATTCTGACCCTAATTAGATGAAGTGTGAAAATAAATCATTAAATTTTAAATTGTAGTTGGATGAACATTTACCATACCTTAAATAATACTAAAAGTTTCGAATAAAAAATAAATAAAAGTAAGCGAATAATGCTTTTCCAGTTCAAATTCAAGTACAGCGACGTATGAGTGGCTTAGAGCCAGACGTAAGAAAAACCAATTGTGATATTTGTATTGTTGTGGTGTACCAGAATAAACGTGTGAATCAATGCCGGAGTTTCATTGGCCGTACCTAACCATCACATTAAGAAATGGGTAAAAGTACAAACACATGTGGAAATGCCAGTACGGTTAAATCAATTAAAATTGAAAATCTCAGCTGGCTACTTTCATCGTATAAAAGGCTCCGCAAGTTTTGTTCAGTGATCCACGGGAGGGTGAGTGACCGAAGCTAAGATGGTTTAATGATGTGATAGTAGACTGTCGTACTCTAGGAGTCATGTGATGACTAGGGAATGCAATCCCGAGTCGGGATTGCCCTTTTGGGATCCCTCGAGATTTGAATTTCCAATCCCGCGGGATCCCTACGGATCGGGGTCCCGAATACTTTTGTGTTTTTTTGTTTTGTTTAAAGAGCTGAATAGCAATTAACGACAATGCCAGGCATTTTAATGTCAACAATTTTAATAAAATGTTCATTATTAACCATTGCACTAAAGTTTTTGTAGGCGTTTTTCCAAGCATCAATCATTCAATGTAGTAGAGTAAAAACTATTAACTAGTAGTAGTTTTTATTATTATGTTAGGTTGATAAAATACAGCAAATATTATTCAAAGCTATTTCCATTATTTGAATGTGACATGAACATAGGTTTTAAGTAATTACTAAAAGCTCTATAGACATATACAATTAAACATACAAAACATAAAAAATGCTGATTAATCCCGATAATCTCGTCCGATTTTTCGGTTCGGGATTGATCTCGTAAAATGCCTCGAGATCTCGCGGGATCGGGATTGCATTCCCTAGTGATGACAAACCTGCGGGCAATCCCGTCTCACACTGTCTTGTGTTACTGTCGATGGCGAGTCCAGATCACAGCGCTGGGGTCTGAGAGACCCGACACGACCACCGCCGGGTACAGTACATTTGGCCCTTGACATGACGCGGACCGTGTCGCCCAGAACCGAGGGTCCGCGGGTTCAACGCGGTAGAATGAAGCGGAAGGGCCGCGAAGGGAATAAATTAGAAGTAATGCGCACTTCAAAGACAATGGTCGGCCTGTGGCAGGACTCGCTCAATGAGGAAAACCCCGCTGGAATACCGGGGAAATGTTTGATCGCCTCGGCTCATTGCGCCCGACGTTTCGCCTCATTAGTTGCTCAAATTCCAAGATGTCCGCCTAAAGAGCCGCTAGATTCGCAATTAAGATTGGGGCCCGAGCTGTTGGCTGCTGAAACTGCGCTCGAGAGTTAAGAGAGATTAACTACCGAAAGCGATGACTTCTTTTCTCCTTCGTCAGATGTTGACAATCTTTTTCGTTTCCCTCGCATTACAAAACTTTAAGGCGGCACATTCACTGCAAATACATATTTAGGCGTTTTTTTTTTTAGGAAAATGTTGGTTTTTATTATTCATTTATGATTATATTTTCTTAAATATTGTAAATAATGTCCAGTTTATTACTTTTATAAATATAATAACAAAGGTTCTATATAAGTTCTTGCCTTAAAAAAATTGCAGTCTAGAGTATACATTCTGATATAAATGAATAATTAAAACCCACATTTTCATAAAAAAAAACGCCGAAATATGCATTCGCAGTGAATGTCCAGCCTTTGTCAATCCATTTCATCCTTTTGCAGTTATTTTTATTGAAAAAATATCCATCACCACATTACCTTATGTACCTAGAAATCTCAGATATGTTTTTTCCTGCATATTTCTTCCTTTGTATTTTTTAAAAAATATACTATTTGCTGTATTGTTAATAAAAAAAAATTAAATAGAGATGTGAACACGAAAATCTAACAATTAATACTTGTAAAAATCAGAGTTGTATTCTTTTCGTACGTGTAATCATTATAGCCTTTAATTTTTTAAATCAATATTAAAGGAAATTCGGAAAAAAAAACATATAAATTTTAAAAAAATCTGCATAAATTTTAAACAGGTTCCAAATTTATGAAAATTATTCATATTGGAGCAGATGTATTTATAATAGTAATAAAAGTAAATTTTATACCAGTCTATTTCTGTTGGTTTGTATTATCTCCACGATTGATTATATAACATTGTACACTTCGTCATTTCTGAGGTGATGACATTTGACAGACGTTTTTACATTTATCGTAGAGATTTTACGTGTATATAAATAAGTACAGTAGCCGGCAAACATCTTGAAAATTTTCGGTGTAGTGGGGGGAAGTATGCGCGTATACCATTCCACCAAAGAGACCCAAATTTTGTCTTCTGCGCATTCCCCCACTGCGCCAAAAAATTTCTAGAAGTTTGCCGGCAACTGTACACGGCAATAAGGATATGACAATCCATCAGGGGAGTTACGAACTGACTCAATTGACCGCTCGCTTAGCACGTGAGAGGTTCAGGAATCGATATCCGGCGCCTGATTACAAATAAAATGCCACCTGTTGTGGGGATCCATGACGCAGATGAATGAGTCATCCCATCGCTGTCCAGTGTATCACTGTCCAAGTTTTCGGCGCGTACGTAATTGCGTTACTGAGTATTTGATACGGGGTAGACTTTGTTCATTACCGTCGTAAATATTAATGTCATTTTTGAGTGGAGCTTGCAAAATTACCGAGATATGGTATTACCGCTGAATCGGTAAAATATAAATTTTATACCGGTTTAATAATATATTGTAGCTGTTACTAATATATTGTAGCTGTAATATAAAACTTTTATGTAGTACGCAAGTGGATAAAATTTAATTGGAGCACTCTTCTTAAATTCTCACTTAATGTTTCTAGAATATAATTTCGTAATTATTACTAATCATCACTCCTGAATAACTTGTCTCTCATATAGTGATGCACGTTACTTAAATCTCCCATGTTTGCACTGGGAAACTTCTCGCTCGTCGGTAGGTACTCTATCAATTTACTATCGTTGGAATCACACACGCGCTAGCAACACACGTCGCATGATTATTCTTTTTATAGTAACTGCCCGCTGTCGACGCTGACACACTAAGTGCGCAGTAGCCGGTCGATCTTTTTTTACAGGTATCCATCGCGTCGCGATGATTTCATAATCTATTGGGTTATTCCAAATCTTTGTAGAAATTTTTAATATGCTTCGAAAAGGTGTAGGGTGCTGTAAAATTCTTCACCATGTGCAATTCTTTCTGCTTCTACCATCCCGTGACACTGTCTATATTCTGTGTCTGCATCGGCTACGGTATAAAACAACAAATTTAAAAAATAATTATTTACTGGACAGGAGTTATAATGAAATATCTTTTGGAAGAGGAATTTCAATGTGCTCATTAAAAAAATAACATGTATGTTTTTTATGAACGATATGTAATCGTTTTGAATGGATTTAATTTGAGTGCAAAACGCTCCTGCTGAAAATAAATTTTTCTCTGATTCTCCACTAGTTGTCTGGGTGGCGGCTGGAGCAGGTAATCGAATGCTGATTGTAAATATTTCCCTTGAATTTCTGAAAATTTGTCGATAAATTTTTTTGCCGAGAAAATTACCAGTAACTCGATAATGGAATTTAATTTACCTATATTTACTACTGTTTACTGAAAAACGATAATGCATCAACAACACAACAGACCAAACAACTGGTTACTGATAAATTCAAAACAGATGTGACAAAAATGCTAAAACCCGGCCAATTATTAAAAATGATTTTATATCTAAATTATATAATTATTATATTCCTATATTGAATCATGTAAAAAATGTTATCCATAAACCTTTAGAGGTTTCTTTTTCTTTAAAATAAAAAATCGATAAGACGGAGCCTACGCAGATGGTATTTTTGACGGATGATATCGTGGACCACTGGTACTCTGCCAGTGTCGAGGTAAATTGAAATAAACGCGTTTTTTAAACAACCCAACCTTACAATTAAATTTAATTAATATTTTGGTACTTAGTACTTACTCTGTATTTTTCATTGATTAATGCTGCGCCGAAAATAACTTCAAAAATACTTTCTGTGTCATAAGTCACAATTTCATCTCATTTTAACTGACAAATATTTCTTTTGTTCTTTAAGAGACTTTATTTCTGAATGACGTATTTTAATTAAGAGCTTAATTAAAGGCAAACGTAATTAATCCGTCTCTCCAAAAATAGAAATGCCCAAAAGAAACCAACTTTGCCAGAAAGGGTTTCGAATCATTTTTGTTGCGTTCATTTAAACTGTGTACTTTGGGTTTGTTTGGATATTTAAATGGCAGAAATCCTTTGAGAATTCCGCTTTACCGAAAATTTTATTTTCATTGTAAGAGTTTAATTCAAGTCTTAGAATATTCATTTTTATTGGGGGGGGGGCTTTGACCACCGGACAGATTATTATAAATACGAGAATTAAGTAATATGTTGGCAGCCCACATAGTATGTTACGCGAAGCACTAGCTTTTAATACCCCGGTTCTGGGTTCGATTCCGGGTTCAGCGAGGTCACAATGCATTTTTACGATTTTTTCTTAATGTTTTTTTATGATTCGTATCACCACTATAATTAGTTGTTGTTATTAGGTTGTTTATTTTGGTGAAATAAATTTATTAATAATACCAAACGAGGTAGATAGACAACCAAACAAGATCCTTATTCATTGGATACACTAGCTGTGACCCGTCAAAAATGACGGTCCATCACATCATCAGGGCTGATGTGATGGACCCTGCAACGGGATCCGAAACGTAGGCCAGAGAGGTCACATATACATCTGAAAACCTGATAAAATTTTTACTTAATGAGTTACTGACAAAAGGTACTGAAGTTACCGGTGCAATGTGTAAGGGTGGTTGTAACGGGAATATTGAAGGAAAAGAGAAAAGTTGGTGAATGTAATATTATTATGCAAATTACGTAACACCCGAATTCACATTTCTTATTTCAAAACTTTCAAAATTATTCATTTATTACCTTTACGCGTGACGGAATGGAGAAATTATATTTAATCTAGTTGTACTATACAAAATCATCAATTCACATTTTGACAGCCCCGATATTTTGCGTCTCATCACACTTCACGAGCCGTGTAGAATATTCCGTACACTGTCTCTGTTTTACTATGACAATACGAGAACAAAGTCACACAACGATTCTCACGTACCCAGACTACAGACTGGACAACAAATATGCAAGCATCGCCGATGTATTCTCGTCTGCCCTGTCAAATTATAAGGGCGCACCGACGATTGCTCTATCGCGGCGCGGCGGTCAGGATCAGACACAATGGAACTAGATACTCTATTCTAATACTGTATAGTTCAGAAGTATATAATTCCCCTATTCTCAAAATAATAATATCGTTATATTTGTATATATATTTTATTCTTTAATCACTTTCTTCCTTTGTATCTACTGTTTACATATTGTATTTTCTTTTATTTCTTACTACTTTTTATGTACCTAAAGTTCTTTTCACTTCTAGCTTCTCGTAATCTATACTTATAAAACTCAATGTCTGTCTGTCTGTCTGTTCTCTATACAAATCCACACCGCTTGTCCAATTCGATTCAAATTTTACATACTTATGCTTTAGGACCCGGCGGGTAACATAGGCAACATTTCCCCCCATTCTCATACCCCTTCCCCTCCCCTGATATATTTTCGATGCAAATCTGTATCGTTTGACCGATCGGAATCAAAATTTGGAAAATTATTCTTAAGGTCTCGGTGGGTAACATATGCGACATTTCCTCCAGTATTCTTTTAACCCTTCCCCTCCCCTGACATATTTTCTGTGCAAATCTGTACCATTCTACCGATCAGACTCAAAATTTGAAAACTTATTCGTTAGAACTCAGCGGATAACACAAGCTACATTTTCCCCCTCTTCTTTTACCCCTTCCCCTCACCCTGATATATTTTCGATGCAAATCTATACCGTTCGACCGATCGGACTCAAAATTTGTAAACTTATTCCTTAGGACCCCGCGGGTAATAAAAGTGACATTTCCTCCCTCCCCTTATACCTTTTACCTTTTACCCTCCCCCTGATATATTTTCGACGCAAATCTATACCGTTTTCTAAATCGAATCAAACCTTTGTTTACTCCCACAAATTTATTTTCAACTTAAGCCTTAACCCGTGCAACGCCGGGTACGAACAGCTAGTAATACATATAAAAAGGCAGTGCGAGTGCAAATCTCTCACACAATCTGTAGTTGAATGCATAAATGTCTGGAGAGTTGTTGCGCGGCTGCTCATAGATCTGAATGATCTTTAGAGCAAGTAGAAGCAAGATCTCTTTCGACGACCTAAAAATATGACTTTGTGTTGAGGCTCTTCCCGCACTGCAGGGCTTTACTGCGGAGTGTAATAATTATTTATAATGTGCAACATCACCGGGTGAATTGCATTTACTCGTCTTTGTTTAGGTTCTGCAAGAGGGATCGCGATAATCGATGATTGACCTTTTAGCAACGACTTATTAATAACCATAAAACATCTTATTGCCGCGGTGTGCGATTGGCTGTTGGAGAATTCTTCATCTTCGTGTTGCGTTGCGGACTTTTCAAGGATGGCACTGCGTAATTATTCCTGGCTGTTTTGAAATGCAATGAATTAAAATAAAATAATATTTTATTTTATTGAAGGCAATTAAAAACAAGTTATGCACGATTATCAAATAAGACAAAAACCTTTTTACAAGACTCCGTAGATTTTACAAATTATATGAATTGCCGCGTAATAACAGTCATAAATTAAAAAAATAAAGGTAAAAGAGGTTTCTGTACTCCTATTCCTATACTTATACAGGGTTACAGGTTAAGTTGACCCATTCCCGTTAAAGGCATGTAGTTTACATTGTTTCTGACTGATTTGACTATGAAACGCCCTATCCTAAATCTAACCGTTTTCGAGATATTTGAATTTAATTGTTTTTTTATAAAAAATACCCGATTTTCGGCTATCAAACCAATCGAAGGATGCAAAGAGTGAGATGCATTATATCCAATCCCCAATAATAACGATTTCGATTGTCCGTCCGTAATTTCTACCTACCTACCAAAATCCTACCCAATAACTGATTTCATTCCGTTTTCAAAAATAGTATGTTTTCAAAATTGTTATTTAACAAAATGAAAACATTGACTTTATGCTTTTTTTAATAAAATACTCCAAATTAGATTTATTTAATATTTACATTGTTTTACTCTTTCAGTTAAATGTATATTATTTGTATTAATCATAAATGAAATTATATAATCCTCTATGTAACATGTCCGTCACTAACTCTACCAGATGGCTCAAATAATAATGAGATATAAGGAGCAAAAATAGAATAATTCTCTATGTAATATCTAATCTATTTAATAATAAAAAAAGATACTACGCTATTTTAAATAGCGCTGCTCTCACAGCCTTAACTGGCGGCCGAAATATATACTATAAAAGTACGTCATTTTTGACGGACATTAACTAATTTACTATTATTTTTTGCTGGTTACTTTTTAAAGCTGACGTTGAAAACTACCTTTGAATTGAAGTAAGGGAGATTTTTGTACCATAGAAGAATTTTAATATATAGAAAAGAGGAAATAAAAAAAGATACTAAAAAGTTCGTATCGTATATTCAGTCTCTCATAACGATCGAAATATCCAACGTATCTAATCAACGGAGTGCTCGCATTTGGTTCAAATCATCTCTACAAAGTTACAAGGCTTTGCTACATTTTAGAGGTCGAATTCGCTTGAAGAGAAGACGCAAAGAGTGTTTTTGTCTGCAAACATTATTTTAAATTATTTATTTATTTATTTTTCTCATTTGGTATTAATTTATTTTTGGTAAATAATCAAAACCTGTCGCAGAATACTGTTATATTCTGCGATACGCCATCTTTAACATCGCTGAACCACGCCTGACCTCCGCGTGCACCAGAGCCACCCCTAACTCTCTGACGGGCCTTTGTCACCTCAAAAGCTACCCCGAGTATGTGCTTAATTTTGCCCTTTGAACCTTTCGTCACATGGCCTAGGTGGAAATATATATAATTAATTAGGTATTGAAAAAATGAACCGCACTTACTGGTGCAAGGCGGAAGGGTAGTTGCAACGGGAATATTGAGTGGAGGATATTGAAGTTGGCGAATGTAATATTGATAAGAAAATTAAAACCCGAGTTCAAATTTCAAAATTATTCTCATGAGTTATTACAAATGATTACTACATAGTACCTGGGCAGTCGGTTTCACGACAGAGTGAACTATTTTATGTAGGTACCCAGCGCACCAACTATATTATGAATTCGCCTATACATATATTGCAACGCTTAGGTAATCAATACAGCTCTGTTGATATATTTAAAGCTCGTACACCATACACATACAAAAGACAAATCTACTTATCTTCTATTCTATGGTTTGCCTACATATTCAATCTATTATTTATTGTTTTTACCTTGCTAATATGCTTTCATTTTTTATTTATTTTCTTATGTAATTATTACTTATTGCATTTATATTATTGATATTCTTTAATTTTTTTGTATTTTTTCAAGGTCTTAGTTAGCTTTCCTACTTGAACACTTTGTGCTTCATATTATGTAAAAGCCTAATTCAGGACGTGTAATAATAATAAATAAATAATGATTTGTTACAGTTACTTTACATTAGTAACTTCAGCTCCTTTTTGCAGTACTTCATTAATTATAAATATTTCCACCTAAACCACGTTTTCTATATTTGAATGTAGTTTGTTTTAATACTTTACCTATCGATGATAGTTTCTTGTCACTCCCGATACTCGAGTAGTACGTTATATAATAAAACTCAAGTAGATTAAACATAGTTTTATTCCATCAATTTTGAAAATCATCATGTTTTTTTTATATCCTTCAAAACATGTGCAGAATGACATTTTCCTTCAAAATACTTGTCTGCAGGTTCATTTCAACGTGTCACACTGACGGTGCATTTATCAAATCAGTAAGATACACACATAAGTGCTGTCCCTAAACTTTCCTCCGTACGTAACCGCTGCCGGCACAGCGTTCGGCCGAATTTGCAGGAGGAAAAGACAAACAGTTCGCGGGGGAATTAATTAAATGGATTCACGAGGGGACCGAGGAAACCCTCCACCCCGGCCGAGCCCCGCGGCGCCCAAACTTCCTCCGCAGCCTCCTGCTTAACACGACTTATACTTTGTTCTCTGTATCGTGAAATATATCTGAAACATTCTGCAATCCAACACTACCTCCATCACATATCACCTATTTTAATATTAGTGTATCATTGAAATCTTACATATAATTAATAATGTCATTACAAAATCATTTAATTTAAAGTGTTATATCAAAACACCACGAAAGGTCTAAACTCATAATGAAGATCCACATAACAACGACGAAATGTGGGATGTAAGCTAAAACGAACGATAGCAGAGTAGGACTGGGTGAAAAAGGGGTGAGGAGATTGGAATTTTAGTTGGGGTAGTGTGTATTCAATAACTTTCACAGTAAGCCGCTAGGCGTTGACCGTATAATCAACTAAATACTGAATTGGACAAATGAATTCAAGTTCTCATTCAAGAATTTTTTTCGCTCTTTCACCCAACCAATCATAAATGTGAATGTAGTTCATAACTATTCAGTGCCATATGTAGTGTTCTGCAACGATGTGTTATTCCATACTCAGTTCGAACCGAGTACGATGTTAAAGGTTAGATAGCATTTTTTTTTAAATACAGTGCGTGCATGATCTTGATTTACCCTTTGCAGGGTCCATTCAAAATAATTTTTTTCACAAATATGGAAATAAAAATATTTTTTTTTTCACTTCTAAATTTTTATGACACGCCTTTCGCCTTATGAGATCATTATCTAAACATCTAAATATTTTACATTCAACAACTTGTATTTATATGAAAACTATTGAAAAGAAATGCTACATAATTTCAAGAATTAGGTACTGTAGGTTTTTGTATTTCTGTTCGATTCTAAGAAACAATTTTGTTCAAACACTAATGAAAGGTAATACATATAAGGAAAGGGATAGCTATATAATTTTATATAAATAAGATAGAGACAGCGTTATTCGTATTAATTCTTAGTATCAATTGTGTTCGAACATAATGGTATTGTAAAAATGCGGGAATTCCGAATTGATGATTTGATCTATATCTCTGTTATGCCAAATCCTAAAAATATTGTAAATACAGGTTATTTTAAAATGTCAATTAGAGATAATTTAATAGTTTTTTTATCTACTTCGTGATGGGTGATCTCTAACTGTTCAAGCAAATCTAAAGCCTTTGGTCTCGAAGTGTAATGAAACTGACGCAGATTAATCGTTAATTTTATGGTTGTTATCTATCAAATGCTTCGCTAATTATAATCGTCTTTACCTGTTTGTCTTATTTATTGACTAGTAATTACTTGACTTTATGATAGTTACTTAACTTTTTGTATTTTGTTAACAGGTTCTATATAATTTTTTTTTTGCACTTCAACAGGCCAGGAGGCCCAATTACAGTTGTACAGATTATAGAGTAATGTATTGATTTTTTTTTAAATTTTGAAGCAGGTAATTCCTGGAGTTCCATTTTGATGATTAAATTAATCCACTTTTTTCATTTTGTTTTTTGACCGTAGCGGTTTCAACCTATCATGGCCCTCTTCAGGTCAAGTCCGAAGATGACCGTGACAGACTGAAACTGGTACGATCAAAAACAGTAAATATTGGAAAAAAATTACAAGATTTCTTAATTAAATGATTACATTATTGAACCTTTAAGTTGTAGAAAAGCCTTTTTCGCACTTTTCTACAATTTTAAGCCTTATTTTAATCTAAAAATTAGAGGGAACATTGCACAAGACAATGGATTATAGTATGTACCCGAGGGTAGAAACCCAAACGGCGTCAGTGATTATTTCGAGCTTTGCAGGAAAGCAAAAGAAAGTTCTGTAAATCTGATTTTGTCAATCTTTCTTTTATTATTAAACGATTTACATCTTTTTTAATCCAAAATACATATATTATGAAAATCGTTTAATAAAAGAAATATACAAAATCAAATTAACGAAACATTATTTCGCTCTCCTGTAAAGCTGTAAATAATCACTAACACACCCTTTTGGCGTTCTATCCTTGATATAATATTTGAGGAAAGTGGTAGGTAGTCATGGGTATCAAGAACTGTACACGTATAATGATGTTTAATTGGGAATATACATTGTCGTACACGTATTTCATTAGGCTATATTTTCCCATAATACCTGTATCATTTTATTAATATTATTATTCTGCACATTTAAATCCCCATCTCTTTTTCCCTCCACTGCCTTGTATATATTTAATTAATTGATACTATCGAACTTTTAACTCATTCCCTTAAGTCCGTGGTAATTTAGAGGAATACGGTAATCATAATTTTTTTGTAATTTGTATACTGTTCTTTAACTTATTATTAATTTAATGAAATATAATTAAGTCGAAAGTAAATAATGGTTACCATCATCTATGTGATGCCCTGTTTCTAGAATTTCTTTTGAATAGAGAGGCGTGCATAGAAGCACGTTACGTCAACATTCTTGATATTTCTCTGAGCCAAGTGCTTAGAACAAGAACAATAGGTCTAATTAGCTATTCTGCTGAGGCGAACCATGACCTCTTACCGCTAGACCAAATAACCGAATTAATTAAATATTGTATATTTGATATTTATAAAATGGGGAATATTTTAAATAATTCAATTGGTTAACTAAATTTGATTTAGTTTTAAGGGACTTTCTGATTTCTGATATTTCTTAATTCTTTAACCTAAAATTTAAATACCACGTTTTTAATGTGTGGACTGTCTCTAAAAGCGTTTTTGAGAATTCGGAGAAATTATCATTACCACCATATCATCACATTTTATAAAAACTTTCATTTTTATTATACAAGGTTTTCTTAAATTAATAATTAAATATTGTACGTTTTTGCATCAAAAATAACAATGTCGTGCCAGCGGGTCAAGGAACTGGCGTAATTTGAGTAGGCCGGAAACGGTGCTTTGAAAAAAATCCAATGCGTGTTTCAAATCCGAAATCACGCAATCATTATTTTATCTTCAATATCGAGTGTTCGTGACACTCGCAAGATGGCACCCCGTTCAGTTCTGCACGTCTCTGTCGAGGCATTGGTCAATTCGAAGGTTCGTCGATGAAACGGTTTGTGCTTGTAAATCGGCGCATTTTTATTGTTATGAGTTTTTTACAAATTGCCGAGCGGCCTAGCGAAATTCTTGATCATTTCCGTACCGAGATACTGTGTGCAGACGTGATCAACTTGACAAACGGTTAATTGGCGTATTTAGTATTCCCATGGCGGTGTGCAAGAGGCCATCTATCGGTGGCATTATTAAGCACGCCTTATTATTCTCGATGTTAAAAGATCACTCGAAACAAGGTTGTCAAAATGATCGATTGAGTTTTAAAAGTTCATTGTAAAGTGTCTAGATTATATCCATTTCAGATGGAATTTTCTTTAGTGCAAACTTCAATTTTGCTAAATATAATCATGATATATGAACACATAATGATGATATATGAAATAATAAAAATCTTAATGATACTATACTATGATAAATAAATAAATAAATATATAAAATTGTAAACAAGTAGGTATTTTGATGTGCTAAATGCTCTTTGCAAAATTCAAATCACATATCCCATTCGAATCACCACGACAAGTGATAACATTTATTTAAATTTTTAATTTAAATTGACCAATTTTTTAATTTGCTGACCTAAGGAACTTAACCGAAAAATTCGAGAAATTATTAAACTAGATTCACTGTCACAGTCCATCGATTTATTTCTTCGCTATTCAGGTTTTCTGTACTTTCTTTGCCTGCAAAGCTCATTTTCATAAAAAAAAATCAAATAAACTCTGCAATAGTCTGTTTTTATTAAAGATTGCTTAATCTTTAATAAAAAAATATATTCAATGTGTTCTTGAATGGCTGTACGAATTACTCAAGATGGATTTGTGCGTGTTTGTTTATTTTTGTGATTTAACCCCAAGGAGTATGTTAATTATTACACGCTCACCGAATGCTTATTCGACGTATTATTTATTGAATATATTTTAATTGTATCGAGCAAAGGCATACGTTTAGTTGTAGTATCACTCCTGAAGAAACAAAGAGGCTACGGACATCGGTGCAACTTTTATACAATGTTCTTCTTCTTTTCTTCCCAACTCATTGCCTAGGTAGGCTGTTGGGGTCGGCTCTTCTTGTTCTCAGGCTGCATCTTCTTCGGTTCTGGGTGTCGCTTTCATCCAGGCCGTTTCTCTGAGCCCTGAGTTAACTTTAATAAAAATGTTGGCCTTCGAAAAATTGATTATTATACGATTATCGTTTAGTTGTATTAAAATTCAAATAACGATTTTTTTTCGCCCTGCATATTCCAAGATGAATACTATACCGCAATACTGAAACATGAGATTATCTCCTGTATCTAAAGTTCTTAATCGAACTGGGCTTTACAAATGTATAGAAGATTATTTATTTTATCTTGTTTAATCTATCTTTTGTTTGATCCAAGGTCTCTTTTTTGTTCGTAAAGTGCAGTGTAATGATCACATCTCAAAAACGATAATGTTTAAAATAATTCAAACGTGTAGGTAGGTAATAAACACGGTGTATTTTCAAGGACTGCTCTCGACATTTCGAGACGACCTCACGTCTCCTCGTACGGAGCAGTGCACTCGTACCTAGTACCTATACCTAACCATGTACTTACCTCGTCTCGTGTACCTGTTTATGTCTCACGTGATAACCTCCAACAGACAACAACATTGGCTGAACAGATTTCATATTATATCTGGATTAAAGGCAGTACCATTTCGCGTAATATTAAAATTATAAAAATGTATGCTATAATATATTTCATGCATTTTGTTCTAAATATGACCGAGCAATGAGAATCATTCTAAAATAGATACTCTAATATTTAAAATATGTTAATAGATTTAAATTGGTTAGCCGTAAAACAAGGACTAAAGCAAAATACAATTACATATTTTCATATACAAAATTTTTAAATAATGCAGTACCTAAATACTACAAAAATAAAATTACATACAACACAGATATTCTTTGATACAAGAAACACAAACGAAATTAAAATTCCACATAAAAAGAAATAAATACGCGTATCTGTTTATATTACAAAGGACTTAAGGAAGACAATAATCTACAGGAGAACGTGAAAAAAACAGAAATAGCAATATGCTCTGAAGGAATGCAGAAGTCACATTACAAAATATAGTTATTATATAAAAATTATATGATTTACTAAAGAAAGACATATAAATAATTGTGAGAGTTATAACCCGCCCAATAATTTTTTGTATTATAATTAATAAACATAGATACTACATAATTATAAACAATAATATGTATGTAACATTTTATCTATACCTATAAAACTCAATGTCTGTCTGTCTGTCTGTTCTCTATACAAATCCACACCGTTTGTCCGATTCGATTCAAATTTTGCATACTTATGCTTTGGGACCCGGCGGGTAACATAGGCAACATTTTTCCCCTGTTCTCTTACCCCTTCCCCTCCCCTGACCTATTTCGATGCGAATCTGAACCGTTCGACCGATCGGACTCAAAATTTGGAAACTTATTCTTTAGGACTCGGCAGGTAACATAGATAACATTTTCCCATTATTCTTTTACCCCTTCCCCTCCCCCTGACCAATTTTCGATGCGAATCTGAACCGTTCGACCGATCGGACTCAAAATTTGCATACTTATTCTTTAGGACTCGGCAGGTAACATAAACAACAATTTCCCCTTATTCTCTTACCCCTTCCCCTCCTCATGACATATATTCGATGCAAATCTGTACCGTTTAACCGATCGGACTCAAAATTTGGAAACTTATTTTTTAGGACTCGGCGGGTAACATATGCAACATTTTTCCCCTATTCTCCTATCCCTTTCCCTCCCCCTGACATATTTTCGATGCCAATCTGTACCGTTTGACCGATCGGACACAAAATTTGGAAACTTATTCTTTATGACTCAGCGGCTAACATAGGCAACATTTCCTTCCTATTTTCTTACCCCTTCCCCTCCCCCTGACCTATTTTCGATGCGAATCTGAACCGTTTGACCGATCGGACTCAAAACTTGCATACTTATGCTTTGGGACCCGGCGGGTAACATAGGCAACATTTTCCCCTTATTCTTTTACCCCTTCCCCTCCCCCTGACATATTTTCGATGCAAATCTGTACCGTTTGACCGATCGGACTGAAAATGTGGAAACTTATTCTTAAGGACTCGGCGGGTAAAACATCCAACATTTTCCCCCTATTATTTTAACCCTTCCCCTCCCCTAATATGTTTTCAATGCAAATCTGTGCCGTTTGTAAACTTTGTAAACTTCTTCTTAAGGTCTCGGCGGGTATTATGTGCGACATTTCCCCCTATTTTTTTTAACCCTTCCCCTACCTTGATATATTTTTGATGCAGATCTTACTGATTGACCGATCAGACACAAAATTCGGAAGCTTATTCGTTAGGACCCGGCGGGTAACAAAAGTGACATTTCTTCCCTCCCCTTTTTACTTTTACCGCCCTCTGATATATTTTAGATGCAAATCTGTACCGTTCGACCAATCGTACTCAAAATTTGCAAAATTATTCTTTAGGACTCAGTGTTTAACATTGGTGACCTATCCCCCCTATTCTTTTACCCTTTCCCCTCCCCCTGATATATATTCGATACAAATCTATACCGTTCGAATCGAACCTTCGTTTACCCTCATAAATTTATTTTAAACTTAATCCTTAACCCGTGCAACGCCGGGTATAAACAGTTAGTTGTTAATAATTTACATATTTTTCTTCAGTCCGTGAATTTAAACAGTTAAAGGCCGGCGCCCACTGAGCGTATCTTCCGCCGCGTCTTTGACGTCGCGGAACGCCGCTACATTTATTTCCATACAATATGCGCTTATCGAACACGCTGAGCGGATCATCGGTCGTTCCGCTGGCGGAACGCTCGCATCGGCGTTTGATCAGTTCTCCGCCCGCGGAACTTACGTGTTTTAAACGCAACGCACCACATTCGACGGATTGTCCGCACTGCGTACGCACATGTATTTGTTTAGTACTGAATCCGCCGCGGAATATTGTATGCGACTGCTAAATTCGGTTGCGGATTTGACGCGACGTCAAAGACGCGGCGGTCCGCTCAATGTGGCGCCGGCAAAAAAGTGTGAGAGTTTCTCCTAATTGTTTCGATCAAAAACGTTCCACATTCAATTGTGACGGATTCGATATCTACTTTTGTTTAAAATTATTACTTTTTTACTTATAATGTTTTATAGATCGCAGGTCACATCGTCCTCGAGTGCCATCCTTGAGTGTAAGGTATCGCTCTGAATACCAAATAGAGTTTCGCTCTGATCCACTTTTTAATAACGAGACGACTTTTCTACACAATTACGAAATTTGAATAATAGTTTATATTCAACAATTAGTTTTTGCCTTAACATTTGTACAGCGGCTAACCGAGGGATATACCAACAGGCTATAAATATTGGCTTATCTTCATCATTTTATTGTTCTGTTGACTCACTAGACAGACTACTGTCTTACATAAAATTGTTAGTTCGACGTAGAGTTACCACATGAGGTGGAAAACTCCTGCTTTAAAAAATGTTCTTTTTTTATTTACATTTCCACTTACTCAGATCACCCGCTTCTTGAGCATTGTTCTTGAACAATAGAGATGTCATCGTTGATTATGTAAAATCAAAATTTTACACTTTATGCCTCAAATTGTGCAACCTGATTTAATCTCTTCTCCAATTCGAAATATTAACACTACGGTATTAGATTTAAGGAGCGCCTGGAAATTCTTCTACGCCAATGGCTTCGACATTAAACCACAGTATTATACTGTGACTAAACTGTGATTTTTGCAACAGGGTGATACAAAGGTATCTTGTGGTACACACATTATAACACCATTTCGCGCGGTCAGAGTGATAAAAGTGAATTTGTGTCATAAAATTACTTAATTTCTTTATCCTTAAAATTCCGAGCGAGGTAGTTTTATGTGGTCATTCTCCGCTTCATCCCTTGTATAGCTACCCCATGCTACAATATTTAATTAAATATCCATACTATGAACTACATTAGACTCTTAAGCATCCGAGATCATTGTAAATAAAATTTAATAATAATTATAAAGCAAAAGAAAATCTCTTTGAAGCAACTCTCAGCCGGAATGCTCTAGCGCAGTGATATTCGTGTGGCTTATTCTGTCTGAAATTTCTATGTCGACACGACTTTCACTCGTAACGTCATTTTTATCATGAGATACGAGGCTTTGAAATAGCCAATAAACTGTTAAAAAATATGATATTGTGAGTTGACTCATGATTCTCCTCTGGTATCACTGGAAGACTCCATTCGTCCAGCGATTATTCGTCCTCAGAGCGATTTAGCCTGTCCATTACCATTTCATTTTCTTGACATACTTTATTACGTCATCAAACCTATATTGATGTATATTTTCTTTTACTTGTTTTCAATTTCGGCAGTTAAATTTCAGGTATTCATTGGATGGAAGTCAAATAAAAAACATTTTTACATTTTAATTGATATCACGAGAATTTCTTATAAATAATTTAATGCCTCGGTTAATACCCCGGATAATCGAGAATGTACTGTATTCGCAAGACGCACAAATGTTATGATAATGTGTGACGTCTTTCAAAGTTTGCACAGCTATCCAATTATTTTAATGTGGTATTGATTATTTGATATTATAAATTATCATAATTGATTATTCCTGAAAAGTTAAATTTACGACAGAATGTTTAAAAATGGGTAAAATATATGCACTGAGTTTTTGCGGTACTTACCAGCGGATCTGTCCTCAAACTGTTGTGCGCAAACAATAAGTTACTATAATTCAGACTCTTAGTAAATGCTCTCAGTCAAAGACTAATTGTATTATATTCTCTTTGTATTATAGTTGACTTCGTTACAAAACCATTCATTTTTTCAATAATCACTAAAATCATGTCTCGGCGCCTATTTTTGGTTAACATTTTGCATATTTTGTTGTAAATTTTGTAAAATTTTCGTGATATTATTATCCCAATTATTTTTAGATTATTCAGATTTTTATATATCATTATATTCTGCAGATGTTAGACATACATCTTATCTTGTCATACATATACTTTATAGATACATAATGACTACCTTATGAAAATAAATATTACTGACGAATTCAAAAAATAATAATAATTGTGTTCTATAACGCCACTCTGGACAGGCGTAGCCTAGTAGAGTGGCATAATCCACAAATTTAACAAAAAAAAAAGTGTAATTTATCTTATATTGTATTGTTAAATTAGTATTAAGTACCTTTATTCGTAAACAAGGATTTTTTGAAATAAATAAATAAATAAAAATATTAAAGCCAATTTATCCGCAAAAATGTTAGAAGTATTTGATAGGTGTCTTGACATTTCTCATAGAAACTTTATACGTACTTATACTAAGTATGTCCCGTCTCTTTGTGAGTGCTGGGATAGCTTTATCATAACAATCTTTATATCTTGAGAATAAAGGAGAATATAGATATTATAAATATTTAATCCATCCATCCAACCGCGTACCTACCAAATATTTTTATGATGGGTATTTTTTTTTTATTACCACAAAAAATTCCCACCACTTTCTTAATATAGTTAAACTTAAATGTTAAGAAACATATTATTTATTCAAAACCGACTGAAAATTTCATGATATTTAGTACATTTATCTATACTAATATACAAAGAGATAAAGTTAGTAAGTTTGGATGTAGGAGATAATCTCCGAAACTACTCGTCCGATTTCAAAAATTCTTTCACCAATATTTAGAATGGACTTTCAGGATGGTTATATTCAATTAAAGGGCTTTTTGTGGTGACCTATTTTACAACCGAAGTCGACGAAAAAACGGTCGAGCGAATGCGTTTCTTACGAACGTTGCCTTAAAAGTCATCATCAACATTCTTGGCAATACAATCCTTGGTGGGTCTTGGCCTCCTCAATAATTTTCCTCCACTCATCTCTAGTGCCAGCTCTCTCCAGTTTCGAAGCTCTAAGGCAGAGATATCTTTGAGGACGTTGTCAATCCATCTTAATTTTGGCCATAATCCATAATAATTCCTAAGCTCCTTCGCCCTATTGGCCTTGAGTTCAGCAGGGACAGGTGCTTGATGCTCGGACATTCTCTCCCCATGACTCAGCCACCGAAGTCTTCACAGTTTTATAAATTTTGTGACGTTTGGTTCCTTAAATAGAGTATAGAGCTCATTGTTGTAACGTCTGCGCCAAAGTCCATTTTCTAGAACCGGTCCGAAGATACGCCTCAAAATTTTCCTTTCAAAAACGTCCAGTGCTCGCTCATTCCTCTTAGTTAATACCCACGTCTCAGCTGCGTACGTGAGCACTGGTCTAATAAGCGTTTTGTACACTTATATATTGGTGTTTCTCGACAGCAGTCTGGATTTTATCTGCTTTTGCAGGCGGAAAAAACAGCGATGCGCTCACTATGCGCTTCTGGATCTCCTCTGTAGTATTATTGTTGCTTGTTATCAGGGATCCTAGGTATGTAAATCTTGGTACCGTTTCAAAATTTTGACTTCCACACGAGAGAGTTTGGTTTTGTTAGGTGCATCCTACGGCCATGTATTTGGTCTTCTGCTGGTTTACTGTGAGACCCATGTTTTTGACAGAGCTTTCGAGCTGCCTTAACAGTAAGAGATAAATAAATTCTTTCTATAGAGAAGTTGTTGAACTCAAAAAGGTCTATAAAAACCACGACATTTATCTATATGTTAAGGTTAATTCACAAATTGATAAAATATGAATAAAATATATTTAAAATTAATTTTAAATATATTTAAGTAGGTAATGTTAAATTCTTATCAAAATAGATTTTCTTACGATCAGGAAAATTTTATGTAGATAAAAATTGCCTTATATACAACATTGCTTGGACGAGTAGTTAAGATTATATTGATTTTTCACTGGTACCTTATAGTCTCGAACTAAATTCCACGCGAGTGAACCTGCGGGCGCAGCTAGTTTAATAAAAAGTATTGAGAAAACACCGCTGTTATTAGTGAGTCACAAAATTTGCATGCCCGAAAATATTCAGATACATTGAGCAGGTACTAGGAAATCTATAATTTTATTTATTAATCCCAATTGACGTGTGAAGTCATTTGTTTGAAGAAATATCGATAAATATATATTATTTTATACAAAACTATGGAATTGATTACTGAGACAATTAAACCTTAAACAAGACAATAAACAAACTGGCAAGTGTAGCTAAATTAAGGCGTGCATGAAACAGAGATGCATACAAAGAAAATAAACGCCTGTATTAATGAAAAATAGGCTTAACTTGAATCGTATCAATAATACTCGTATGTCGTTGTAAAATTCTGAAATTAATTACAATTTTTAAATTTCTTCAGTAGAGAAAGTCGTTTATTGAATATTTCAAAAATATGTATTCTTATAACTATCCACACATTCTTCGGTGTAATGAAGCAGTCATCTATCAAGTTTGCCAAAAAAGCCTCAGCCGCAAAGCTGGGCTACTGTTTATACGCGATTACGGAGCTGGTGTTAAATTATAACTTCATAAGGATACCGACTCGACGAAATGATTGCACGCAGGATGGCGGAAAATAATAGACATGGTAAAGAGTCGCTACCCACGAATACAAAAGCAATTCAGTTTCCGGCCGACAAACAATTCCGTTAAGTATCCGTGTGTCTCTGTTTTCAGGTTACAATATCTCCATTGACAATTGGATACATGTTTACTTATACTTTTTGACTCGTAAATTTCACTTTCTTTCATAGTTCGTAACAGGTTCCCGGCTTATAGATCCAACATAATGATATTTCGAGCCTTTGAATCCACATACACAGGACCTACTTCTGGCTTCTCTTCTCTCCTTTAGCGATTCCTCATTTCGAGGATGACATCTGCCTTGTTTTATCCGAGCGGGACACTCCCCTGATCCTATCCTCGGGCCAGGGACAAGTCCAAGGTCATGGAGCTTGCGTGGTGCACCTGGCCTGTGAAGCAGAGACCAAAGTACATTCTTTGCTTTGTTGACGGATACGAGGGATGTATTGACAGAGAACTTGGAAGGGGTGGATCGGGGTTCCATCCGGAACTCCGATCTGCTAATTTGCGCTAGAAACTTTGACCTTTTCAGAGCCTTGTATGAGTTTCAAGATGGGAGACTCTTCAAGGACCTGGAACCAGTTGATGGTGGCTATTTACTGGTATAGCTGTCTCTGGTATGCTAGTGAACTTTTAGTTTGTTCTCTGCCTTTGTTCCTTTTATCCCGGAAGGGAAATGCTCTCTTGTTTCCTTCAATTCCCCTTCATCCGCTTTCCTATATTGTTCATATTTTTTAAAAATTTAATTTTTGTTTTAAATAGATGTTATTTAATTATGATATTTTCACAGGTTTTGTGAGTTTTCACATATTTTATGACATTAAATACCATATTCCGTGAAATTTTCATATGTTTTGCAATTTGTCTTATGCTCCAATCATCGTCTCGTAATGACATTAATTTTTCTAGTGTTAAGATCACAATGTTTATTTATATACATTGTATGCACTATTATAATTTTTCATTTGTAAAATAGTTACAAAAAACAGAATTCAAAAATTTAGAGCAGAAAACACAACACTTATTAACACAACGGCTGCAAAAATATGACTGACAACAAGTGTCCCTATTAATTTGCTCCCCAACTATCTGATACATTCCAGGTATCTAACCAAACAATGGTGGGTCACATACACCATTTTCATTTCTGTTTGTTGATGATTTTAAAATAGAGATAAAACTACCTTCTTCTTATATTATTAATTTTGGCCTCGTTGAGAGTATTGCAAATAGTACGTAAATTTGCTTGCTCGGCACTGTATGTTACACCTAACCCAAAAAAATCAAGGTTCTTCTGTAAGGTGAAGGATAATCACTTGCAGAGGGAAAATTTATATCAATAAAACAAAAATTTTGAATTACAAAAGAATTCATATGTTATATATTCTGTTTTTCTTTGTTTTTGTTTCTGTACTATGGACAGATTATTTGCGTGGTGGATACCTATTATTTATCTTCTGTGTATAGTTTTCTGGGATATTCTGATATATATGTTAAATCGAAGGCTTTCACGGGTACAATATGTGTTAGTTCTAACTACTTTGGGGGTAACCCGCGTCAAATTCTGGTCGTCAGGACCAGTCGTCTGCCGACGTTTCGAACAGATCTCACTGTTCATCTTCAGGGCACCTTGTCGATGAGCTGCTTCTCCAAAAAGCGTACAACCGTTTGGGTCCGGAGCTCACCGTCAAGTGAAAGTTTGAAAAATTCTGCGTCAGGTGTTTGTGGAGGAGTGGGTTTCTCCAGCGACGCCGCTAATGACATTTGCTCGGCTTCTAGTAATCCGTATATTTACTTTATTATCGTCATTATACAATGTTGAAAAGGTTGGATTTTCTAATTGCTTCGGTGTTTTCATCGTGATTTCTGGTTTATTATTATTAATATTATTTGTATTAGAAATTTGATTATTATTATTAAGAATGTTACTCCATGCGGTCGGAAGTCGAATGCTATCGTCTCTGTTGTTCATTATATTATTATTTCTTTTATTTATTTCAATTGCCTCTCTGTAGATTATAAATGTTTCATTATTGAGGCTGGCAACTACTTTTGAATTGTCGAAGTCTATTTTATAATTCTCCATTCTCACCATTCTCTAACGGAAAATCATAAAATAGACTTCGACAATTATATATATATATATATATTATAATATATATATATTTTTTCTTTTTTTTTTTTAAATTTAAATATAGTTTTTAAAGGGTTGCAGCCACCATGAAAATGTCCTTCAATTACAAATATTTCGGAATGTGTAAACTGCCAAGTGTTCTATATTTATCATTGTAGATATAAAATAGATAAAATGTTGAATAAATTATTTAAAAAAACAACAAAATATGTCGGCATTATGTATGCAATTAAAATAAAAAACAATCATGATAATTATATAGACACCAGGCGCGTGCAGTGAGAACAAGAAGCATATTATTCAGATTTTAATATTTCATATAGTATTCAGTAATATAAATATTTGATTTCAATTATTTCTAAATACATATATATATATAAATAAAAGTCATGCTTCTTGTTCTCACTGCACGCGCCTGGTGTTTATATAATTATTATGATTGTTTTTTTTATTTTAATTGCAGACATTATGCCGACATATTTTGTTGTTTTTTTTTAATAAGTTATTCAACATTTTATCTATTTTATATCTACAATGATAAATATAGAACACTTGGCAGTTTACACATTCCGAAATGTTTGTAATTGAAGGACATTTTCATGGTGGCTTTTGAAGTGTTATTATTGTTAACCCTTTAAAACTATATTTAAATATATTATAGACATCATTAAAATGTTGGACTAGATACAGTAAAACAGTGAAGAAGGCAGGGCGCTGTCTGAAGCGCTTTGCTTTGATGACGGGACCCTCAACAAGAAGCTGCTCATTTCAGTACGGAATTTTTCATTCTAAAAAATAAATTATTTATATAAATTTTTATACAAAGAGAATAAAAGTTTGTTATTCCTTGCAAATTATTTGTATAATCTTTACTTCTTAAAGTTACTGTGCTTTATACAGATGCTATATTATATACTGTGTCTTAAAGGTTAAAGGTTGCGTGATTCGACCTTAAAAAATAATTTGTTTTAAGTAGTACCTACATTATGCGCATATCTCTGATATTTTTAATTCCATTTTAGCATAATAAAAACTCTACACCCTGCCGTCCCGAATTCATAATGCAATCACAAACAAATTATTATACCTGTTTGTTTTACCTTGTATATATTTCACATCTCCTTTTTCTAAATTATGTTTTAATCTTATACATTTCACACCCCCTTTTTCTAAATTACTGTTATAACTTTAAACAACTATCTATACTACCTCAATTCTGTAATTTTTTGCTGTTCTACTCTTTGGATTTCTTGTATATATTATTATGTAAACGGCACTTCTGTGCCGTATATTGAAATAAAAAAATAAGTATTTATATAAGGTGGTTTTCGTGACATACAGAGTTAATTTATGTAGGTACCCAGCGCACTAACTGTAGTATGAATTCACATATACATAGACTGCATTGCCTAGGTTATCAACACAGTACAGTTGATATTTAATGCCCATACACTAAACATATTCAAAAGACAAATCTACCCATCTTCTAATTTACAGTTTTCCTATATATGTAATCTATTATTTGTTGTATTTATCTTGTTAAAATTTTCAGATTTTTTAATCACTTTTGCATCTACTGTTTGAATATTGTATTTTCTTGTGATTTTTTGTATTTATGTTGTTAATATTATTTCATTTTTTGTAATTATAATTTGTATTGTGCTGACCCTAACATTGATGCTGATATTCTTGCAGACACCTTATCTTCGTTCAAAAACTCACTCACACACAACATGCATTTTCTAAACGATGACATGAACCTATAGATCCATTAAATCAATCATTCTTTAAATTCTAATCGCACTACATTCAAACACAAAATATATAATATACATAAATGTACATGTAAAATATAATTAATTGCAAAAATACATGTTACTAGAGCGTGCTGAAGACACTTGTAATTGGGATAATGGGCATAGTCTTCACTAAAATGTTTATTATCAGAGTATCATGTACCTATTATCCTTTTACTGTCTCTTATAAATAAAATAAATAAAAACATAAAAAATAAATTTAAAAAAGTCATTTCTGTTTACTTAGATAGTAACGCTTCTTTTTTTATGATGTAAAAGCCCAAATGAGGGCGTGTACTATTAATGAATAAATAAAATTCTCCGTATGTACGCCAAAAATAACAAAGTCATCTTTTTTCTTTAGCGGCCTCCTGGGACTCGGAAGTCCATAACCACTACAGAGCGCCATCCAGCCCTTGACACCGCTTTCGTGGTTCAGTTTACGGAACTCTCTTCTACCCCATGCAGGTCTGTCTTAACATATGGCAAAATTATAGTATGTTCAATTTTTTATCTGTAGTTTAGAAAGGTTTTGTAATTTGTGTGGGGCTTATTTTTTTATATTTTTATCAGTTATACATACCTCCTTAGGCGCGTTTGGGATGAAGTTTTAGTATGCAATGAAATGCGTGCGCAGCATGCGACGGAATTTTTCACACCGTAAAGTTTCGGTCAGAGAGTAAGATGTGTATATTTCATATTTTGGCTAAATTCACTTGTTGACTACAAACGTAGTAAGGGCAGATGAAATGCGCTTGCGCATTCTGTCCAGCTATGCTCCAACGCAAGGTATACAACATAGAATCTGTTTTTTTTACAATACATATGTATATTGAGAACCCACTTTTTATTTATTCTTCATTATTCATAAATATATTTAAATAAAACGAGCGAGCCTTACAGTAGTCGCATATGATGTGGAACATTTGACATCTCACAATTAAAAACATCAATTGAGTAGCGACGGAAATTAACATCAAAATTTAAAAAAGCTAATACCTATATATTTATTAATTAATAAATACAAGTATAGAAAATGTGTATGCATTTATTTATTATTGAATTTCGCCACACTAGGTAGGTTCCGTATATCTACATACGCATTTTTATTTAGAAATGTGTTTGATCAATTAAATGTTTTTATTTATTTTCATAGATGGCGGTAGTGTGCCGCTATACATATTGTATGAAAACTTTGAATAAATATTTAAAAATAATCACATACATTATATAAAATTTGAGAATGTAAATCATTAAGGGTAGTTATTGTTTACATTAATGTAAAAAAATTAAGTATTTTTTGGATAATTTCGAAGATATAGGCCAAAATATATCAAAGTTACAACATCCACACGCTTGACACCAGACGCGAAGCATATATACAAAATCAGAAGCATCGGCTGTTGACTGTGATGGCACTTGCTGGACATTGATTTTTTTATAAACGATGATTTTTTCATCGCGCGCGCTCATTGGTCAAATGACATTGCGCGCGCTTCCCCGGCATCTCATTTCCTGTTACTCATTTCCGTCTTTTTTACAAAATCACTGCCACATGTTGCAGGAAAGCGAGAGCAAGATGTTACACATCAAAAATACAATCGCCTTTTTTAGTTGTAACACTGAAAGGGTTAATAAATTCAATAATATTTTTCTATACCGATAATAGATTCATATTTGCCCGCTTCAATTATTACTCTATTGCTGTGTAGAATCCAGGAAGTGTACTACAACTTGAGTTCAATTGAAAATAATTTCAATTTAACCTTGGCCGTACAAAAAACTCGCGCCATGTAATAGATCGGCAAAGTAAAATCCATCCGAGCTATTCAATGCCTAAACATAGACAAAACTTGTTCACAGTAATAATATGTACTGCAGACCCGTCCATTCCAATTGCGTATTAAATATTTTACGTCATCGGTCCCGTGATGCGAGACTTAAAAAATATTTGTCACTTGTTTGGTTTGTATCGTAAATTGGCGATAACATCGCAACAATTTCTCTAATCAATTAAATAAATCTAGTTCCTCGCAGCAGTGTGGGAATAAATCAAATTGGCAATGAAACGAGTTTTACAATGCGATGTTATGCAAATAGAACTGCCATTTTTATGTCGTTAAATAAAATTCAAATTACATCATATGAATGTACTCTTTATTTAGTAATGTGTATTTACAAATGAAATTTCAAAATTTCAGCTTTTAAGATTTACTCACATCGCGTTCTGTCTGGCAAGATGAACGGTTCGAAGAACATACTAGGGGAATCATTCACGGCGGATGAGTTCTCAAGAGTTCTAGAAGTTAACATTTTAGAAATAATTTGCTGACGTATTCCCGGCACATCCGCCAGTTTTATTTATTTATCTTAATAATTTAGTTCCACAGGTGTTTTGTTTAGAGGTGTTTTTTCTTTTTCTTTGGTAGTCTTATGTTGTCACTTCCCCGTGTATTGTAGGAATGAAAATCCTTATTCATCTTCATCCTGTCATCAATTTGTCAATCATCAATGTCACCTATTTGGGTACTAATCCATGTTTAATTTTAAATATTTGGACCATTACATTATATATTATTCTTTGATTTACAGTTTCCAGTGCTAGTTTTATAATATTTGTAATTACAAGAAGTCATCTTTATATTACAAGTTAGTTATAATGTTATTGTAGACTTTTTGAGGTTGATATTGCTTTTATATTTTTTGATAAATAATGTCAAGATTATTAAATGTGTGTACGTTTGTGTTTTTTTTATGTAAAAATCATCACCGAAAAATCTTCAAATAATATGTTACGCTTTTGTTTAATCCCAATTTACAGTACGGTGTTATCGGATGGAGATGGGCATATAAAACTACTATATCAAAATAAGAAACCATCCAAAAAATGATAATTTAAATAATTCTATAGAAAAAAATTACTACCCAACTATATAAATAATTCAAGGAACCAAAATTATTTGATAAATCCAAAAAAATCAATAATCCTTTTTTTTTTAAATTCAAAATACATTAAATACGACGATTTTCGATCTACGAGATTTAGAGATACCTACACTTAACATGCCAAAATTAAATTTTGCCATAACCCATTTTAGTTTTCTTGGCATTAAATTCGTTAATAATCTTCCCCTAATCATAAAAAAAATAACAGATTGTTAGTTAACTTTGTAAAAACCACTACCAGTTAAAAGTTACAAAGTTAACTAACAATCTGTTATAATATCTAACCACAAAGTTAATGCTTTAAATATTAATAATATTAAAAAAATAACGGATCAGAATAAATTTAACATTGAAACCAAAATACATACACATATATATATATATATATATATATATATATATATATATATAATATAGAATATATATATATATATACAAGCACCTACTAGACCCATAATATGATCATCAAACTGATTGAAAATGTTGTCACAACAAATTGCAACTCCCGCCCAAATATTATAATCAAATTAAAACAAAATTAAAGGCTACTTACTACTTATTCTTACTTATCTAATAATCCTTCGTATATAATCATTGTTATGCATTCAATTCTATTTTAAACTACTTAGATTAATGCGTATTTATAACTTTACACCTGCAATACTCCTTCTCTATACATCTCATAGAGGTAGTAGAATAAATTTTATTGTTTCCTTTATTTAAAAAAGAAGATCTTCGCACACACCCTGTCCATCTACCCTGCATCCACCCTCAACCGTGACAGTCTCCACCTGGTACTCTGCTTTTGTGTGGAGCGACTAATCCAGTTAATTTTTAGGTAACTCAAGTTCTACCGCACTGATTTAAAAAATTCATACTGTAATTTATTTATCTCCTTCTTCCTCAGCTATCTCTCTACTGTTGGATTTAGGCCTCTTCTAAAGTTCTCCAATCTTATCTTCTTTGGACTTTTCTAATCCACCCACTACACGCGACGGGTATAATATCATCGGATCTTTTCTGAGGCTGGCCTTTTCCTATGATCTCCATCGTAGAACTCTGACTGCCCATCAGTATATTCCCTGTCTGGCAAGGCGACCTGCCCATTGCCATTTTAATTTGGTAATATGACCTACCACTTCAACAACTTTCGTCCGGCGTCTGATTTCCTCAATTCTGATCTCTCAGACTTACGTCTAGCATTTGTCTCTCCATAAATCGCTGTGTACATCTTGGTTTATGTATGGTCCACGCTGATAGTTTCCAGACTATATGTAAGCACAGTGAGGATGCATGTTTCAAACACTTTTCTTTTTAAATTCATGGGAATATCTTTATTTTTAAGAACATGATTAAGTTTCCTTAAGGTCGCCCAACCTAGTCCAATTCTTCTGGGTATTTATGATATCTGGTTTTCTGTCCCTAATTTGATGTCCAAGATATGCATATTCTTCAACAGCTTCAATTGTCTTGTTACTCATTGTGGTATTACTGATGGATATCTCATGATTTTCGTTTTAGTAATCTTGTTCATTTATATTTACTCAAATTTTTATTCTAAAAGTTGTGTTCTTATACACACATTATAGATTTTCTAAAAAAATTCAACTTTCGTACGTTGTCTGATGTAAATTCAATGTTTATTTTTTTCTATCATCCGGAAGGTAGTTCATAGTTAGAATAGCGTGTCTATGTAGTGTTCTGTGCACTTCTCCTACTTTTCTTTTCTAAGAAAAACGAAGCATATTAATTAGGTTTGCACTGCTAATTTTCCGGGAACATATATTGTGTGTGGGAGAAGAAGAATAATCAAGTCAATTCAAATTATATTGTCACGGGACGTGGCTATGGGAGGCAAATGAAGACACTAAAGCAATTTTAAGTTTTAATTTATTACCAAAATGCACTGGACACGAGTCAAACCGAAATACCGTTCTTAATTTGATAGTCACTAAATGTTTCCAGAATATTACACACACTTATTGTTACACCGTTTCTTAATTCGTATTAATTAGCGCTGTTTCCACTTCTTGCCCCAGTAGGAACTTTTTTTATTTATTACCGCAGGTATCACTATCGCTGGTCACACCGCGCTAGCTCCGTTACTAATATCGCGTGGATTAAGCGCCACAAATGACTGATCATACTGGTTTGCGCTACGGTTTATCGCTGGAGTGTCGCACATGTTATCGTCACGAACGACTGACTACGCATCGCGTGTCATCCTTGTATTTATAGGTATCACCGCCTAGATCCTTCCGGACTCTTGTTGAACTTTCCAGATATTGCGAGAGACTCGTTCTAGACGTTTACATAGTGCTGTTTTCAGTATGTCATCTCATGACAATATGAATATATTTGTGCTGGCTGCTTTTGGCTTGTGGGCTAAAAATGAAAATGCCGATGCTCTTCATTCTTTCCGAGGAAATTTTGTAGAACTCCTCGTATGGAAATAAAGTAGTTGTTTTTGATTCTACTTGTTTCAGAGATTGATAATGCCCTCATCATTAAAAAAAAATAAAAAAGTAAAATAAAAAACAAGTGTTTGAATTCTGTACATTTACCTGTACTCTTAAATTAAACCTTTTTTTAAAAATAAATACATACATATTTTACGGTTGACGCGATATATTTCCTTATTTTATGGCGAGTTCGGCGTTTTTTATACACGATTTGTAAAACTCGCAATTACTGACCCGTCCTTGATTTTATAATAATTTTAAAACCCATTTTTTAGTAAATCATTTCAAATTAGAATTCGTAATTCGCGCAAACGTCAATCACTGTCATTGAGATTCAGCAAAATTAAACTCATTTGTCACTATCTCCTTCCTTATTACGTCTGTATAGAATAAGACTTCTGCATAAAATAGCAAAACATAATAATTTCGTTATCTGTCCGTCCGTCTGTCTGTCTGTCCGTCCGTATCTTCGTGTAACGTCCGTAATTCATGGCTAAAAAATCAATTAAACGGCCGGAGAAGGACCTACGACCTACAACTAGTTCATTTACGAAAATCGTGTAAGCTTGAAAAGCAACGAATTTCTATAAAATGAATTTGTTAATGATGACTCATTTCAATTTACCGACAAATAATGTTTATACGTTTACATTTCCTCATTGTAAGTAGAAGGTTCTTTTTACTAAAGTGCCTCGCGACAAAGTGAAAATAGTTTGAGGTTGTAAAATAGTATTTTTTACTAGACTTTCTTACCCTTCCAATTCATCTAATATTATTCAAACTTATGGTATTTAAAACAATAAATATCAGAGCTATAAGAGTAGACAGATTAGTCGCTCTATTATGTAAAGTACTCAGCAGAACATTGAAGAGAATCGTAGGCCCTTAGGATTTGGAAAATATTTCTCACAGTTTAATTGATGAATCCAGAGATGTCCCTAATCGATAGTGTCAAGTGTGTAAGGCAGAGCCTTGGGGCAGCGTTTTGAAGGGCGTCTAATTTCCCTATAGGGCTCCCTCTTCTGGTTCACCCTCTTCTAGCAAACTCCTCATTATATTGTCAAAAACACTATAGAAAGATTAATTAAATTATGGCTGTTTTAAAACATTATATTATACAAATATATCAGATAACACGCGTGAAATGCAATGTTCTTCATTATGTGGAAAAATATTCATTTTATAATACAATAAAATATTGTACATCGCAGAAAATATTTAAACACAAACCAATAAAATTAAGATAATTAAAGAATTAAATATTTTTAATATTTAAAATATTAACTTTGTGGTCAGATATTTTAACAAAATGTTATTTATGTTAGTATATAACCCGTCTCTTCGTCAGGACAACCACTATACTAGCATGTAAACATCACTACACACCACAACCGTAGTATTATTTACATACCAGCACCTTCACAAAATACTCTTATTAATTCAAATCAACGAATCTCTGAGTAAAACACGTAACATGTCGCGAGGATTTTTCAATCCATTTTACTCAGAAATACTTTAATGGTAATGAATTCTATCCGAAAGAGAATGTTCCGATGGAAAATAAATATTTTTCAAATTACAATCAAAATCTAATCTATCTAAATATAATAACTTCGTTATCTGTCAGTCCGTTATGTTCATAACTTGCAGAAAATAAGGTAGAGTTAAAACATTACATAATTGGAGTGTGACACGCAATCAGCGCACAACACGCAACGGCTCAGGCAGCACGCAAGGGTCGCCCTACCGAATTACACGGTCTTTACATTTTTGTATTATTTTTTATTATATTAAGTTTTAAATTTAAGCGAATAAAGTCAATTTAAAAAAAAGGGTTTTCTATTCATGAATTTTCAAATTCAAAATCCTGCAATTGTGATTTTTTACGAGTGTACTGCTAGTTACTCCATGCATCTTAGGGTTGGCTCATTTGTGGGCTGTCAGAATTAGCTCATTCTTCGTTTGAAAAAAAAACTATTATCAAATAGCTTTATGAGGATAGATAATTGACTGAAATAGCTTCACGGAATATTTCTCAACTTAACGATCAACTATGATCACATCTCTGATTACCGTGAAATAGAACAGTGTAACATTCGTTCACACAAGACGTTTATTTTTATTTAAATTTTAAATCGAAGACAGTGTAACAATCGCAATTTATCGTGGAATTATTTAGTAACGATATTTTCTTCATATAATTAATAAAAATAAACTTTGTTTTCACCACTTTTTTATCGAAAATATCAACATGTTTCAGAGCCCATGGCCCCTTCGTTAAGATACGATTGTATACTAACAAAATTAAATTAAAAAATCGTAGTACAGACAATTAAAATATTAAAAAGTTATATACGGAAAATGAATAATTATAAAGTACCTATTTAACATGAAAATTAATTTAAATGATAACTATTTGTAAAAAGGACCTGATTATTTATAATATTCAATTTACTATGAACACTTTTTCTTGTTTCCGAAATTTCTAATTTATCAAACTGTGATTCTGTATAATTTGTATGTAAAATTTGTAAACCCTTATTTATATCAAAAGAATGATCCACAGCCAAAAGATGGTTAGAAAATTCAGAATAATTATTGCTATTTAAACACTTTTAAGTGTTCCTTAACTCAAATTTCTACACGTTTTTCTTATATAAAAATAATCACAATCATTACAATTTATATCTATTAATTATATTAATAATGTAACCACAAAATTATTTTTCTGTATTTGAAGAGGAAGATATTTTCTTCGTTTAATTTTCGCAAATTGTATTAGTTAATATTTGAAGTATCGCTTGGCATTTAGAGCCTCGTTAAATCCCACGTTCAAGGAGTTGGAACGATCACTCGCGCTGTATTATTTATTCGAATTACTCTCCTATGACAATAATATTGTCGTTTGCAGAGTTCAAAGGAAATCTACATCGTGAGTAGTTGAATAACATGAATACCAATGACGGTACCCACCTGTACAGATACAGGAACACCTGCTGCAGGTTATATAAATATGCTCAAAATGTTAACTTATTCGTTAATTTTTAATGATTTTTTTTTTTTAAATTGCACGCTATGTAATTTTGTAAGTTAACATGAAATTCGACCTAACTATATAAATATATCTATACTAATATTATAAAGAGGAAAGATTTGGTTGTGTGTTTGAATTGAATAGGCTCCGAAACTACCGGACCGATTTGAAAAATTCTTTCACATTCAGAATCCTACATTATCCCTGATGAACATAGGCTATAGAATATTTTCAAAAATGTCAGGGATCCGTATGAAAACTTCGATAATGTAACCCAACGTGTGAAAAATTACGAAAAAAAAACTTTATATTGCGTACGCTGCGGAAATTATTGCCAATAGAGCAAAGTAATGTACTACAGTTTTAGAGGGCATTAATATCTACAAAATCTGCGATACCATATATCTAAGTGTTACAGTTGTTACAATAACTTATGTTAACATTAGATGGAAACATTGTTTTTTAGAGAACACGGACCCTTTGTTTTCCCTCACAAACTTATTTTTTACTTAATCCTTAACCCGTGCAACGCCGGGTACGACCAGCTAGTTTTTTATAAATAAAAAACTTTATTAAACATTCTCAGGTTTTATTCTCATCGGCCCTGATGATGGACCCTGCAATGGGATCCAAAACGTCGACCACAGAAGTCACATTACACGACAGATTTTTTTTTTCAATATATAGATTTTTTCGTCGTAATTAATTCATAATTTGTTAAAAATATCATAACTTACCGCAGGATTTTCTCTTACACATACAAAAGTCGGATTAACATAATTAAATAATGATAATAAATTATATGGATGAAGATATTTTATTATCATTATTTAATTATGTTCATCTGACTTTAGTATTCATAAACGACACCGAACCACAAATTACAATGTGCGCATTTAACACTTCCCCATGTATGAAAATAGTCATATCTGGTGGACTTCTTCTTACCTGGACAGGTATCCAAATCTTATAAAGTGTGATGTGTGGTCCACCTTTACCTCAATAAAACTATTTAGTGTAAACAACAATACGAATATTATTTTTAACCTTTCTAGGAATTTGGATAAAATTAATATCCCATATTATACCTGCAGTACCCTCAAAGTGTTTTTCTCGGAAATTATTTATTGACATATATTGTGGCTTGATATATTATATACCGAATATATCCTATATTACTGACTTTTTAATATTTATATATCTATGTTCTGAGAACACATTACTGGATTTTGTCCATAGATTAATAAGTGGGTAAAATCCTGTAATTTTGTTCTCAGAACATACAAATAAAGATATATACCATTCTGTAAAATTAATTTAAATAGGTATGTTAAATAATTTGGAAGAATACCTTATATACATATGTACATTAAAAATTATATTGCTTAATATTTCACTTTCTAAATATAGAGGTATCATTACTAGCTGCAAAATATATATAAGTATACTATTTCATGGGAAGAACTATAGATGTCTCTATTATAGTCCGATCGAATATATGAAAAACGTATACATAAACAACTTTAAAAAAAAATTATGTGTGAATATTCTTACGGTGGAATTGTAAACGATGCATTATGAAAAGTGGTCACTTAAGCGAGCTCATACAAGTGACAAGACCTGGGCCATCCTATAAAGACTTCCATTCACGTATCCCATATAAATAGCTTCATCTTTGTGAGTCTTCTATAATCTATCTTAATTACAAATTAATTGTTTATTAAACTAAACTAAATTTAGCAATCGTACATAAGATGGTAAATGTACGATACCTACATAAAGAGGGTTCCAATCCAGGCACTGTTTATAACGCAAATCAATTGCATTGCAAACATCTCGAAGCTCTTCAAACTGAACTCGAGATGTCCTACGATAATTCACATAGCTGCCTCTAATTGTTTAATGTTGCCAGCTCTGCACTATAAATCTTTTTTTGGACCCCTACATCTCGGTGGTATATGGACGTGCCCCATAAATGAAGTCCGTTGCGCGAGATCTGTAGAATATGGGGGGTTTTCAATACCACTTCTTCGTCCAGTTCATTTATTCCGAAAATAGGTAGTTCAAATCATTTAAAATACCATCTTCAAAATGGGCCTTCCCATTCTTCCGCTGTGGCCCATTCTCCTATTCTAACAACTAGTTTAGTTCATATTTAACTGTAATTTCGGATATTTTATACGCACCGTATGTATTACCGAGAAGCGAATCTCGACGTTTCGTTGGATACTTACAAACGCCGTTCGAGTCTCCAGGTGTATACAGAGTGCCATGCGATTGTGGAGCTTTCTACATAGGACAAACCAAACGCAATATCGCTACACGATTAAAGGAACACATTGGAGCAATTAAAAACAACAACTCCAATACATCGGCAATCTGCGAACATGCATCCAAAGGGAATCTCTGTCACTTCATCAGATTTGACAAGGCAAAAATCTTATCAACAGAACCGTACCTTATACCCAGATTAGTAAGGGAGTCCATTGAAATATACAAACATCCCAATTTCAATAGAGATGACAGTTACAAACTATCAAGTATTTGGCGCCCTGTTCTAACGACACTAATTCAACCCTTGAGAGAAGTCACAGTAAAATCATATTGCACACTGGCGACCTCTATTGTAGAAGAAGAGAACACTCCACAATAAAGTGCATACAATTTACGCCATAGAAAGCAGCACCTTTAGTCAGTCCGACCTCCACCTCCGCGGGTAAAGGTCGTCCTCCTGATGACGTTGGATAAGTATCCAACGAAACGTCGAGATTCGCTTCTCGGTAATACATACGGTGCGTATAAAAAATATCCGAAATTACAGTTAAATATGTCTAACTACCGTAATAACAACCTTAACTCTTTAATAGTTTAGTTTCCATACACATGTTATACTCTGTGGAAGCGCCTGTTTTTAGCTAGCAGAACATGATACAAATTTCAAATTACTGTAATGAAAATCCAAACAATACACAGATTAGTCTATTAGTTATTAGCATTTTGTAAGTAGAACTAACTACAAACCTACAATATTCTAACGCTATTGTCAAACATCTACTTGTTGAATCTACGCTCCGTGAATACGCGAGAAACATATTTGGGTGCGCGGATAATAGGCAATGTTACCCCGGTAATTCCCACGACCTTTGGCATTGCAGACTGTCGGGTCTATTCTGTTGATTTGAAATAAAATTGGAGTGGACCTGCCAAATGACGTCGATTTTTTTTTACAAAATAAAATAAAAGTCATTCTGAACTAGACAACAATTAAAACGGCATTCATTTTTACATAATATTTACGTGCAAAAATCGGCGATAAAGTAGGCTCATAATAAATTCTATAATAAGTTTTTGATGATAAATGATCAACGAGGATTTATGGACAGTAGGTAATGAATCTATATTATGAGTTGTTTAAAACTGGCACTTTAACCAATTTATATAAGTCAAAAATGTTAACTAAACAAGGAAAATATACCGTTACCTTTAGGTTTATTTATACTGGGTGTCTCGTAGCTAGTATCAAAATCTTTGAAAGAGTCTTTTTCATTCAATTTTTATTAGAAAATACTCTTTGGGTTAAATGTCAACAGTTAAGGAGATAAACGATATGAAAGTTTGCATTTTTTTTTCAGTGTTTCTTAGTTATCTTTTGTAAAACATTTGACTCTCAGAAAGTAATTTATACCAATTATAAACAAATCATTTGAGAAACCTTAGACGGTGGGCCGGATTCCATTAACTGTTAAGTTTCCATTGACTGAAAAATTTGTTATCATCAGATTTATTTTACATATATATTTATACAACTTTGCGTGTTTCCGTAAGTGTAAAGGTAATTCTAAATTCGACTAGCTTGTTGGTAAGATATAAAGTCAAGGGTTCGAGCCTTGTTCCAGACCACTAAGTTAGTCCTTTTTTTATTTCACAAGCCTTTATTTTTCAATATTGCATGGACACTGACCCTTCTCTTTTTATTTTTTGTGTAATAAATATGTATTTTCACTAAAATATATATTTTTTAAATTTAACATTCTATACCTTCTATAAGTCACAATAATCATATTTCAATACCACTATAATCACATGTGTTAACTACCCACATATTTTACCGTTTTAAAGGTAATTTCTCGGTAATTTTGCATGCGTTAGTTAGGAGTCAAGATCGAGCAGGGATGTTTAAAGATGGATTGCTGCAAATTGACGATTGTCGAAAACATTTGGGTTTTTTAAATCTCTAAACGGAGATTCTCGCTTTTAAAAATATAGACAATATAATTGAGAAAAGTTAGGGCATGTAGAACGTATGAGCGATGAGAACATGGTAAAGAAAAGATATAAGTCGAGTATTGAAGGCAATTCATTAAAGGGCGTCCTCGAAGGACCAAATAAACAACGAGTATATAATATACTAGCTGGTACTCGTCAAAAATTACGGAACATTGATTCGCTTCTTTGCTAAGCCCTAGTTATAAGTATATATATATATAATATATATAATATATATATATAAAATACAATGCACAATCTTCTGTTCTGACATATCACAATAAGTTCTCCATTATCTAAATATATAAATATATGAGATGGGGCTTGAACCACGAGCTAGCAAACCCGAAGGCGCCAACGATAGCGATGTTGCTACCGCTGCCTCTCCGTGGACCGCTAAAAAGGTACTATAGTAATAATAAAAATAAAAAATATATATTATTATATATAATATATATATTTTTAGCGGTCCGCGGAGAGGCAGCGGTAGCAACATCGCTATCGTTGGCGCCTTCGGGTTTGCTACCTCGTGGTTCAAGCCCCATCTCTTATATTATATATTTAGATAATGGACAACTTACCGTGATATGTCAGAACAGAAGATTGTAGCGTTCTATTTTCTCTAACCCTGCGGGGAAATGGCGTAACGTTGAGTTAGTTCATCCGGTGTTTATTTTTTAATTTTTACAAAAGAAATCACGTTTCAAAACTGTTACGGCCGTTCAGCTAATCGAATAGGCCATCGTATTACTTGTAGGGACTAATTGTTATTACCCACCGTGTTTGTCTTAACTTTTAATGGGCTAACATTCCACGGCAGGTACAATGTTCCCGGTAGTATCCCCTTTCAGCTAAACAAATATAGCTGTTGTAATTTGTACTGCCTTAATTAAAACGGGGTTGTTCTTCACGTGAGCGTGTTAGTTGGTTAACACTGCTTCCGCGTGGGTGCAGGCTGACTGAATAAATGCCTTGTGATGTTATACCCCTTACCTTCCAAGTTCAGTCATCCCATTTAGTACTTCTCGAATTGGACGATTATCAAATAATAATTAATATATCAGAATCAACTATTTTGTAAAGAAAATTTATTATATTACTATAGGTAAAGAAGTTACAGACATTACACGAAGTTACGACGGACGGACGGACAGTAATTTTAACAGATAATTTTTTGTGGTATTTATTGGAACAGTACTTTTAAACATTTCATTAAACTGAACATTTTAATTTGTCGAATTAATCAGTATTTGTAGCATTCTAACATGCGCGTGTCATTTTCCTATGCAGTAAAATGTAGCCTAATCGTTTCTAATAATTAAATGAAATTATGTAAGTTCTTTGCATTTACATGCATTAGAGCAATATGAAGAAGGACAGTATTTGTAATAGGTATTAAGTAGGATAATATTAAAAAAGAGTACATAAAATGAATAAGATGTGAAATCATTCAAAACAGTAAAAGCGTGTATTCACACAGTGGAAATCATATAAAACAGGTCCAAAAACAAAATATACTGAATAACATATTTTATTCATTATTAAATTTTTATTAGACAAAAATTCATTTTATATTTCATACTGATCAAAATATTATTAAATTCTGATCACTGATTTTACTAAATGGGTACTTAAAATTATTTATAAAAATTATGTCCATATAAATTTTACGTAAGTGATTATTTTTCGAAACCCATTATTTTTTCGGAATTGTAATACAAGACCTTTTAAGTATTTGGTGTATTTTAGGTACCCACCCTTTATGTGTAGTTAGGTATTATAAATAATAATAACAAAATGTATTATAAATTCTATCATATGTATGTTTCTTTTATAAAAAATATATTTTCAATGAATATTGAATTTTATTCGTACGAATGTCGGGTTGAGTCTCATTTAACATCATCCAGTCGCAGATATGGAGTATTTTATTTCATATACATATTTTGTTTTTTTTTTTAATATTCTTTCTCTATTGTTATTATTATACATCAAAAGAAACGCTTGGTATCCGGCATTCCCCGGGACTAACAATTTGATAGGGGTTGGGGCAGGATTTCTATATGTTTTACGCAGTACCCTTAATAGGAATTATGTAAAATATAAATGGCATCAAATACTACAAAATTAATATTTATACGTGGAAGGGGTGGAGTGCCAAGGGAGTGAGTGCTTATTTTTTAGGAGGGTATACAAAAAAAATTAAGAGTATAATATTGTATATAGAACGTAGAGATATATTGACGTTCGATTATGTAATTTACATAATGCATGTCCTGTATTACTTACTTACTGTTACATAACCATACAGAAACATAATATTCTAAATGATTTTATTACTAAATTGTGAGTTTTATAAAAACATTGATTGAATACACCAAGATAATAGTATTATTTTTTTATTTTGGGAAACATACAGTACAATGTAATAAAAAAATATATATAATATCAAAAAAATATTCGTTTAGCATGACCAGTGAAGCTGTAAAAAAGCTGGTAAAAAAAACTAAGTAAAAAAAATGATAAAGAATATGTGATAAATAATAAATATTTCAAAGATTTAAATTATGATAATGCGTAAATTGGGAAGGGTGGGGAGAGGGAGGGAATGGGAATATTTATAATATGTTGCTAATGCCATTATTTCACATTTTTTGTTAATGTATGAAATCAGAAAAAAAAAACAAATATACGAATAATTATTTATTTAAAGATTCCTCAAACCTTTCAATTTCGCCAGTATAAATGAAATATGTCTTCATTTGATGACATATTATAAACTCAAAATTTCAATTTTATCACTTAGTATATTCTTCCGTACAAAAATGGTCATGTACGATCCTAAGAAATTTGGTATTCATTATACAAGATGTAGCTAATAGCAAAAACTTTTAGGTTGTCTTCTACATTCAATGTTGATTAAAAAATATTCTCTATACTTTAGTGAAGTTACGGAAATAAGCGGTATCAAAATTTGCATTTTATTTTTCAATAATTTTGTCTAATTTTTTGTAAAACGTTAAACAATCACGAAATTAATTCATATTATTGAAAATTAAAGTCAAATAAAATTATTAAAATCTTCAGAAATTTGATAAATATTTCATACTATTGAAAATTAAAGTTCAATAAAATTATTAAAATCTTGAGAAATTTGATAAATATTTTTTTGCAAGGTCATTTTGTCATTTTATTTGACTTGTATAAAAGCGAATGTATTTTGAATATTTCATATAAGTTACTGTAGCGATAGTCCAAAGTTTTACAGAATTGTCGTCAATATCGTAATCTCCTTCGCCACTCCGCTCTGTCACCCGTTGTCCCTTTCCAGTTCGCGATACCAACTGCATGCGTGATCTGCGTCATCGCCAACCAACCCCCTTAGCTTGGGTCTTGCAACAGTCCTTTGAAAAATGGGTTTTGGGTCAAACACATTTTTCGCTGGTCTTTCCGAGTCCGTACGCTGGACGTGGCCAGCCGGATGACTTGGACACCGTTGGGTCCATCGAATTCTGCGTCTAGTGCGTGGTTTTAGAGCAATCGTCACACCCAGTTTTACTTCACATTGATGCAATTTTGTTTCAGCTGGCTGTACTTTAGTACATAAAACACCTTTCAACTGTGGAAGAAGACAGGAGCCATTGGGCTCCTGTTTCTGGAGTCGTTATTATTATTTATTTTTTTTAAATAAAATTAGAAAATTAAAACATAATAAAAATTAAAAATAGGTAAAGAAAATAACTAAATGAAAATAAATTAACAATACATAAAGCATCAAAAAGGAAAATGAAAAGTTCTAATGAATATATCAATTTGTATTAATTAAAATAAAAAATTAAATATCATGTCCCCAAATAGCAATTTATTGTATGCTGGTATAAGGGGACAGGAAATACAGTAAAATAAATGGGTATACATATTAAATATAAGCACATTGACTTGTCAAACAGTTATCTCCTCTCCAACACGAGTCCCTTCAGCCGTTTATTGAAAAGTTCCACACTATTCAATTCCTTTACGGAATTGGGGATTCAATTACAGAAGTCGACCGCAGTGTATAAGAAACCATATCTCTCTCTATTAGTCCTCGGTATATTACTTCTTATATAGTCTCTTGGTCTCGTGTGTTGTCTATGCACATCACTGTTCTGGTAAAGGACGATATTCGTTTTCAAAAACTTATTCTCTATTCTATAAATCATTTTTATCTTTTCCACATATATCAGATCCTCCAGGTTAAGCATGCCGGTGATCCCGTACAATAGTCTCTTGGTCTCGTGTGTTGTCTATGCACATCACTGTTCTGGTAAAGGACGATATTCGTTTTCAACAACTTATTCTCTATTCTATAAATCATTTTTATCTTTTCCACATATATAAGATCCTCCAGGTTAAGCATGCCGGTGATCCCGTACAATAGTCTCTTGGTCTCGTGTGTTGTCTATGCACATCACTGTTCTGGTAAAGGACGATATTCGTTTTCAACAACTTATTCTCTATTCTATAAATCATTTTTATCTTTTCCACATATATCAGATCCTCCAGGTTAAGCATGCCGGTGATCCCGTACAAGTCAGTGGTTCTGGTGTAACGATCCAGGTTGAAGATCATTTTAAGGGCCCTGTTTAAAGTTCTTTGTATTATTCCCTGCGCCTGTGAATTACATTGTGACCAAATAATAATGCCATATATATATGAGGGAGAATAAAAGCATTGTAGATAAATTTTTTAGATCTTGTATCAAATAGTTCAGCTTTTTTCATCACACCAACTATAGGCCCAAGTTTTTTTAAAAGAGCTCGGATATGATTGGTCCATATCCAAGTCTCTCATCTATTTCAAGCTCCAGATATTTCACACAATCACTTTGTTTTATAATATATCCCTTTATAGAAAGTGTTAAGCTTAAAGGCGGTTTATTTTTTGCTTTAGAATCATGTAATTAGTTTTTTTTTAATTAATACTAAGTGCATTTTTATTCAGCCACACAATATATACATACAAATCATCATTAATTTTCCTTGTAAGTTGTTTTTGCCATCCCCGCTATAAATTATTAGAGTATAAAAGTCAGCATAAACAAAATATTTCCCTAGTAAATTAGCATATCGCAGATCATCTATATGTAATAAATATAATAATGGACCCAATATTGAACCCTGTGGAACTCCGATGTCTATATTTTTATATGATCACTCAACTTATTGAAATTCTTTGTTATAGTACATCTTCCTTTTAGATAGCTTTCAATAAGTATTTCGATTGGTCGACCGCTACGTGGCTCATCTTCGATTGATTATCTTCCCAAGCTAAACTGTACTACACATTCTTTCACCGTGGAAAACCATGGAAAGTATCACCGTACACAAAAACTAGTTTAATTTCTAATGGATTGAGTTCTTCTATGGAAAGTATTATTATATTCAAATATTACTTAACACGTGTCACTCGGCGGGCTGCCAAACAAAAACTAATTGTGGTAGGTAAAAATATTTTACCTGTATATCACAAAGGGTCAAGGGACATAACTCAGGTAAATTTGTATGACTATTCTTAGAACTCTATCAGGCTGAAGTCTTATGGTCTTTGCCTCGCAAGATAACGCGTTTTAGGCTAGATTAGGTCAGGTGAGATAAGCTTGTCTTTCTGTCATTCAGGATAGTTGATTGGCAAAGGGTGCGTGACCAGCCTATTCAGGTATAATTACTCACAAGTTTTCCATATAATTCATAGGGGCACGACCCTCAGTAAAGCAATAATCATTGACAACGTCGGTATGAACGTGGGGTACACTTGGTGTGAATTTCTAATTTAAAAGTAACCAATTACTACTTCTTACAGTCAAACTGATTCAGAGTTAACATTATTATTTTATAACTACCTGTAACCCGTCAAAAATTACGGAACCAGACGAAACATTGGTTCGCGTCTTTGCTAAGTACTAGTATATATTTATATAATCTTTTTGGCGATCTATGGAGAGGCGGCCATAGCGTTAATCGGCCGGTTCGGGTTTGGTGATCTATGGAGAGGCGGCCATAGCGTTAATCGGCCGGTTCGGGTTTGGTGATCTATGGAGAGGCGGCCATAGCGTTAATCGGCCGGTTCGGGTTTGGTGGCCCGGGGTTCAAGCCCCATGTCCGGCCGTTTTACAAATACGATCGTTACACGAGGTTACTGGGACAGACAACCAAATTATTATGTCTGATTTTTATGATAAAAATAATCCATATCATTATATACTTGCGTATATTATGGCGCCTCATAGCTAGTAGCAAAGTAAACTTGAGATAAGCGACACCAAAGCTTACATTTTTCCAAATATTTCTAAAATAATAAATAAAACGTATTAAAAAATTAATGTAATATATGTGGAATATTAAAAAATTATTCATTTTGATACACGCTAAAACCGCGCAGAGTGAAGGTAAAATTTATGATGTACATACAATAGTGACAAGTTCATTGAAATATTTAAGGCGATCGTCTAGCAGAATGAGCAAATTTCACCATTTTTTCTCATATCTTCTCTTGCGTTTTTTATTACATTTTTGTATGGAAATATCTCATTTTAAAATTTATTCATCAGTTTACATATATTTTAAATACGAATATCTTAATAAAATGTCATAAACTAAATTAAATAATTGATTAATAAATTACCAAACCTTCGATGTTTTAAAAATGAAGAAAATTGCTCCACTTTGTGGGCCTTTTATGACTGAACGGCGTGTGAGATGTCTTTTTTATTCAATAATATTACAAATTTAACGATTATCTTAAATTTGTTACAATTATAGAAAAATCTGTTAATACGTTTACATGCAATTTATGTTTTTAAAAATGCTGTTTTTTAAAAATAATTTTTTTTTATGGGTCTTTTTCAACTCTTTTTACATGGTTGACAACTTTTTTACTTCAATAGTCAAAAGAATAGATTATATAATTTTACAATAAAAACAAAAAAAATCAAAATCTTTGTCGATATTCCTGATTTTAGATATTTAATCAAGACGCAACGTATTTATGACACAATTCGCAGTGCCTTGATTAAATAGCCAAAATCTGAAATCGAGAATAATTTTTTGATTTTTTTTGTATTAATTTTAAAATAAAAATGTCTATTCCTTTAATTTATTAAAGAAAAAAAGTTATAAACTATTTTAAAAGGATCGAAAAAAAATTAAAAAATAAAAATAATTTAAAAAACAGTATTTTTTAAAACATAAATTGCATGTAAACGTATTAACAGATTTTTCTATAATTGTAACAAATTTAAGATAATCGTTAAATTTGTAATATTATTGAATAAAAAAGACATCTCACACGCCGTTCAGTCATAAAAGGCCCACAAAGTGGAGCAATTTTCTTCATTTTTAAAACATCGAAGGTTTGGTAATTTATTAATCAATTATTTAATTTTGTTTATGACATTTTAATAAGATATTCGTATTTAAAATGTATGTAACCTGATGAATAAATTTTTAAAATTAGATATGTTCCTACAAAAATGTGATAAAAAACGAAAGAGAAGATATGAGAAAAAATGGTGATATTTGCTCATTCTGCTAGACGATCGCCTTAACACCCGCACTGCAGCGTTGCTTAGCCGTGGTAGTATTTTTGTCAAGCCAATAAAACAAGTAACTTATTGCACGTCCATTTTTATGGATTTTCTTTTAAATAGGTTCTGACTTTTGTAATCTAAAATCATTGATTATTTCATCAATTAGGAAATGTTTAGGTTTCTTAAGCTGCATTATAATAATAATAAATAAAAAATAATTAAAAAAGCCATTCTCATAAAAATTTTACCTCAAGGGCGCTTATCGTTAGTATTTTCCTCTAAACTATTTTTAGTAAGAGAAAGTGGGTCAGAAATGCTCCCCCATGCAACTATTCCGTACCTTAATATGGAAGGTACGCATTTGTTGCGTCAAATGATGTAAATTATTTTTTATTGTATTTTAGTCTATTTTTAAAGGGTATCAGGGTTACTTAAGTGTACATCATTATTGATGAGATAATTATAAACTACTATAGTAAAACACACTTCTGTCATGTTACGCTGCATGCCTGGGTATAAGCTTCCCAAAATAGGCCTATTTAAGATTTTTCACTACAAAATGTTTGAAAAAGATTTTTTATGCATAATTAGGGATTCATTATAATAAATTTATGGATTCATTATGATAACATTAGAATAAATTCAATAATTATGAATATTCTTACGTTTTCTTGGTCGTAAAGAATCCTTAGTGTAAAGTTTTCTATGCAATTCTGCTGTCTATGTCCGTGCTTTTTAGTGCAAGTTTGCATGACACTGATGCATCGGCGACAATAGCCCTGATTATGGACCCTGCAACGGGATCCGAAAAGTCGGCTAGAGGACTCGAATATACACCGCAGAATAGTAAAAATAATATTAATTATGTTAGTGAAAATATAATTGTCATCAAACACAATAATTTCATTGTCTGTCCGTCCGACTGTTTGTCTGTCCCCGTAGCTTCGTGTAACATCCGTAATTCGTTCGGATTCACGGCTAATAAAATGAAATTAAATGGACGGAGATGGGGCTTGAACCCCGGACCACCAAACCTGAACCAGCCAATTAACGCATGTAGCTAGAGCTTAATAAAGACGCAAACCAATATCCCGTCATTTAGGACGTGTTACAGCTTATATGTTTTTAGACATGTGGTAAGGAGTTATTTAATATTATTTTCAGTAATTAATATAAAAAAGCCCATGTTAGTGTGTCTGCCACGCTTTCCATAAAAATCTTAATAAACATTTCACTTCACTTATTTTTTTATCATTTTCTCTGTAAGATAACGCTCATTTTCTTTTTTTTCAATTTTATTTATTCTGGTAGTAGATTAAATTTCACCGCCTCTTCTTTTTCTTCTAATGCCACATCCAATAATATGGCATAGAACGATTAAAATGGTATATATTGTTTTATTAAAAGAACTACGTTTCTATACGAATAAATTAGTGTATTTAAAATACGAATACTTAAAAGTCAGTCTATTCCCCGTAATTTTGACCATCCAGGTGCGTATTTAGCATTAATTGGTTTTGAGAATGATATTTAAATATCAATTGACTAAATTAATCCTATACCAAATGGCGTACTTTCCCAGATTCATGTAAGAAATACCACTTTGAACTAATTAATATTGTAATCAACAAATTGGATGGGAAAACCCAGCAAAATGGCATCTTTTTTATCACATTTTGTTAATTATTTGTACACTCGGAACCAATTTTGGATATGCTTAAACTTAAACTGTTTGTATAACGGTAATATATTATTTTAAAACACTCGGCATACTATTTTAAAAGATTTACGACTGAGGACCAAGCGATAGGCCTTGAGTAACACCGGTTGAAATTATAGTTGATAAGCTCTAATTAACTAACTAATCATCACGATATTTCTCCATAGGGAAAGGCAGATAGGATTAAACGCCACTCTCTTCTTTCCTGACGCACCACTTATGCTTCGACCACATTCATACATCTTCTCATGGACGCTTTTCGGTTTTTCAAGATTTTAACAATGCTCTCTTACAATATTTGGTTTATCTAATCATGCGAAGTGTTTTGCGGATGCACTATGTCTAAAAATCTCCTTCTTGTTCATCGTCCTTGTTGTTCATCGCCTTTATTCTAATCGGATCGGGGGTCTATCGCTTGGACAGCACTCTTCCATCGCTCTCTATCCTGCACTATTTCGCTCACTCGGGGCCACTGCACTGGTACATTAATCTTTCTTCATATACAGTTTATTCTCTTAATTTGTCTTCCCATGTTCTCCTTAATCCTCCTTCATATCTTCTTCCCTGTGGTACTGCCGTGAAAATCTGTTTCTACATTTCGTATATAAGTTTTTTATTGCGTGGGTTGACTCGTGCGGGGTTTCATATTCCAATAGTTATTGTCCTTCCCTAAAACTCCAGGAATTGCAATTATAATGTAGAAAGGTTCATCGTGTGCGATAAGCAGCCACAAAGAAGACAGAAAAGTCGTATACGCACGGTAGAACATCCCAGAATCCAAATCTCTAGCTAGGCCGGGCAGTAGACCTATGAATTCATAAATCTTGACATGACGAGAAAAAGCAGGTACATCGCTCGGCTTGCATCCCATGTTTGGTTTTTGTTTCAGCGATTGAAGATCTCGGCAAACATGTAGGTATGCAGTACAAATACATAATTCATGTCGGCTGGTGGTATTGCACGACCGTTGGTGATCTGAGAAATAAGCCAAGGGAAGAAACTTTGCACAATACTAATACCTGGTTCGGAGAATACCTTGGCTGGTATTGACGGCTCGAGCTTCCCGCGGATGTCGTTTATCAAATACAATCAGTCTGCACGTCTTGCAATCTACAATAATACGTCTACTATTTACTGCATTGCCTCTGCAATGATGGTGTCCATTAAGCGTGGACCTATTTTAAGCTGATAATAACTATGCGGTAGAAGCGCGATGAACTGTATCGCCACAAGAATCTGTTTAGGAAGAAAGAAGAATTTTGCAAAAAATGTGCGAAAAAGCTACTTTTTGTTTATGAAAAATGCCAATATCTTTATTAGTTTTTAAGTGAAGAGTTAAAAATATTATATTATAAAATAAAAGTAATGTCATATTTATAAATATTGTCATGTGATCGTGATTGTGGGAGGGAAATGAAACATTTGAATTTGAGTAAATTTTTATTAATAAAATTAAATTACTGGACACGAATTCAAACGGAGATCTGTTCTTTAATTCTCATTAATTATCACTAGAATATTCCACACATGTACTTTATTAATTCACTGCACTTTTGTCTATCGCAAGGTCATTTCGCTCGGGTTCGCGCTGATTCACTCTAGTAACACTCGCACGTAAGTACTCACTCTATCGCTTGTCTCTGGTCACTCGCGGCTTCGCCTTTCTATGGAAAGAATAGTGCGTTACAATACAACATATCCACAAATAATAACTGTTGTAATATATGTCTGCGATATGACGTCTTAATGATGTGTAAACGCTAAACATAATGTGGAATTGAAAAAATAATAATCTGCTATCAATTTTGAAATGTTCTGTTATATGTTCTATTTGAAAATTGTATAATTGAAATTGAAATCACTTGCTGAATAACGCAGTGTTTATTTTAAATATTGGTTCAGAGACTCCCCTGGCAGTTTTCTCGTTTATCAACGGGAAAATTGTGCAGAAAAAATCTATTTATTGAATAAACAATTGGAAAAATATACTACCGGGATACGTGAACCTGGAACATATTTGTGTCGAACTGCTTATTTGGTTATGTTTACCATTTACGAAAAATTGTAAATTTTGTAATGTATATTTATTTAATAGAATATAAAATCTATTTTCAAATAGCTATCAACATTACATTATGCAATGACCCCAAAAACCTCCCAGTTTTACGCTAAGGGCCGGTAGTTTGATTAGAGTTACAATAATAATTTAATATGGAATGTGTGTAACTACACAAACCTCCCTACATTCTGCAATAAAGTTATATTTATTTATTTATGAGCAAAAAGCATAGATTTTTACGAATGCTTTTTTTCTTAACTATTACCATTGCTTTTACTCCAGATCAAACAGCCGGCCCTCGGCAATGCCAGAATAAATCAAACCTTTTTAATATGTCTACGATGGTAAAAATAAATATGTTATTTATTTTTTAATGCAAGCATGTGAATCGGCATGGAATAGTTCCATGTTCGTATATTGTGCGTCCATCCCTTATTTTAAACTCAACCCCTTACCCCAAATACAAATGTCTTAGGCCTGCTCTAGCAACATGCATATTGTGTTTGATGTATCAATGCAATGCGATCATGTACCGATTCGCACATGTCCTGCAGAGCGATTAAGCGTGTACAGTGCAAGTGTCGAACAAGCAAACAAAATAAAAAATTTAACAAGTATTGATACAGTGTAACATGGACATCGCAAATTTAAGGGCGAGTGTTGCGGTTGTTATCCTCAAGAAAATCATGTCATTCCCCTTGCTTCACGTTATCATAACAATCGTGCATTAACCGCTATTGCGAGAATATAACATTGTACACTTCGTCAATTATTTATGATGAATATCATCAAACATAATTATTTAGTCCGTCCGTCCGTCTGTCTGTCTGTCTGCCCGTAACTTCTTATAACTTCCTTAAGTTTGATCGTATTCACGGCTAAAAATAAATAAATTAGACGGCCGGAGGTTGGGCTCAAACCCCGGGCCAGCAAACCCGAACAATTATAAACTAGGACTTGGCAAAGACGCGAACCATTTCATGTTCCGCCCAGCACGATCGCCAGGGTTCAAAATTGTACCATTACCCGCCGGCAGGGGAATATAAAAAAATGTTTAAATATGTTTACGAAAGTCGTTACAACTATTTCATGGGTGTCGGCTATAATAAGTAAATACTTATTCTTTGAAACCGGCGTGTAAAAGTACCGTCATTGTTGACGGGTTACAGCTAGTATACAATAAGTACTAATATTTTTTCAAAAGTTGGTATATAACAGTCATCACACACATCTATTACTTTATTCATTCATTGTGTCAAATTTAAAAATAAACTCAATATTTCCGCAATATTGATGGTAGAAATATCGACATTTAACAGATGTATTTACATTTTTCATAGAAACTTTACACACATCCATAAATAAATAAGTCCGATATATTTTATCATGGTATATTATAAATATGTTACCCGAGAATAGGGGGGTGCAGTTTTCTGATGCATCGCAGTGCAATGCTGTTTCTTCGACTTAACCTGCGACGTTGATTACAATCCGCGGCTTCTCTGATCTACGGTGACATTACGAGTGACCCTTGTATTGTTTCGCGGTTCCGGATGCTGCATTCCGGACGAGCCCTGCTTGACTCCGGCCGGTCAGATTAATTAATGAGCGGCTACCGGCGCGCCATCGCCGGGAAAGAAATTGAATGCGGCTGCGTAATATTACTTTTCCATTACGCCATTATGGTACGCCTAGTTTGACACGCGAGAGGTCCGCTATCACTTCGCTACCGATCAATTCAGGCGTCGTCAATGCGGTTCGTTTGACCGCTCGAATTTTAGTTGTTGACACTGTTTTTTTTTATTTTCAGTCTTCGAAATGAAAACAATTCTTGGGGTAAACCGCCGTATGAAAGCACATTTAGAAAAAAATTAGAAACACGTTAAGACTCGATAAATTGGTTGGACATAATCTAAACTCAATTATTACAGCTCCACATATTGGTGCCAACGTGGCGTAAACGTTAGCGCCTACACACTGGTGCCAACAAGAGCCATCATTCAGTTGAATGCGTATAGAAGAACCAACGTAAACATGTCTGATCAACTCCCTACCCTTAAACTATGTAATTTATTAAACTGTTACTGCTACAAAAAAAATATAGATAAAATCTATGTTTACTATCACGGATAAAACTTCTTAAAGGTCTTAAAATCTTCGATATTTTTCCAAAACTATGTGAATATAAAGAAGTTTAAACAGGAATCCAATTTTTTTATAAAAACTTTGAAATGAAATTATGGAATGCAATATGTTTAACTGAAATCCCACATAACATTTGTATGACACTAAATAATTAAGATAAATAGTCTCCCTCGTATTAAAAACCGAAGATAAATAATATGTAGTTTAGTATCCTGGCGAATGTGTAGCCGGCGACATTGGCCCCAAGCCCATTGATGTTTCTTCGAAAAATCGATAGGCGACGTTTAAGTTTCAATGTGGGTTCCAATTTTTTTGATTAACTCTATGGCTATTTTGTTGAACCACACATTGAAGGAACACTGCTGGTGCCAACGTCGGCACCAATGTGTGGTTAGAACACAAAAGAAATATAAACTTTTTCTTTATTTATTTAATTTAGCACAAAAATCATGAAGTGTGCACAAATTTTGTGCAAACTAAATATTACAGAAGCAATAAAAGAGATAGTATAAATCACTGTAGACAGGTACTTTAAATTTTAGCTATTATTATTACAATTATATTTTATATTTTAGTGAACATGCAGTTGGTAAACGCATCGTCTGCGCGAGCAAAATTAAAACCGTTTCAGAGAAAGCTGTTCTGATGATTTATGATCATAACTGTAACGGAGGTTGTTTCAGTTATGTCAATAACCAAATTAATAATTGCGATAAATTGTTATTATGTTCAGTTATGTCAATAACCAAATTAATAATTGCAATAAATTGTTATTTTTTAATTTCCTGTTTACAGTCTCAATGAAGTCTCTTGAAACTATGTATATGTTGGTGCCATATATTAGGTCCTTACATATGAAATTGGCGTTTTGCCGTACTGGCAAATTTGATCTCAAATATCTTCTCTTTGGTTAGGAATTCCAAATCCAAATTTATACAGCTATTTACTCATGTATTTGTGTTTTGAAAATTATAATTCATTTGTTTTTTCCTCAATTGTTTTTTTCTTTGCGTCACTCAGTTTACAAAATGAAAAACTTGAAATATCGCGTTATTTACGAGTACGAGTTCCACCGTGGCACCAGTGCTGCAGAAACGGCTCGAAGGATTAATGATGTGTATGGCGACGGTGCCGCAAAAGAAAACACAGTGCGTTTTTGGTTCCAACGTTTTCGTTCTGGAAATTTCGACCTGCAGAACAAGCCCCATGGACGGCCGGAGACCAAAGTTGATAATGAAGAATTGAAGGCTATTGTGGAAGCGGATCCATCGCAAACCACATCCGAGTTAGCTGCAGGCTGCGGTGTTAGTGATAAAACTGTTTTAATCCACTTAAGCAAATTGGTAAGGTGAAAAAGCTTGAAAGGTGGGTACCTCACGAATTGAGTGAAGCAAATCAACAAACGCGCGTTGACTGCTGCGTTGCATTACTCAACCGGCACAATAATGAAGGGATTTTAAATCGAATCATTACCTGTGATGAAAAGTGGATCCTGTACGATAATCGTAAGCGCTCATCGCAATGGCTGAACCCTGCTGAACCCTGCCGAACCAGCCAAACCATTCCCCAAGCGAAAATTGACTCCAAAAAAGTTACTTGTGAGCGTTTGGTGGACTAGTGCTGGTGTCGTTCACTACAGCTTTCTTAAATCTGGCCAGACGATTACGGCAGATGTCTATTGTCAGCAACTGCAAACCATGATGGAAAAGCTAGCTGCTAAACAACCGAGGCTGGTTAATCGCTCTAGGCCACTGCTGCTTCATGATAACGCTAGACCACACACTGCACAACAGACGGCTACCAAATTAGAGGAGCTTCAATTGGAATGTCTAAGACATCCACCGTACTCTCCGGACCTTGCCCCAACAGATTACCAATTTTTTTCGAAATTTGGATAACTTCTTGCAAAGGAAAAAATTCAACTCCGATGGGGCAGTCCAAACCGCCTTCAAAGATTTGATTGATTCCCGTCCGAATGGTTTTTTTAGTAAAGGAATCGATGAACTACCTATGAGATGGCAAAAGTGCATAGATAGCAATGGTACATACTTTGATTAAACAAATATATTATAATAAAAAAAATCGGCTTTATGTTCCTCCCATACTAAACGCCAATTTCATATGTAAGGACCTAATATTTGTTATAATTATTCATTATGTTCATGTAGTTTATTAATAATTTTATTTTACATCGCTATATTTTTAAACATTATTTATATGTATACCTATATTTAAATAGTTTCATATTACATTTAGTTAGTTAATTTGTTTATAAGTTTGATGTACTTTTAGGCTAGAATAGGTAACCATATCGTAGTAAACGCTCGTGATAAGCATTTTTAAGAGATTTTATGACAACATTTATACTGTCATCAAATTTTTAATACTTTGTTCAATATAAAGAAAGATAATCCTATAATTTGTTATTTGTCTATCCATCCATCCTCAGCGTTTTAACCCTTGGTGGGTCCTAGCTGCCTCCAAGAAAGTCCTCCATGCTGCTCTGTCACTGGCTGCCATTTTCCATCATCAAGGCTGATGGACCCTGCAATGGGATCCGAAACATCGGCCAGAAAGGTCGTAATAACATGGCATAATACCCCAGAAGACCCAAACCAGAAGATTCTAAGTGGCCGTGAAAACCTAAGAATATTCTTATGTAAATATATTGCTCGTCTGGACATTAAATTTTTTCAAAAGATTCAACCGAGATTCGCTTATCCTACTTCCTATATACCTTCTGACTATTATTTGAAAATGCTACTTTTTGTATCATTTTATTGACGGGCTTTATCACAATGTAAACTTGCGCTTTCAAAAAACATGCTATACCCAAAATTAAATATTGAAAAATCTAATTCTAATTTTACAAAATCTATATTTTGTTTAAAATTTTTCCCTCTTTTTATTTTTAATCCCTAAATACCTCTAAACCAATCACATTTTCGGCAACGCTTTGTCTTCAGAATCATAAATTTAACGAACGAAGAAAACGGTAATATAAGCCCCTATACATTGTTTGCATACCTTTCTATTATTGTCATTATTTTCTCTGTCCTTCTGCACACGGCCTAATTTACTTTTACATGTTTCCCTTATGCTAATCCGGGTACATTTCGCTTGTGTGTTCATGCCGAATGCCTTTCTGAATGAATAAAATTCTTGGAAAATTTCGTTCATTTCGAATGCACACTCGATGTAGGTATATGTTAAAATTCCTCCCAGTTTTAGTTCAAGGAGCAATGTTAATAATTCGTGTCTTTATTCCGAGAAATTTGTTGAATGAAAGTCCCACTGCATTATTATAATTTAAATTCCAGTTCGCAGATTTATGCCACAACTTTACCTATATATCTTTCGTATGTAGAGATGAATAGTGCAAAATTTTATTTTCCACATAACATCATCTTCGCATCAATTACTGACCAATTAAGGTTTTGTCGTACCGAAAATACACGGTCGTACTCCATTGGTAGCCAATCAATCGTCTATTTCTTCTTCGTTCATTTTGTACCCATCTTTGAATAAGCTCCCAACTTAAGCAGTTCTCAGCAATGCGAAGCCGATATTTCTTCTGGTCATCACATTTGTGGTCACAGTGCTTCTATTGTCGTAGATGCCGCTGCAGGATACGGGTTCCTCTTTCGTCCGTAAGCCTCGCCACATGACCAGCATAGTCCCACGTCAATCTTGTCGATCGTCTAAACCTTGTTAACCTTTTTCTTCTTTTTCTTCCCACTCGATTGTATTCCCTTTTCACCGGGACACCCAACATTGTTCCAAAGTTCTACGTGTAACAACTAATTTTAATACAGTCTGATATATAATAACTAGGGGGTATAAAAGCAAAGGCAGCAATATCCAAAAAAAAAATTAAGTCACCGAAGATAACTAATTTATCATCTACCGAATATATAGCGTATAAATTTATAAGAAACATGATTTTTGAAGGGATACCTAGATACATAAAATCTAGAATTCAGTACATTTTAAATTAGTACTCTTCGGTGACTGCATTCAAAACTTTTTTTTTTGGATATTGCTATACTATATCTGCACTCCGTATCAGTGCAGAAAGGATGCACTGCTAATACTCGCGTCTCTGAGGTATCTTCTTTGCATGGTATATGGTTAAGCTTTCCAAAGGCACCACATTTCAAATTTTTTCTCTCAAATTAGCTTTATTACCATCCCCATCTTCAGGACCTATATTATTTAATATATCCCCCATTTCCTATTATAATTGCATATGGGTCTCGGGTGCACGGCTGCTTTTGTTTTGTTTAGATTACTTTTCAGACAAGTTTTACTATGAAAATTTTAGACATCTCTTACCATCAATACGACGTCGTCATTTTTATCGCCAATCGATATCTACTATATGATCTAAGATGATTCACTCTTTTCTCGCTCAAGATGTAAAAAGTACAGCCTGCTCATCTGTCTATTCGATTCAGTTCTACACCATTAATATATATTTTTTAATGGCTAATTTATTTTAAAGCCCCTGCCTATGGGTACAATGGTCGCCTTGGCCCTCCCATACTGCGCCTACTACAGGATCTGGTAAAATCCCAATTACAACACCGCGAGGCGCCTTGTTTCTCTTCTACTCCAGCGGCTCTCAAACCACCCATTCAAGTCTTCGCACGGGACCCTTGCGACATTTTATATTAATTCCTTTATTCCTTTCACTCTTTCTTTTTCTTTCTCCAATGGCTAGAATTTATTCTTATTACGTATGATAGGACATGCACAGATGACAGGACGACACTCAAATTTTAAAATCAGAACAATATACTACGCAAGCGCAATGCGTGAGCAAAGAAGTCGCGCCTTATACCCATAAGTTGCTTATGTAATTCCTCTCACAGTGTGTCAACCCTCTAAATTGAGTGTTTCAATTTTTTATCAAATATCCTAATCAAAAATGTTCACCTGTCTGTCCGTAACTCGTTGAAATAAAGTTGGAATTACTGCAACAACACTGGTGAAGACTAGGCGCTAAGGAATCCCGGGCGTCCGTATGGGACACGTCAATCAGCGCGCTGCTCTGGTTACACGCCAGGGTTGTTATTAATTATTATTATGTCCCGTGATTTTTCACGGGTTTACAACTAGTATATTAAAAAGTTATATTTGTGAGAACAACTCGATTCGTCGTAAAATTATCAACGATTCTTACATAATTTTAATACTACGATAAAAAAATTTCCGATGTCCATGAAAACTAATAAATACCCGTTATTCCATCGTAGACAGAGATAATAGAATACGACGAGTCTATTTTCAAAGTGATGAAAAAAAATTATCAACTCTTTTGTAGTTTATGAATCATAAAAAATGGTTCATGTAATGAGTATAAAAATTCATTTAAACAAACTCCATATCAAAAGTGTACTTTATTATTGTAGTTAACTAGTCAATTAAGTATTTTTAATAAAATATAAAAACTGTTTTGAAGTGTAAAATGTTTAGTAAAAAAAATATTTAAACCAGGCTAGAGACAGAGCGAGGCTTTCGCAAAAGGGTGTTGACAGAAGTTTATAATTCGAACTTACCTGCATAATGAACTAATATTAGTGAAGTACAAGTATATTAAACAAGTATAGTATTATTTCGCCTGTAAAATGAACCCGTGGCATGTTTAACGGTATTATACAGAGTTAGTCCACAACAGTTTACAAGTAGATTCCTGCTTAAATTATGAGTCGAAAATATTCTAATATCAGTAGTTATGGAGATAATAATAACAACTTTTTTTTATTTATATTTTTTTATTTTTTTATTTTTTTATTTATTAGAGACACTAACAGGATAATGGGTACATGACACTCAGATAATAAACATTATAGTGAAGACTATGCCCATTATCCCAATTACAAGTGTCTTCGGCACGCTCTAGTAACATGTATTTTTGTAATTAATTATATTTCACATGTACATTTATGTATATTATATATTTGTGTTTGAGTGTAGTGCGATTAGTATTTAATGGATCTATAGGTTCATGTCGTCGTTTAGAAAATGGATGTTGTGTATGAGTGAGTTTTTGAGTAGTTAAAGACACCAAAGTTACAAACGACAGTCTAAGGTTTGACATGAAAACAACTGATATCGAATATTAAAAAGTCATTAGCTTTAATACAAGTCGAATAAATTGATTGAAACCTCGCAGGAAAATTGTGGTTCAAATTTTCACTCGTAATTTTGGCAGGAATCTTCTATTTTGTAGTTTGCCTACATACTTAATATATTGTTTATGCTTTTTATCTTTCTCATATTCTGTAATTTTTTTATTTTCTTATGCACCTATAACGTATTGCATTTATATTGTTGATATACTTAATTTTTTAGTAATTTCCTGCGTATGTACTTAGATAGCTAGTTTAACACTTTATGTTTCACGTTATATAGAAGTCCAAATCAGGTCGTGTATTATTAATAAAATAAATTAAAACTTCCACAATGTTTCAGTATAAAAAAAGTTAGTTGCAAAAGCGCTCGCATGTTTTGACAGGACAAAAGTCATGAATGACACTCGCGCCGCAGCTTGAGAATGCTAGCCAATCAGACAGTGTAGTGTGTAAACACAGTAGCGGTATACAAGTGTAGGGCAAGCACGTGCTCCCACTGTGACTCGCCGTGTCGCCCCAAAGCTGCCGGTGCATTCGTGTCACCTGGCTAAAATGTGTAACCGGTTCCACGAGTGACATCCCGACGTAACTTGTTGGCTTTAAACTTTTTACGCCCGACGGTGTTACTGCGTTAGCGGCTCGGAGACTTGTGGCCGTGTCTACGAAGACGCCGAAAAGAATAAAGAGTAGATACTGTAAAACCACCAAGTAAAAAGAGCACACAAAAGTTAGACATTTTTAAATCTTGAAAATCTCGAAAAAAGATTTTTTTATTTTTGATTTTTAATAAATTTCTCTGATTTCATATTTTAATCGAGTGGTTAATTATTACAAGTATTAAAATTTTATCTGAGGGTGTATTTTTTTAAATGAAATTAAAAATTTCCATTTAAAAATTAAAGTCACCCAATGAAGTAAAAACTCATAAGAAAACTTAATTACTTATAATGCTTTTTAGAAATATAAGTAATATTATTGTAATCACAACATCCCCCTTTTAAATACAATAAACAATTTCTCTATTAAAAATGTATGTTTATTTATAGAATTTGCAATATTTCATAACTGTTATTAAATTGCAATGTATCACAATAGATATATTTTTTGTTAAAAAGAATAAATTAATAAAAAATAATCCCAGCATAAATCATGACACTAAATTGCATTGTTATTTGTCAAACACGTGGTAAAGTATACCAATCAATAAATTATGTGTAGCATTTTAATCAAAAATGATTTTTTCATCATTTTTCTTTTAATTAATTTAAACTTTTAATAATTCAACTTCTCCCAAGTGCCTTCCACTTGCCTACTAAATGCCCCCCCACTAGCCGCCCCGGGTCACACGTCAGATAGTACCACAGAGCATCTCGGCCACTCATAGTAACTCCACTGCTCATAGCGGGAGGACGCGTCTACTAGACACATTCGTAAATCGAGCGTACAACCTCTTTTGTTTCATAAACATTTTTCAGTCGGCGATAAAGCGCGCTGAAAACTTTGAAAGCTGTGAAATCTTTGAACTTGTTTAAACTTTGACCGGTTTATTCTCCCTTTGTTGATACCGTGTGATTTTGTTTTTGGAAGCTACATGCGACAACTTTAAAAATTTGTGTTGTGTTTTTGCGGTGAAGTGTTGAATATATTAATTCAAAATTGTGTTTTGTTTTTCTTCATCGTTATCAGTACTGCGGCCAGTTGAGAAGATCTTGATCGTATGTATTATTTAATATTATTTTACACAAGTTTATTAATATTTTTATATCGCAACACGTTATTATAATAATGTATTATGTAATTTAATTTTTTCTTAATTTATTTTTGTTGAAGATGAATGAAGTGAGATTATTTCATTTACGCAATTGCGTATATTGTTATCTCTTATTATTATCGACTGTTGTGTAATTTTTTGTAGTATATTACGTTCAATTGAACATACTCTATGTCCTTTTGTAATCAGCAGAGTCCATCGAATGTACCAAACAAACGTTTCTCGTCATTTTGAGTCCGTTGTTTGGCAATCATCCAATTTGTAAAAGTTCGATAATATTTCCCCTTTACATATATTGTACGTAGTACTCTTCAGCATTGCGCAATGTTTAAATTTTCTTGAATTACAATGAAATAAATGGTTTTATTATAATAATATTTATCTTTTTGGCGTGGAAATCTCTGCAATCGTAATTTTGAACAGTACACCGGATTCTGTATTTACGTTGGATATTTTGCACAGAATACCGTTTGTAAAAAATTTAAAATGGGTTTGTAAGTGTGTACCTATATAAATCGGTCAAGTAAGACAAAAAATAAAATTCATTATTAAAATAAGCCCAAAAACTGTTACTGTCAGACCATAAACGCAACCGTTTACGCATTTGTTTGATACGAAATCACTTTCATCACTTGAGATATCCAGGGGTAGTGTACTATTTCGTATCAAATTTACAGGTTCTCGTCTTCAACCAAAATTCAATTATTGATCGCTGTGATTGTTCTTTCGTGAGTTTCTTGTACATATAACTTTTGGTAGCGAGCAATCGGTCTAATCTCCTTGAAGCTATACAGCTCGTTCTTCGCTGCGATCATTTGTTAGAAAGAAAATTGTAAAAAAAATCTCATTGAATTCGTCACTTGTGGCCCTCCTTGCGCGCTCCTTTAAAACAACGTCTAGATATTTATTTTTTATCTTCCAATTTTTTATACCGTACTGTATTAAAATCGTGTTAAAATAGAATCCCGTGTTATATTTAACAGAGTCAAATAAATAAATTAAATATTATAATGCATTTTAATAAGATTCAATTCACATTTATTCTTTTGGATAGTATTCAGAATTAACCTCAAAATGCCCTTGAAATTTCTTCATTGTGAGGGTTTTTTCTACATTCGTAATTATGTCTTACCTGACCATAGAACCTAATTGGATATTTATTCATTAATGATCAATAGGTACAGTTCTGAGGAGTTGGGTTATGGCTATTACAATAATGTATTTGTCATGACCTGGTGTCATTAGTAGACCATTAATTTGATGTTGGGAGAGTTCACCTAGTAATTCTATATAAATGTCACATTTTGGGAAAAACCAAAGTAAACTTGTAGGTTCTTCTGGGTAATCCTGCCGTATCTCGGATTCCTTATTAACCTACATAAGAAATGGTAAAACTCCACAATCTTTATATTCAAAATATATTATTAAATATTTAAACAGCAATAAATAATAATAAAATGAGAGTGAATAATAAATATGGGTATTTTAAAATTATAACATAAAGGTTTACTGTACGAGATATTACTGATGTTTTAGTTGACTTCTAGGATTATATGACAAGATGATTTAACATGTAGGTAACTAATTTTTTGTTATGTTATGTTATGTTATGTTATTTTATATTAACTCTGCATTCTACATATTTTATCTTTATTATCTTATACTTACTTTTACTTACTCTCTCATTTTAAATTATAAGGTAATTAGTACAACATCAAATTACTGTAATAGGTTTTGTAACCGTTGAAATAAATAAATAAAGTTAATAATACATTACAGACGTCTCATAGGAAATCTATTTTATATGAGAAAGTAGATAGGGAAATCTTCTTAGGTGTTTGTGGTCCTACGATCTTTCGTATGGCTAGCGTAAGTCACTTTTACAATGTAACGTTCACCAATTCCTCCCACGATTAACTACCACATCTGTCAATTTTTTAGAAGTTGTATATGTTACTTTTTATACCTCATTTCACTATCGCCATCCGTGGTTGAAATTTTTCATCCCCGTGAACCAGTATAGATGTCGCCGTTGGTGATGTAGGTATGTATGTGTTGACTAGAGTTTTCGAAGCAATACTATTTTTTATATGTAAATGACACCCAAAAAGACTTCCATACCTACTTTCCCATATAAATATCTTCGTTTCCTCTGGAGATGAAATCCAGCATTGTGTTCATGAAAATTTTTAACATACTTAAAATATTCTGACATTATTATTACGATATTGTATCATTCCAATGCACGGACAAGACAACATGTTCACAGAACAAAGTGGAACGATAGGTGTCTCGTAGCTAGTAGCAAAAACGTCAGAAGAGTCTTCTTCATTCAATTTTATATATAAAGTATTCTTTACACTTTTGGTGAAATGTCAATAGTTAAGAATAAGCGACATCAAAGTTTGCATTTTTTAATATTACACACATGTCTTTTGTAAAATGCCATGAAAGTAAATTATACCGAATGCTAATTTAAAAATTCATTCGCATTGATACAAGTCAAATAAATTAAAGAATTATTTATATTTAAAAATGAACAAAAGTTTTACCTACCAGCTACGAGACATCCTCTATAAAAGTTTTTATATTCAAAATTAGATTTGACATGTATATTTTTTATTAAGTTTGCTGTCTGAATCTTTGTTTCAATTTCAAAATCCCACAATGAAATTTACATTTTAATACAAATTTCAGATGCTCCGACGATCTTTACCCTTTACACCTAAAAACATGTCTTTTTTATGTTTTATATATTATATTTTTTATATATTAAATTCGCTTATTCTGTTTTCATCGCTTTTCGCTTTCGCAAGAGTCTTTTTTTTTATAAATTCATCTATGTTTAGTTTCGCAAGAAAATTTTATTAAATCTTTCAGCCATCTGCCTTGCGATTTAGGGTTTCTTTGATCCCAAGCCGAGAACGCGTAAAACATATTGCTAACTTTTTGCGTATTCAAAGGGAATACTCAAAAGAAATGTCATACAGCCTCGCTAATGTACCCTGACGAGGTCGCCTGTCAGCGACAGCGTTGACGGGTATTCCCCGGATACTTTTTCCTATTAAATAAAAAAATTCAGCTCAAAGTTAATGTTAAATGACACCCTAACCGCCTCGTTTATGACGAGTTATAAAAAGTGTGCCATTTTGTATTGCCAAGTATATTCATTGGCGACCCAACCTCCCGTACATACATATAAATGATGAAAAAATATAGAAATAAATGCTTTCAAAATTAAATATAATGTTTTAGCAAAATTTTTATATGAAAATATACTCCAGTTACTGGATTTGGTCCCCAGAGGGATGATTAATTAATTAAATTATAGAAGTCTCACAGAGACGAAGTTATTTATATATGAGAAAAGTTGATGGAAGTCTCTTATACGATAGCTCAGTGCTTAAAACCTGCGTAAGCTGGCTTACGTGATCACTTTACACAATGCAACGTTCATTAATTCCATCGCAAGAACATCCACACATTTTCAATTTTTTTTTTAAAGTTCTTTATATACATATATATATATGTTTGAATCGAGAACACTTCATATATTATACTGATCTCTGCTAGTTGTTGACATCTGTTGTTATTTTTTTCTCATTAACAAGTTAGTATATAGTATGTATCGATTTGAACATATATACGTATATAGAACTTTAAATAAAAAATTGAAAATGTGTGGATGTTCTTGCGATGGAATTGATGAACGTTGTATTATATAGAGTGCTCACTTAAGCCAGATTATACAGGTTGTAAGCCCTGAGCCATCGTATAAGAGACTTCCATAAACTTTTCTCATATATAATTAGCTTCGTCTTAAATTAAAATAGTGTGATTTTTATGATCTCGGATTTCTTTACTATAGCGTTTCCCTTATACAAAGATTCCATTATAGGAGATTTTAACCTCGATGAAGTGCTTAGAAGTAAAGTAAGATTCCAGTAAGTCAGCAGGTACAAACATACGTTCACAAAAATTCAAAAACCATTTTGAAAGCCCAAATCTATTATGTTTCTTGTACATGTCTGTATTGTTTGAAATCTTCTACGTTTCTTTAACTTTATCAATCCAAATGCATGGTAGTTTATTGATTAAAAGAAAATTTAACATACCTGATGATTATAATAAATTGTCAAGTTTAATACCTGTAATAACTAACCGTAATGTTTATATATCGGCAATGATTTTTACGTCGCCCAGATAATTTTGACGATGTTCATTGCCTTTATTTATTTGCTAGCTGACTAGCTAATGATAACTTTTGATGAATAAATAGCTCTATGTTCAAAGTAATAAAAATAAATTCCGATGCATAATATTGATTGAATGACAATTATCTACTGATCTTAAACTACACTGATTTTCAACGCGTTTAAACTACGTTCCGAGTTCTACAATCATTATTTTTTATCCCCATGTTCAAAAAAGCCAGACCAATTCTTTAATCTTCATATTCCACATCCAGCTAGCTGCTTTTTTAGAGATGGTACACATTCTTGTTACGCATATTTACAGTCTGTCAAGAAAGTCTTGACAAATAATTGAGGGCGCTGCTATCGTTCACATGGTAACACTATTTAAAGATTGACTGTGTTAAAGTAAAACACTGTAAGCGAAAATTTTTTCGTAATTATTTTTTTGTTCCTTTAAAATGATTTTTTATCAACCTATAAGACACAAAAGTGTTACATACTTTACTTATTTTTACTTCCAGACATAAAAAACTTCCAGCAAATTATAAATATTAGAACATACACTAGTATGACTGTCTGTATCCGACTGAGGTCATGTCATCTGGTGTGATTTTATATAATATAATTAAATGAAATAAATTGATTAAGGGAAAAAAAAAGAGATATAATTATTGTAATATAAAAGAATTTAATAAAAACATTAAGTTAAAAAAACACAGTATAGAAAAAATATTACTACTGCTCTATTCCATTAATACTGCTCTATTTGAAGAGCATTTTTTGTATGAAAATCCTATGCTGATTAAAATTTTTCGCAAAAGTTCATGGCTTCCTTCAAAATTTAAATCGCCCCGTACAACTTGCAACAAACTTCTCAAAGTGGGCACCTCTTTTTTTACTGTATAAAAAATGCACTTTTTGCCTTATGGCACAGATGTCAAAATCATCCAATTCTTTTTTGGTCGCTCTTTCCTGTGTTTACCCGGTGTTGTAAATTTGCCTCGGGTTGTATTTCCCTCCTTGACAATTCTTCTTACAGAACTCAGGATTTGCCTGAAAAAAAAAACGTTGAAATTCATGAGCAACACATTAATTTATTTTTCTAGAATCAGTTTCAGAGTTACTCAGTTTAGCTACTTATCACACTGCCAATGAGCTGATGCTAATGTTCGGCAATATATTTTTGTATTTTAAGTATATTAAATAGATTAGATATGAAAAAAGGAGAAAATTGAAAAGTAATATTATGTCGTAGTAGTGATACGCTTCGTCTAACCTAAATGGCGCTTACCGTGTTTTGTTCCTTGACCGTCACTACAATCTGTCATCTGTCATTTATTAGATACATTCGAAACAAATTAAATACCCTAGAATGTAGTCTAATAGACTTGTTATACATTTAAATGTTAAAATTAATCAAGAAAAAATAATTTAAAGTATAATGAACACAGTACTTACCAGTCATTTGAGATCTTCGCTCGAAAACATTATTGATGTCACATGATAGCTTTCCGGCTTCAGACTCCGCCAAACAATGCGTATACACACTAAAAATTATCCGCCTAGATCCACTACGAATTGTTTTACTCATATTATTGTTTTTAAAGTCTTTCAACGTTAAAAAATATTAAAAACAAAGAATCCACCACTTCTTAAATTAACCTCAACCCAAAACAACACAAGAAAATGACAAGAATGACGGAACTGCTAGTATTGCCAGTAAAATAATTTTTTGTTCTCAGTTTACCCACGATCAAGACTTTATTGACAGACTGTAACATTTTCCGCATCTAAATTTTCCTACACGCGTTCTTCGGTTTTTTAATTTAGTTCAAATGTTTAATTAAACTTTATTGAGATGTTGTGATTTGTCCACTGACTATTAAGATTTATCAATTGATTGAATAAAAGTAAATATATTATCGACCTTGACTTCTTGCACTATTCACGTTCATCTGACATGTCTGCTGCCTATAAATATCAGTTCAGAACCCCATTGGACTCAAAAAAGTCGTATTTCGCATGAAAATTGCACATTTTTGGTTGATTTGTGGTATGCAAACTTAATAAAAGACTTCAGCTGCGCGTCACAGCAGGAAATTCGCAGTGTATGTGCGGTGATCGACGTTATCATATTCGCAGTTCATGATTCAGACGACCGAATTGAAGATTTTTTTGTAGTTCTCTCTTTTCGACATGGTTTGTTCTCATGACCTTAGCGGAATGACAGATAACTCTTGTTGGTAAACACGGAGGCTTATCAGGAACAGCGGGTCACGTCCATAGCTTCCAAACAATTTCCTCAGTTGTAATTCTATCGGGCATGCGCACATCAATTATGTAATTGTTTTTTATTGCGCTTATCAAAAAATAGCCTTTTATTGTTATTACGTCTACACATAATATTTGTCTCTTGTTTTTATTGTGGAAAATACCCATTTATTTTAGATTTGTTGACCACATTATAACAAAAATGCTCTTGAAAATGTATTAATATTTAATGGATGTATGGCGTCATAAGAAATTAAGTCTCTTCACTGATAATGTTCGATAATACCGAGACGTGTCAATAGTTGTATGGTAAGGTATACCGAGAATTCGAGTCGTTGGTTTATTTTAATCCTTTCATAGTCTTGCCCTAGACAGGACAGTAAACATTAACTCTAGACTATCTAAACAGACACAGGACCAGATTAGGCTTGTGGAGATCCCGACGTCTTAACACGGCCTGAACTAGCAACATAATAATCTCTTGACTAAATTTATTTCTTACAACATACTTTTATTTTTATTATTATTCTTCATCATCATTATCAACACGTTACAACAGGTGTGGATCCTAGCCTCCTCCGCAACTGACGCCACTCCCATATGTCCTTCTATCATGGTGCTGACTGCGTCTACAAACATCCTGGGTAACGACGTCCAACCACCATAGCATCTCGCAGCACTCCTCCAGCCGATGGTTTTTATTTCGAGTGTTTTATTTGCCGGTTGGTCCGAATCGACGCGTTGAACGTGACCAGGCCCACCCAGCGTACCACCTTTACTGCTTGGACAATGCTGAGTTCATCAAATTTTAAATTCATTTTTCTAATATACGTGCCACGCCCCGTATTTTTTATATAATTTAATTAACTCTTTAACTACAACTAGTCATCATGATGTTATTCTAAAACCGGTCAAACACACTAAGCAACTCACTATTGCGTGCCTAACTGATAAATGAGTACCTACTACGAAAAAATGTAAAAATGCTTTTCTTTTTTCATATTTAAAAAATATGTTCTTTTTGATGCAATGCAGATGTTATCTCTAAGTCTCTAAAATCAGCATCTTTATTAATTGATAACAGTATATTTGTCTAGTCCTTACTGCCTTGTTTGTCCCGCGTTCTTTCTTCCATCACATTTTTGAAGTTCATGCTGTGTCCTATCCATTGTCTCTTTCGATTTTCGATGGCATTTTTTTACAGACATGTCATGTCTGAACATTCTTTGTAATTTTTTCAGTCCAGCTTAAAGCTGAGGGTATTTTCAATTTTTCTTTTATTTAAATAATTATAATATATATAATCTTTTTTATAAATCATACATAGACAGTGTTTACAAATCAATATTTTTTGTGTGTACACATATACCTCACCAAAAAGAATTGTTTCTTGTGTGTGGTGAGGGATAAACACTTACAATCATAGGTATAGGTCGTGTAATCTAATTAAGTAACAATGAGAAAGAAAGAAAAGAAAATCTAATATATCAAAATCTTAATTAATAATACAATATATAGAATAATCAATCAAGTAAACAATAATATAGAATAATCAGTCAAAAAAGACCAAACTCAATCACAAAGTCAGTTCTATAATATATGAGAACCCATTCGGGTTCAGTAGTTAATTTAAAATATTGACATTATTTCGAATCTCTTAATTATATTGATACTTACCATTGAGATTACCAATCTAAATTATAGTTACCAATTTTAAAATTACCCAATTATTTTTCGTGAGTAGTAAAATTAATTATTTTATTTAGTTAGGGCTCACAGTCCAAGGGCTAAAGCGGTTCTGTACTTATACCTTTATTACAATTCCTCGTATTATTTGTGTACCGGCGACATATTGAAACGATAACTAGGTAAACCGATAGTATTGTATGTTTCTGTTGATAATAGCTCTAGGTAAAAGCTCTGATCAGACAAACTGCGCGATAGTAAAGCGTAAAGTATTTTAGTATCGATATCTGCTCTAAATATTTCTATTCAATTAGCGTAATATTTTTCTGCCGGCGCGGCGTGGTGATTCGGAAATCCCTATTTTGATATTTATTCTAATCAAACTAGAATAAATTAATACGAAGTACGTACGTTTCTATATCGATAGCCATTATCTATTATGTGAGTATTGTGCTCAATTGTAAATATTATATGTTGGATTGTATATATATCAATTAGTAGGAAAATGGACGCGTAAACACATTTTTATACTATGACTATCTTTTACATTTATAATTTTATAATGTTGTTGAATTCAACATTTAACTGAAAACACTAATAAAAATTTTTAAATACTGAAGTTAGTTTTCATCTAATTCATGATAAATAATTAACAAGTTGCTTGATAAGTCCGCTTCACAAATTAACTGGAAAATTCCACTTGACAGATTCTTCTATTTACACATTTCAAGAATCAGTATATTATAAATTCTTACCAATTTAGTAATTTAAAAGATCAGTTTTAGGAGCCATTGATTTTCTAAGTAAGGTATCCTTTTTGAGAACCACCGTTGTATTCATATTTTCAAAAAGTTTGAATGTTAAAAATCGTATATTCTTGAGACATGCATGTTTTAAATTCCACTATAACTCAGGGGTAGTCAGTCACCCGCATATTTTTCCACGCTTTTATACCGATTGTGTGCCTTATGTGAGTTTCTTTTCATTCATGTACCTGCTACATATTAAACTTCTCCATCCCATTTCGCGTAAGAGTAATAAAATGATTTATTTTTAAAGTATGGATATTAAAAGAAATTTGATCTCGTGAATTAATTTACTTAACAATATTACCTGCATTAACTCTACTCCTCTTCTCTCAATATTCCCATTACAATAACCTTTAATTAGGATAAATTATAGAAGTCTCACAGAGACGAAGCTATTTATATATGAGAAATGTGGATGGAAATCTCATATACGATGGCTCATGGCTTACAACCTGTATAAGCTGGCTCAAGTGATCACTCTACACAGTGCAACGTTCATAAATTCCATCGTAAGAATATCCTTACATTATCAAATGTTTTAAAGTTCTATACATATGTTTGAAATCATGGAATCTTTCGTGCATTTCAATGGTCTATGCTAGAGACATCTGTTGTTTTTTTCTCATTAAATATTTAATTAATTAATCATCCCTGTGGGGACAAAATCCAGTAATGTGTTTATAGAACATACTTTCATTTTTAATAACCTTTACACCAGAAAATTCGGATAATTTTTTCAGTACCAAACATCATTTATATTTAAACTTAATTATTTATCTTTGAACAGGATCAATGTAAAGCTCTACATTTAAAAGTGGTCAGTTTTATACTTCATCTGTAGATGAGAGATTCTGTTTCTCTCAAAACCCAAGTAGTGAATAAAAATATAAAATAATATTAAACTCGCGTAGAGGCGACAATGTTAATATCGCTATGTATGGTGGGCTTGGGATTCTTACTCTCCATCACAGCATTGATGGCAGTACCTACTCCGATTAACAAATCATACATCATTGGACACTGATACAAAATAGTGAAAATTGCTGTGACGAAATTGTTTCGCCTTGAGGTTTATCAATATGGAACAATAATAGCGTTTAGAATGCGCGCGGCTCGCAGAGTCCTCGCGCCACGCAATCCTCGCGCTTGCGTAACTCAAGTTGTGTGTGGACTGAGAGCCGCGACCGCCAGGCTTATCAAACCTGAAATATCCTCCGTAGATGTGCACTATAGTAGTTAAGAAGGTTTGGATATTATGACATTTGATTTCGGGGGGTTTCGGCAGATAACAGGTAATACAGGTACAAAAAAAGCAACCCATAAAAACCAAGTTTTTATTATACTCCCTTTCTTTGTAAAATGTAACAACAATTTAATATATTTCTAAAATGTCAGATGTTTTGAGCTTTGATAAGACACTTCATGCTTTGAAGATTAAATTCTAAAAACATTTGTCAGTCAATTTAGATTTTCGATATTCGTAGTGAAGTACCTATTATGCATACCGACGGAGTAATTCAAATTTAGAAAATATTCCTCGACGTTATCGGGCCGCCGTTGCTAGTAATCAAACTTTTGTAATGATTCCAATTTGAAAAAACCACTAAAATTTCTAAAAATCCGAAATTATATTATAATTATTAATTTTCGAACGAAAATTTGATAGATCTTCTTGATCGTCGCCACGAGCCTACTTGCAAAGTTTCAGCTCGATTGGATCACGGGAAAAGGGTTAAAAATCGATCCAAAGTTTTTTCGACGGCAAGCCAGCAAGCAGACGCCACGAGTTAATATAAGGGGAGTAAAAAGCGCCTGATTTTTTAGTATATCTTACGGGAAGTACTATAAACTCATATTAATGATTGCTGGACGCTGTTCGCGAGTCATTTCTTCCACCAGACGCTGTAAAGCTCTCTAAATAATCATAGCATTTACGTTACAGTAACGAATCTGAATTTTATATATTTTATTCGGGTCACTGTTTAACTGATATCTTATATTTTAACTTTTTGTACTGATATTACCTGTTATCTGCCAAAATCCCCCGAACTTAAGTGTCATAATATCCCAACCTTACTACCTACTATAGTGTACATTTCCAGATAATATTTTAGGTTTGATACAGATATACAGATACTCGATATAACGTAAGTCTGGCGGTCGCTGACTCCTACCCTATTTATTTTATGCCACGGGCATGTTCGAATCTGTCCAACACGGACTATAAGTAAATTAATTATTATCGCAATTTTGTAGAACGTCACGTAGACAAATCAATTTATAAATGTCATTTAACGTTTTAATAAAATTTCATATACTTATGCACATTGATAAGAGTCAGTTTAAATATAACGACTGCTCGATCGTAAATTTTTGTTTATTGTAATATTTCAAGAATGCAAATTTACGTTCAGAACATTCCGCTACATTATTTCTAGTTTATGAACGCGACCACGGTAGAATCTAATGGATTGTCTTGCGGGCTTTTGTTCTGTCGGCATTTTAATGAGCAACAGAAAAAATAAAAAGATACACCTGATTCTGTGGACAATGGGGGTAGTTGCACTTGTAATGAAAACATTTTAAAACATATATTAAGTAAAATTAATTACGTTGATTTTGCATTATACATATATTATTATACCTTAATGCACTATAACTGGTTATAGCAAATTAACTTTTTAAACATAAATTAACTTTCTAAATTCTCGTAGCGACTATTATCCACGATCTAGATAAAATATAACATATTCGGCTGATTGGGAAGTGCACTGGGCTTACAAAAACAAGTGATTGAACGTAAAAATACAAACAATTGTAAAAACAAAATACCTTTCTCTCAGCGCCTTGGTTGTCATGCGTTGTCAGTTTTGTGACATTTGTAAGCAAATAAAATCGCGGGAAATAGCAATTTGCGGAACATAAAAATATTAATTTTAAAATATCAGTCAAATCATCTAAATACAATAATTACTTTGTTGCTGGATTTACAACAAAAACACTGATGAGGCGTTGGCGCCCGAGTGTGACACGCAATCAGCGCGCGGTTCAGACAACACGCAAGGGTCGCCCCACTTTTGGTTTTTGGTTTAAGAATTAAGTAAATTAAAAATTAAATGGTTTTCTGTTCAGCTTCAAAATTCCACAATTATTTGTCCCGTGATTTTTAATGGGTGCATGGTTGGTTATAAATATTATGTATAAAACATAACTTGTGGAAAAAAATATAACTTTATTTTATATCTTTTTAAGATAATTTCAAACGTTTGACTACCCAGTTTTTGTGTTGTAAATAAATACATAAAAAATCATATTTTGTTTCTAAAAAACAAAAAAAGAATTTTTAATAAAAAATATTACAATATCTTTAGTTATTTAGGTACTAAACCTTTTTTGTCCTAAATATTTATGTCCTTATTTCACTCCTAGATCCCTAGTATTTTAATTAAAACTCCAGAATGGAATTGATATGAGAAGAAAGGTGATAATTGAAATTCTTTATGGTCTTCTTAACACTCAGAATTTAAACATACGTCATGTGGTAAAGCTCTTAAAATGTTTTGTAAACAATCCTGCTATAATGGTGATATGTTCCAAGGGTCAGCGCAGCCATGTGCCCTGCTGTCCCAGAATGCTCGTGTCGTAAAAATCTCATTACCCGACTGATATTTCACATTTTTGTTACTAAATCGTCGTACTTTCATTCCCGATAGCACGAAAATTTTGATAATAACACCGCGCTCCGCGATACAGCGTTTCGTGTTGTCAAACTTGTTTATGTCATGTAATAGCAACCTTGAAAAACATATAACTAAACGATTGATAACCCGGTAGGTGCCATCATCGTCGCTGACCAGCCGCGGCTGGAAATTTGTATCGGAAAGTGGCCGAGAACAGGAAATTTAATTATTACAAAAGGGTCACATGTCTGAGGTAACATTACTTTTGTAACGACATTTAGCTACTTTTATATTACACTTTTAAACATTATGTTAATTGTTAATGATATCACATTTTATGGTGAATTTTCAATTTTAGAACATAGTTCTTCGCACACTACAAAGATACACAGAAAAAAATCGTCCATCGAAAAAGATTTACAGTTTCCACCAGGACTGCAACAGAAAATTTATATTGACATTATAAGGCATTACCGATTACGCCTTTATACAATCACATAACTTTTTATCAAATGCAACTATTTTTTTGTGAAATATATATAATTTCATAATAAATTTATATAATTTCATAATAAATTTATCATCTTTTTATTTGCAATGAATCTCAACTTCCAAGTTGTTTGCAATGAATTTGAACTTTTCAATTATACCTACTAACCAGAACTTCCAGTCTATTTTTATGCAATCAGAAAACATTAACCAATTATATGTAGCAGCGGCGTGCAGCGGGAACATAGCAGCATGACTTTTACGTAACCAATTATTTAGAAAAAAATCGGAATACAACATATATTTCCTAATATTTCTATCACAATTGTTATCATGGCATTCATATTTTGATACATTATAAAAATCTGTAGAATAAATATTTGATTTCTATTTTTTTTCCAAAATATACGTTTACAAAAAAGTCATGCTTCAATGTTCCCACTGCACGCGCCTGATAGGTGGGTATATTATTTTGTAATGAAATTACATTTCACTTTGAAGATGCAATTTTAGAACATAATTCTCTGATAATTAAAATGAATCACTTGCAAATGACACACAGAAAAAATTATCTATCCACCAGGAATCCTTTATATTCCTATTACGTCACGGTAGCTTTATACACTTAAATTTGGACTCGCGAGCCTACTCACAGGACTATATTTCATTTCCGATTTACCTAAATATGCCAAGCCAGTTGTATAAAATCGCGGGTCGTTTGTAGGCACCGAGTGTCTAATTAAAAAAGCTGTAAGCCTTCTGAAGAGACGAATTGGAAGCCTTCGGACGAATCTTCAGATACTCTCACGAAAATAATGAACGACGTTCGACGTAAATGAGGAACCAGCTCACTCAACATCAGACACCAAATGGGACATAGAAATATCAGTTTTTGGGATATTTTTCTTTCGTGGGAATAATATAATGTGGATAACAACTTGCAAAGGCCAAGTCCGTTAAATGACTGGAGTATCTTTACAAGTCATCCAGCAGGAATGATTTTTTTTAAATATTTGTAATTTTTTATATGTATAATTTTTTTTACTTTTATAAGTTAGAAATGGAAGAATTTTCTTTATATTTTATTATGTTTAGTTACACATATTTTGAAAGTATTGTGTAAGATCATATTATGACAACACAAACATTTGAGACCAATCTACAATACCGAGAGTAAGAACAACATTTTTTTACCGATGATTCTATATAATATTTGTGTTCTTACCACAAAAAACCATTCTTATATGGACACAATACTCGTACATGATACAACTGGGTAGGGGTCACTCGGAAATATCTCTGACCAATATAAATATATTTCATATTTCTATTTCGGATTCATTTTGTATTCATTGCGAAAGGAAGATATTTTGTTCTAAAAGTTATTTTGTTTTTAAAAATTAAATTATACTTGCTGTTAATACCCGGCGTTGCACGGGTTAAGAATTAAGTTTAAGATAAATTTGTGAGGGTAAACAAAGGTTCGATTCGAACGGTATACATTTGCATCAAAAATATATCAGGGGCGGGGAAGGGTTAAAAGTAAGTTTCCAAATTTTGAGTCCGATCGGTCAAACGGTACAGATTTGCATCGAAAATATGTCAGGGGGAGGGGAAGGGGTATGATAATAGGGGGAAAATGTTGCCTATGTTACCCGCCGGGTCCTAAAGCATAAATATGCAAAATTTGAATCGAATCGGACAAACGGTGTGGATTTTTATACACAGACATTGAGTTTTATAGGTATAGATTCTTAATTTGGAAAATTTAAAATAATTTAATTTTGTTAACGATACAACGGATTGACCCGACTCCCTTGCCATAGATCTCGATCTAGTTTTACATATCTTTATATAACACTAAAAACAGTAATGTTAGTCACTAAACAATGAAACAAATTAAATGTAAAAGTATATTATTCTGAACATACTGAGCAAAATAATATTAAATATTTATTTTTAACTCTATTTCCCACTTCACAAAATTTGAAGCAACTTCTAGAAACTTTAAACACCGGGAACAAATAAACCTTAATTTATCTTCAAATCAGACGAGGAAGTCGCGTCTAAACAGGCGATTGTATTGAAATATATCAAACGTCGTGTGAAGTTTAACTTTCACGTGAGGTTGTGGCAGATCTAGAACGTAAAATGATATCAGATTCTCTACGGGGACAGCTTCCCACGCAATCACAAATTTTATGTCAGAGATTCTCAATCTGGTTACACAGAGTTCTCTCAAATCTCAAATTTTGGCTGAATTTGTAATTTTTGACGAGCAAAAAATTTACGAAAGAAAAATGCTGCTGCATCTTGAGGTAGTATTAAAAAGTTCATAAATTTCACTATATTCCCATATTTCGTCGCCTGGGTGCAAAAGTATTAAACCCTAGATGCTTTTTCACCACTTTTTGATGTCAAAACGTACAGTCATTGTATACTTTTACGGTGCAAAAATATTATAATAGTAATACATGATAGGTTTTATAATATTTTCTTATCGTGAAATTTTTTTTCGAAATCGAAAACCCTCTTCTCAAAACCGAACAATATAATGTAACTTTTTTTCAAAAAATATTCGCTTTAAACTATTAAACTGTTGTTCTAATAAACAAATCTTACACATTTTAAATTACTATTAAAACTTAATTACATTTTTTTGGAATTCACTAAATAATTACAATGTTTGATTTACTCTCCAGGATAATTGATATTGATTAAGATACTGGAATTATTTCCTCCTTAAAAAAGTACAGACAGTAGCACAATTTTTATCATAATTGTGAAAGCTTGTGAAAATTCCTTTCAAACTTTTTTCCTTTTTAAAACTATTTTCATCACGTTTGAATGTAGTTCGCAGGCATTAACAAATCGAAATAGAATTCGTCAAAAGAATAAAGTGGAATTTGAACGAACACTTCTCAGAATACCTCTTCACATAAAAGAAACCATATGTCAAGTCCATCTCGTACAGCGTCATAAAACAATCATTATTCATTTATTGACAGCTGTCCGAGTAGCAACGCAACATAAAACAAACAAGATCTGCTTATTAAGAAGTGTGCGATTATGTCGTCAAAGTAACTTATTTTTCTATTGTGATAGGTCGATTAAAAAAAAAAAAAACTTGTTAATTTATTGATTCCACGTCATTATTCACTAGGTATTTCTAGTGTACAATAAATGCAAGTATTTTCTTGCTTGTACTTATATATTTTAATTTATTTTAAGATTATTGCCACCGCTTTAACGTTAGTAAAAATCCTGTAGTTTTGATTATATTTAATTGTTTATAAATAGGTTTAAATAAATAAATATTTGAAGACATGCAGGAATGCTACACGACTTTGAGAGGCAAATTGTAGAAAATACTGCGTGTATTGCGCGTCAACACCCTCTGAACTTATGTTGAACGGTCTTTTTGTTGAACCGTTTTTTTTCTAAATCGCAATTATCCTGAGACATTAGAAATCCGAGTTCAACATAACCCTGATTTTATTCCGACACCTAAAGTCACACTTATTGAGTCTGCCGACTAAAATTAATAAATTTGAAGTCTGAAAATTTTTTCAATGAACCTCGAAGCTACATACGTAGTCATTTAATGTTCAATAATAATAGAAAATTATTAATTTTAATCAAAATTGTAATATTGTATAATAATATTGAAAATCTATAATGTACAGATGTACAGTTATCCACTTTACGTAATTCTTGAATGTTTCAAAGCTCTAATTGGTCAGGAAGATGGTGAAAAATCAATTACACCACATCAAGCAAACAGACAAAGATAAGTTAAATAAGAGCATGTAAAAATCCTGCGACGTTTTATTGTATAAAAAACTGCTAAAAGTCGACACACAGGCGACAATTCTAGTTGGCGGAATAACTGTGAAATACGTGTTCGTCAATCAATGTTATTGGCAGGCCGCAGTTAGGATTTTCAATTCACCACACAGCCTGATCACAAATTTGCAGTAGAGAACAATGTATTTTGTTTAAAAAATCCTTTTGAATCCATGTTGACCTCTCAACCAGGGGCGTGCAGTGAGAACAAGAAGCGTTACTTTTATTCAAACATATATTTGGAAAAAAATCAAAATGAAATTATTTTCCGGGAGAATATTGTGAAATATTAAAATCTGAATAATATGTTAATTATTGTGATTGGAATATTACGAGATATATCTCTTATTTCGGTTTCTCTTCAAAGTATACGCTTAGAAAAGTCTTGTTCTCACTGCACGCCCCTGCTCTCAACATACAAACAGGTGTTCGGTTCATTCGGTCTGCTCGACTTTTTTTTTTATAAAAATAGAGATTATAGAAATAGAGATGGAATACGTGTCACATCAATATTCTTACTATTTTCAAACTAAGCTAAACGCTTGTGCCATGAAAATAGGACTAACTTGCTGGTCTGGAGTGAGGTGACCTTTGGATCACGAGGCGAGGGTCCTCACCACAAGACCAACGGCATCTTATTGATGAAAAAATTTGCACTTCAAAAAATAAATATTTATATTGTCTCCCTACAAAAATGTTTTTATTATTGCATTACTCAATTGGGAGGATGTATTGCAATATTGTAATTTGTCAAATATTTCGTGAACTCGATAATTATTTCTGGAGTATTTATTAACTACAAAATTCGTAAAAGACGGTGTAGCTCACTGCAACTGTCTCACACAGTTGCAGTGCTGAGCGCGTTCAGTCTTTCTCTGATGTTCTTTCTCTAATGCGATTTTCGCGTCGAGTCTCAATGGCAAAATTTCATCTCAAAAGTTCCACTTTATTAATTTAGCGCTGGCGACGGATACCGCGGAGAAGCCGCAGGACTAATTTGCCACTTTCGGAGAACTTAAAATTTAACAACGTTACCATGAAGCTGTACGCCATCGCGAACCCTTAAATACTTCAACCACATCACACGGTTCGAGAATACATTAGTTGCTCAAGGATCGGCAGGTCACCCACACACTAGACAGATCTGCCGAAGGCTTTCGCCAGCGCCGGTGGATCCATAACATTGCTGGCATTTAACTTTGGCAGTCAAACGGCACAAATATTGGCAGCTAGCCGACTAAATACCCATTTTCTAGTGATTTTGAAAGAATCAATAATATTTATGAAAGCTATATAGGAATTAAACTAAATTAGGAATCACTGTAAAACATATCGTGAATAATATTTTAAGATCGACAAATAATTTGAAAGTGAAACAGTTTTTTTATTATGGATAGTATAATATTCCCGAATAATTGCAAAAGTATCTCGTATTTAGGGCCTGTTGTTTGATCAGAAGTAAGAGTAATGAGTAATAGTTGAGAAAAAGCATAGATTTTTGCATTCTCCAACAATCGAAACACCCGTTTTCGTAAAAATCTATGCTTTTTGCTTAACTCTTACTCGATCAAACAACAGGCCCTTAGTCACGATATAATTTTTCTATCACTAAATTAATCCAAAATCTGTAACGGGTCGTGGCTGCGGCAGACAAATGAAAACACTGGAAATTAATTAGCGATATTTTAATGAATTATTAAATGGATAACGGATATGATTAATTAATTATTAAATGAATTACTTCGCTCGATATCTGCCGGTTCGCAATTCGCCACTGGGCACATCTGGCCCTCGTCCGCGACCCACTTCGCACTGAACAATCTGACAAAACAACACTTCGCGCCGCGGTGGAGTCCCGCCATTTATACCCAAACGCTAGTAAAATCGAACATTCGAGAACTTTATTTTCCTTTTCAATGTTTAGGAGAAAGTTCCGTCGCTTCCAGGCTGTTCTAGTCGTTTCTCGTCGTTTCCCGAAGGTTGTAGATAATTGTAGGCCGTTGTAGATCCTGCGGCAGTGTTGTGACATATTACAAGGGATTCGGACAGTGCGCTATTCCTTCTGCTCGACAATACTACTCCCAATACTACTATAAACTATGCCGGGATCCCATTATTAGTCTCCGTTCCTTCTGCTTGACTGCTTGACTCTGACAAAATCTTAACGAAGAAATATAAAAATCGTTTAAAAATTTATTTCGCGAATATTACGAATGTCTAATATTAACGATATCGCAAAAAATATAGCGATGTCGAATTCATTCGCTCCAAACTATGAACTCTAATAGAATTCAACCTAAAAATAACAATATTTTCCGACGCAGTGCAAAGTTAATAAATGTCGATATTTCAAAACGCATTTCCAAAAGTAGGTTGTACTCGTGAAGAAAGAAGTGCACGGGGTGCGTGTGTGCGTATAAACAAATCCATTGTAATTTTTAAATTCGAAGGTGCTGTCGCCGACGTTGAATGTTGGACAAGTCGGCATCAGGTATGCGGGAGGCGTCTCTCGAAGACGTGTGACCTTCCTTGCGGTTGGACCATCCCTCATCATTCCGCGTAGGTACCTACCACGTTATTTCAATCGACCTTTTATGAATGTGTCCCCGCACTCATATTGCCGAAGAATCTGTCGGACGCAGATTAATGAACACCGTCATGGGCTGGTCAAGTTGAAACAGGCCGTAATAACGGGTGACACTTTTGGAAATGACAACTTCTTCGTAGACGCCGTGGGATGGCTACTTAGCGGTGGGTTTTTGATTGTTTTTTAAATCTGTTTTCATTTGCTTTTTCGGAGGCTTTACCGGTTTTTATAATAATGTTTAAAACTATCTTATATATAATTATACCGTATTCGATTAGTTTTGTAATATAATACAGTTAACCTGATTGCTATCCTAGTCCAAAGACAGCAATAACGTTTGAGTACCTATTTATTTTTAACCTACTTCTTATTTTAAAACTATAAAATAATGAAACTGCTTTTAAATATCGACTTATGTTAATAAATGTTTTAGTACCTAGATACATTAATTAAATACTTTCAGGTTTATGAAACAATTAGTTCTTATAGCGCTAGAGATGTGAATCGAATCATTTTTGCAGATAATTTTTTTTATCTTACCATCAATTATTTGCTAACCTAAACTGCAAATTATTTTCAGTGGACTTTTAAGTACCTACCTACTCTGCAACGATTTATTTATTTTAGTTTTTCCACAATATTTTTTAACTCATCTCTTTTTATATGAGGAACCTTAAATTACATCTAGCAATATAATTGATGCTGTTAATATTTTCGGAAAAATATTGTTAAATGAAGAAGTAATATAAATTAATGTTGTAATTTCAATATCTGCAACACTGGTCAATCAAATAAGATTAAAATCGTTAACTAATTTTCATGGTTGAGAGAACACGCGTGACACACATTAATAATATTTGTATGGTTTTAAAGAATATAAACAGATTAAGCTTCTGATATGTTAGTAAATACCTACGTACATGTGTGTGGAATTTCATCTGGAAAAAATTCTTCGTCCAAGGATTTAACATCATTCGTGCGGATTTTATTGGAATCTAGATTTTATTAATTTTCAGATTCGAGTACTTGCATTTGTACATTGCGTGTTGCGCATCTCTGCCGGTATAGTGGCAAAAAACCAATATATGTAATTCAAGGTAGGTACTTAATTAGAATTGAAATTTTATTTCAGAACAGTTCAATTGATTAAAACGACCCATTTTACACAAGTCACTAACCGCTCTAAAGCTTATATCCGATTTTTTTTTACTTTCACTATTTGTTTATAACTTAAGGTTATGGTTTCGACAGTAACAGTGCAGATTTAATTGACATATGTAAAAAAGGAAAGAAACTAGATATTTTAGGGAACTTTGCGATTAATACTAACAATAATGTAATCGATATTCAAACCCCATTTATTATATCCCCTATTCTGCGCCTCATGCCCACGCCCATATTTCCAACCGGACTCTAATCTTCACCCCACTCTTAACGCCGTCCTTTAGTCTTAAGTTTAATAATAGTAACATTACTGATGATGTTGCGTTAGCATTGAAAATGTTTTAATCATTATAAACAAACAGTGAAAGGAAACAAAGTTATCATTTTTTAATATATTTTTGAAAAATTGCACAAGAAAATTTGAATATATCCTATTCTTATTCAGTTTCAGTATGACGCGAGAATTTTTCAATATATTTTTTAAAATGACTTTCACAAAGTTACACAAGAAGATTTCGAAAAATTGCTTATATCCGATTCTTATTCCGCTTCGGCGTAACGCAGTGTAACCTTAGCGCGAATCATGACAATTTTTTAATATATTTTTTAAAATGGCTTTCACAAAGTAACGCAAGAAAATTTCGATAGATTGCTTATATCCGATTCTTACTGCGTTTCAATGTGACGCAGTGAACCTTAGCGCGAATCAGGATGGAAGATACTTATCGGATTTCAATCATCATTATTTATATTCCTCAAATAATGTACGCCGCCTCACTGCAGGCACTCTCCACGGTCAGTAAACACAATTTCACGTTTGGATGGTGCATTATTATATTGTGTATATCTTTTCCATTAACCATCCCTTTCTCTTTCTTCTTCGGATTAGCAAGATATCTAAGGAGAAAATTAAAGACAAAATAATAATTCTCGGTTGCTTTAAAATCATCTACTAAGCACTCCCTGTCCTACATTGCTTATAGTATGGTGGCAGAAATCGTGTATCATAATCGTAAACTCAGATTGAAATTAATTTATTTTCTATATTTCGTGCATTCAATTAAAAAATCACCCTTTAATGAGGACATGACACTTATCGAGGATTTTTAATAGCATTTATAATCACCATGAAATACTTTGAAAAGGTTTTATTCATACGGATGTTTTATGTCTAAATTTAATACATCTATAATGTTTACATTTTTTAACAGACCTTAATTAGGCACTTATGTATGTACAAGTGTTCTAAATGAAACGTCCGTTTCTTTGAATATTAATATTGTATAAAAATTTGGCCAACTTTTTCATTACTCATTACATTTTTCGTTCATATTCGTATTTTATGTCATACTTTTATTTAAAGTTTGTTTTGTTTAGAACAGTAACATACATACAATATAACAATTTGGCTGACAAAATCGTTTACATTTAAGAATTGAACTGTCTTTTACCGCCTTAAATTTTATTAGAAATTTGTACTTCCGCTTTCATCGAAGATAATTTTCGTTTTATGATAAATTATTTGTTTTTGAAGTGCCTACAGGGAACCTTCTCTCCTCTTGAAATTTTAAGTGAACTTGAATATATTTTTCTTTCTGGTATTATGTATTGTCCACTTGAAGGTAGACTTAATGCGCAAATTATAAATTGAAAAGGCGCACTTATAAATTCGCACCATCACATTACTTATTTGCGATGTAGGTCCCACTCTCACTTTTTCACTACTTGTCTTCATGTTCTTATCCAGGTCCAGCTGGTCGGGCCTTTTATAGGAAGCTTTATGTACAAGTATGTTCTGGAAGCATCTAGCAGCATCTGTGTCATAAACAAACAGTCAAATACATATTGTCATCCCGAAAGATCGCCACTAAAACAAGTCTTCTGTCCTCGGATTCCACAAGATTCGTAAGACTGTTAACTACATGACATTTTTTTTGTTAAATAATTCAGTAAATCAGTGGATAATTCATAAATCATTCTTTGTTCTAAAAACATTTCGATTGTAAGGTGTATGATTGTATGTATTTATATTTTTACTAACGATTTGGTAACTTAATGCTGAACACGTTGTCTTGCAAATATTAACAGCCTAGTCTCTACGTCTTTTCAATCCTTTGCAACGTTAAAACTTGTAAAAATGCGATTTCTCTGTAAAGCCTTCAGAATATTAAACCAACATATGATGCACGCGTTTTACTTGTACATTTTCTTCTTCTAAAATGGCGTTCCGATGTCGCGGTATCCTCTTCATATATCCCCATTATGAACCAGTTCTTTTGCTTCTCTGTAACTTCTGCATCTGCTCCACTCCATCAACTTTCTCATAAATATTTTCCTCGTCCGTCCTCTTCCTTCTACATGGTTACGTGTATTGCCAAAGAATATGAATATTTTTTATAAATAATCCATAGATCTGGGGCTATATTTTGTCGAGGTTATGTTTCCAATTAGACTCCAATACCTATATGTCTAATACTTTTTGCAAGTATCTTATCTCCTGACATTTTTTCCAATTTAGAATTCACCGAAGTTTTCATTTCTCCATTTATATAATTTATTATGCAATATATTTTGGGCTAAAGGTGAAAAAAATCCAACAAAACCATTATTACTTCACTTTAAACACTTCGGTATTCCACTTTGAACGATGAAAATCTTTTCATAAAGCTAAACAATAAATAATGAAAAAGTGTCGTAGGTTTTTTTACTATTAGAAATCTTTCACTTATTAGTATATCCCCTAGAAGTCTTTTTAAATAGAGATGTGAACATTATTGTTTTCAAACTAACTACACTACGTAAATATGATTAAGTTGCTGGTGTACTGGAATGGGGCTTGAACCACCGACCATTGGATCACTAAGCAAGAGTCATAACCACTACACCAACAAGCTAGCTTCAAGCTTCTTCCAGCTTCATGCTTCCATACATTATTTCCCATATAAATAGCTTTGTCTCTGTGAGACGGCTAAATCCAAGATTGCATATACAACGAAAATGAGTATTTCACTATATTATTGAATGTGCTAATAACAAAATAAAAGATAATTTACGTTTAAATAGTAAGTATTAAATAAGATATTACACTTTAAAGTTCCGAAAAATGCACTGCATATTTTGACATTTCATAGGCAATATATGAGGTTAGGTTAGGTTATTAGGTTTGGTTTGTTTAATTTAGATTATGATTATTTTAGTTAGATTAAATTAACAGGACGTTAAATTATATAGTGAAATATTAATTTTCATTGTATGAACAACGGGACCATCATCTTGGATTATTCCCAAAGTTTGCTCTCTTTCCTGGTTCATTCTGCTGGTACAACTTATTTCCAAGCCGCCCTACCTCCGCGTGTTTTCCAGTGGCGTGGCCGGGGGACAGTATCTCCGCTCTCAACTTTGACAACAACCGCCTGTGTTGCCGGAAACAACCGCCTCTGTGTTTTAAAGGCCCACGCGACACTTAAACACAAGCGCGAGTGAAATTAAAACCAACTATAAACAAAACAACGTTATACAGCGTGTGACAGTCTACAGCATCAGTGACAGCTAGTCCACAATAATTTTCAGGTGACAATCCATTTGGAGTATGTCCAAACTTTTCAAGGATATAATGCTAGACTTTATCAAGACATATTATAGATGTCTCATAGAGAAAAAGCTATATTTTTATACGTGAAAGTAGGTATGGAAGTCTTTTTGGGTGTTCATAGGGCTTACGATCGTACGGCTTGCTTAAGTGATCAATTTACACAGTTCGTCATCATCGTCACTCTTGGTACTACAACCCTCGGTGGGTCTTGGCCTCCTCAATAATCTTCTTCCACTCATCTCGGTTTAGTGCCAGCTCTCTCTCGTTCCGAAGCTCCAAGGCAGAAATGTCTTTGAGGACGTTGTCACTCCATTTTAATTTTGGCCTTCCTAAGCTCCTTCGCCCTATTGGCCTTTAGTTCAGCAGGGACATTGGTGCTCGATGCTCGGACATTCTCTCCACATGCCCCAGCCACCGAAGTCTTCCCAGTTTTATAAATTTTGTGACGTTTTTTCCTTAAACAGATATAGAGCTCATTGTTGTAACATCTGCCCCAAAGTTCATTTTCTAGAACCGGTCCGAAGATACGCCTGAAAATTATCCTTTCAAAAACGTCCAGCTCTCGCTCATTCCTCTTAGTATCCACGTCTCAGCTGCGTACGTTCAATGTTCATCAATCCACGCGTGACAGACCGCAACATCCACATGGCCCCTCGTAATTTTTTAAGTGTCTCTCGATAAATTACATTTGCTTCATTGTTTACTTTACAAATTTCGTGAAGGCAAAACCGCGATTGTGGAAACCAAAAACCTTTTCGACGTATGTGCAGTAAATGCCAATAAAGTTCAACTGACGGAAGGTGGTTTTCAAAATTTCGATCTTGTGGATTTTACATACATTGGCTGATAAACCAAGAACCGGATGGGCTTAGAAATCTGGTGATGACATAAGAATGTCGTAATACAGTCTGATCCACAAAATACCAGGGAGAGCACCCTAGCACCTAGGGAAATATCAGGGAGTCAACCAATCCACTGTGACGAGGCATTTAATGCGCATAGGGAGGAATTTCGCGGTACGACGTTTGGAGCCCTCACCTATAATCAATGTTACTTTAATTAATAAAATAAATAAGCTCATAGAAAGGCTCAGAGAAGGTTGTAACAACCGATGAAAATATCCACTTATTAAGGATAAATTATAGATGTCTCACAGAGACGAAGCTAATTTATATATGAGAAAAGTGGATGGGAGTCTCTTACGATGACCCAGGGCTTGCAACCTGTATGAGCTGGCTTAAGTGATCACTCTACACAATGCAACGTTCAGCAATTCCATCGTAAGAACATCCACACATTATCATTAACATTATTAAATAGTGATTTGATGAAACGTACTCTAGTTTTATGTTTAATAATTCGAAAGAATATCGTTGTAAGCCCTGAGCCATCGTTTAAGTTTACTTTTTTCATATAAAAATTAGCTTTCTATAATTTATCCTTAATTAAAAAAAATTGTTTCATTTCTCATAAACAAAATTCAAAATTTTAGCACAACCCAGTTTACAATAATTATACATATTTTTATACACACAAACAAATTTAGTTAAATTCTTCAATATATACTAGCACACCGATAAAAAAAACCTAATACATTTTTTTAAACCAAACACATAGATCTTTTAAGATAGAATACGTTTTGTTTTTCGTTCCTCCAGAGCAGAATTAAAAAGAACGTGAGAAATAGTGCGTTTAAAATAGCGCTATAATATTTTAGTTTGGATGTTCGTGGACGGACTGTAACGTATAAGAACATTTATTTCGAGTATCTAGTATACCAACGAGGAAGAGATATGAAGGAAAAACTATTATATGCAGGAGTGGATCTGAGAAGTTTACAATATTAAAATGGTACTTATTCAATTTTGAGAGCCACTAATCTGATACGGATTCTCATCACTTGTTTTCACATTACAAATATGTATATAAGAAACAACTTTTTAATTATATATTCGTATCAAAACGTATAAAATTCATTGTTTTACCCGTTCACATGTGAATATGGCTCCGAGGTTCAAATAGGCTCGAGCTTCAGTACACTTAAACGGCGCTAATCCGTACGCAAAAACACGGCAAGTTCATTAAGTTTGACTCGATTAGGTTTTTGTAGTTGCGCCGCCCGGCCGCGCGGTGCATTTCAATATGAATATATTCTCTCACAGCCAAATAACGGGCTCATCCGTTCCGGGTGATTTATAGCCGCGCGATCTTATCCAACACTCTCATTACGGCCGCTCGCCAGCCGAGGGCCGAGGCTGCGAACCCTCCGCGGGCCCCGACTCCGCGCTCTCCAGGGCCGGCTCGAGCGACCCCCGCCGCACTATTTATCATGTCGTGACCTTGAAACAACAACAAAAGTGAAGCGGGACCCACCTCACTCCCGAGGCCGTTTTATGGGAAATGGCTCCCACGGCGGTCGTACACTTGCGCCATCCAGATCGGCATTATTTTAATACTAATGCGGTCGACCCCACCACGCTGCAGACGACACTAAAGCACGTGTACTGCGCGGCATCCACACAAAACCACGTCACTGTCTCTTGTTGCAAAGGGGAAATTTTGATTTATTTTTTTTGGGTCGCAATCCTAGGATTGGTCTGCAACAAGCACTCGATTTCTCCACTTCTCTCTGTCACCTACTAGCTTCTTTGTTTCTTGGTAGGTGCTACAGCGCACATCTCCGATGATCTGGTCTACGTAGTTTGATCTCGGGCTGTCTCTACGACTGTTGCCTTCAACATTTCCCTCGACGATGGTAAAAAGCAGGCCCGGATGCCTTATATTATGGCCTATCCAAATTTGCTCGTTGTTGGGCGATTTTGTTAAGCCTCCTCTTTCTGTTCTGGATATGCTCTGACCAATGGATCCTCGCCATGCGTCTGTAGCACCTTTTTTTTTAGCAGCAATTTATTAAGAAGTACAAAAAATATAGTCAGTGGAAATTTTGTATCACACTGATTCGACAATGATTTTTGAAGTTAGCCTTGTTGGCGGTGAAATTTTAATATGCAATAAAATGCATAATAAGTTTTCATCTCCAATTTTTAATAATGAGATGCGCACGCATACAGGGGCCGAGTTTTGATATGACAATTCACGGCAAACAGTCTTCATTCCATGAAGTTTTCTTTTTAACTCTGTTATCGCATCTGGCAAAATTTAGTTTTTAATATCTGCAAATGTGCTGAATGACGTCCGTCTCTTTGCCTACGTAGAACAGGTATCTGTAATCTGCGAATATCTCTTTAGTTGTCAGTTCTTGCGGCTGGTTCTTATTTTATGCACTGATTATTTTATTTATGCCAAAGACTCGCGTACAAAAATACACGCGCCCGTTCTTTTTAAACACTACTACAGGCATCGAGGTCCTGTAGTGAAAATCATCACTAAAACAACCAGGCTCTCTTCAGAACATTCAGATTGCTTGACTTCTTGTGGAAGTCAGAGGAACGATTATCATGACGAAATTATATGTAAATTTAGCTTTTTTCATTGTACGGAGATTTTCAGGATTCTACTGTGATGTCAAAAAATTCTCATATCGAACCAGAATATAAAATTTAAAATCTTCGCCAGTGTCAATATGCGTTCTTGTATTGCTTTCCAAAGTAAACTCCGCTTTCACATTAATAAATCTTCGTATGTAAGCTCATCGATAGTTGAGGCTCCTAACAAGACAATCTTTCGGTTTCTGATTTACCTAGTCAGGCCAAGTCAAGACAGTCTTCTTCTATACTTATACTATACTATACTAGACATTGGTATTAGAATATTTTCATCTCATAAATTATTCATAAATGTATATGTAAAGTTTTGTGGACTAGCTCTGTTACAGTCAAAATTTAGTAATGATTCAATGTTCAACGAAATATTTATTAAATTTTTTGTCTATCGTTTTATGTTTACACTTCGGAAAATGGTGGTATGAATTTGTTGTTTTTACGAATTATCCGTTAGCCATTTCGTACTACAGCGGTATTTATCTTTTATGATATATCTATTATTTTGTTATTTTTCGTATCATCTTTATTCTCCTTCGGACAGTTTATACGCATAAAATAGTTTAATAAATATAATAAATAAACATTATAATGTATAAACCCATAACTAAACAAATGTAAATTTTAGCATGTAGGTACATATGTGTACAGCTGTTACATATTTGATACTGATATTTTTGTAACTAACTCCTCATAAGCAATTTTATAATAAAATTTATGATTATTATAATTATATATATTTTGTAAGAGGCACAACTGGAGCCTTTAATAAATCAATTTAAAAATGTCCAAAATCAGGAATCAGTTTACTTTATTACACTAAATTACGTTAGCGATCCGAAGCTATTTAAAAATTATTATGCTAAACTTTGAGGCTCATTATCCCAGATGTAAATGACAGATATTACTTTGCTATTCCAAGGGCATATGTATTATTCACTTCAAGTTAATCATTATTGAATATTAAAAGGTTAACCCCATTCATCTATTGGTATTGTTTTCATTACCTACATTTGTAGCATTTGAATCACAGCTTATTACACAATTGCTAATTAATTTCTGTTGATAAACGTCATGATCCCATAGTAAAATATTGAACATTTATTTTATAATATAAAGCATATTTTTTAAGATGTGCCTTCGCAGCAGGTGAAGGGATGTGTGATCCGAGTATAAGGATGTGTAGGTACTAGATTGTATATACTCTAAGGAAGGTACATAAACCATAACAAACGTCAGACTCGGACTGAAAGACCGCCAAGGAAGAAGATACACCATAACCTCGATGGTTTTGTATCAGTAATGCAGTAGACAACTGCATAGTCCGCTAGCAACTAGTCATAATTATAATTTTTAAGTGATAAAAAAAATGTATACATATATACGCATCCGAGATTTTCTTTAAATTCACTCACTTATCAGCGCGGCCGCGACACAATTTATAAGGATCGGATTTATCGATTCTTCTGGTATATATTCGCGAATTCGACCGGCTTACAGATTTTTCTAAAACATCCAGGCTGCTCGGAAACCGTTGAAAATGTTTAGTCCGTCTCTATTTTTGAAAAAAAAAGTTAACAATATACGAAACATAATAATAATTAAGTATTTGTCTTCTTTTTAGTCATTGGCGCAAGGTACCCTGGGTCTATTATTTTTGGTCTATGTTATCTAAACAATCATGTACTGGCCGCTATTACATAACATTATGCCCTTCGTCAATTTTGACGTGACGTCATTTAACAGATGTCTTGACATTTCTCATACAAACATTAAGGCCCGAATTCAGAATCAATCCTTAGATGATTCAAAGGTTAAGGTAGCCTTAAAGTTATTTTGTTCTGAAAATTACGCTTTTAATGCATACCTTAATATTTAAATCATTGAGTGAGAGAAAAAAATGAATTCGTACATAAATACGTATTTATGTACGCGTAAAGTACGTACTAGTTTGTCTTAGAATTCTATAACTTCGATGTTATCTTTGGAATAGTGGGGTATATTTTTTTTGATAAGTAACGTGTTCGATTGATCGAAAAAAAATTGATCAAATTGATATTTATATAAATAGTGCATATTTTTAAACCTTTGAAATGCCATGAGCGAGGTAACACACCAAACTTTGCATGTCACGTGAGTCCATGAGTGACATGCAAAGCCATCAATGTGAGTACATGTCATATATTTGGAATCAATTAAATTTCTTCACGATAACGATATTTTCTCCCCTTTTTTTGAGTAAACATTTTGAGTAAATATATTTTAATTTATAAAAGTAAGAGATGTGTACACGAATGGAATGCATATCACATCAATGTTCTTACTTTTTTCAAACTGAGTTGTGAAAATAAGATGTGGTATCCTGGAGTGTAGCTCGATCCCTTTATTATTTATTTCGTTAGTCGGCTGCCTTACCACTATACCAACAAGCACGTCTAAATAACCTATGTAGGGCCCCTGTGTCAAATATCGTTGGTATTAAAATAGTTAAAAGGTTAATAGACATGCTTAAATTAAGAGCGTGTCGCATTAAAATCGTGCAGATTTTTCAAACCATGCAATGGATTTAATATGTTGTGGATAATTTAATTTATAATTTAAATTGATTTTTCAAACCAATTAAATTATTACACCACCTTGTCATTTTCAAAAAAAAAATTGCCTTACCTTGTAGCCTGAAGTTTAATGAATAATTTAATTTATCACTCATTCAAAATCCCAAAAATTTCCTTTAATTGTTATAGCAATTTTTAGCTAGCGTTGTAGGTGTATTATCTTATAGCTTTAAATTTTAAGAATATCTTCTCTCGTTCCAAAATTCCAAAAATTGTCAGAGTTAAAGCAAATTGAAGGAAGTGTGGTATATGAATTTTTAAACAAAATTCTAGATAATTATATATGTCTCATAGAGACGAAGCTATATTTTTTATTTTAGAAAGTAGGTATGGAAGTCTTTTTGGGTGATCATAGAGCTAACGACCTATTGTACAGCTTAAGTGATTACTTTACACAATGCAACGTTCACCATTTCCACCCGTGATGGACTACCACATCAAATTTTTGAAATTTCATTGTTCTTTTGAATTTTTCTCAAAATTCATTTTATCAGACTGGTAGATAAGATATCTCAAAAGCTCCGATTTTGTTCAAATTTTGCACACATCTTATAAATAATGTTATCTGCATTGTAGCTTACAATTTTTTGAAAAATTCGCCGTATGCTTATTATGAATTTTCAACATCGATTTTTTTTTCTCCCTCTTCTTCTATCCCTCGGTCGAGGAAAACGGGGAAAAAATTAGGAAATAAATTAAAATTGCTTTCGTTTGTACAAAAATCTTTTTTTTTCTATATGCTACCTCATGGACATAACATCATTTAACAAGAAAATAATTTACTCTTTCATTTCGCTCAAACCCCGCTTATCTCCACCAGCCGCGTACGTCACCAAGAAGGAACTTTACGGGACAGCACATAACTCCGCCATTTTAAAAAATTTAAAATAAATTGTTAGAAAAAAATTTAACCAGTGCATGTCGTAAACAATGATAATAAGACGAATTTTATGTGGGCAATAGTTACGTCATTTTTTTTTTTAATTTGAATATATTTTTGACGCCTCAATATGGTGTTACTTATTCCTTAAGTATTAAAATGTTATAAAAAATAGTTGAAATAGCTCTTGGTCCTTCTAAAATATCATATTATTACATCTCGAAGAAACATAGCTGACGCGGTGATGCTATTCAAAATAACACACAATCTAGTTGATAGTCCGGAACTTCTTCAACGAATATCTTACCACATCCCAACTCGCAATAACAGACATTCACCTACTTTTCATCTCCCCTTTTGTAAGACCAACTCAAAACAAAACTCCTTTGTGTACAGATCCACAAATTCATTTAACACAAACTATCACCACATTGACATTTTCAACGCAACAATAAGAAACATAAAACAAACAATATCTACACTACCGCACCCAAACTAATTTGTACATTATATCTTCCCTTCTACTCGCGTCCCACATTCCCCTCCACCCTCTCCACTCGCTATTAAAGTAAGTTAAAGTAAATTTTTATATTCAGTGGAAAATTTGTAATTGGCATAATTGTAAAAACCATTATTTCATATTTTTAAGATTGTTGTTTTGCTGTTAATTTTCCCCAAAACAAAATAAATAAATAAATCAAGGATGTCAAATTGATAAAAATAAACTGTACGTTTACCTTAAAAAATAAAATAATATCAAACGAAAGAGTCGTCCTGGCCTTAGATTAGCTTCTCACTCTACAGCCTGAACTCGAGTCTCACCGCGGTGGAGGTTTCATATTTCGCCCCTCCATGAAACCACCACAACAAATCACAACCTTCTCCATATCACAGGCCCTTTGAACACCGAGCAACGATAATACGCGCTCACGCGAAAATGAGCTCTGCAATCCCTCGCTTTTAAGTGATTTGAGACTCTTATGGTTTGCCGATCAGATCATGCTGGCTCTCGAATTGTTAAATATGAATCTGTTCTCACGTCTCGAGCTTACGATGTAATTACATTTATTTTTATAGAAATTACGAAACCGAATTCCATAATATGTCAGGTCAAAATAAGGATCCTTTTGCGCACTTTGCCAAGTTGAAACAACGTTGAAAAGGGGTTTTGTTGCTGAAGAAGAGAAATTTACAAAAAATAGTAACGTCTTCAGGTCGACTTTTTGGTCATGGCACTTCGTTATTTATACAAGGAGACAAAGTTATGTAACCGCTTCACACTAGACAGCAATGCAACATCGTTTTCACGTCAGTTGACAAATCGGGTGTGTACACCGCGCGCAGTGTGTGCGCGCACTTTTAAACATTTCTTTTTCATCTAATCTATCAAGGGCATCGTTAGAGTTATTATTTTTTATTTAAGATGGATTAATATTATTTTATTCCCTATCCATATAATAATTAAACATCAAACAAATCTATTTACTATTATATTGTATTAATAAAAAAAAATTATACTTGCAACAGATTCGTCAGTGGCCGACTCTACAGTGCCATGAGTTAAAAATCGACCTGTAGTGAATGCAACGTGGTGGTAAGTGTCAACATACATAAGTATCTGTATAAAAACAATTATTTTTTAAGCACAGTTTTATATTTTCAGTATCAGATTTACAACAAATTTATAGTTCGAAGAATACGTATTAATATTATCCGTTATTTTTCTTTGACAAGCCTTAAAAAATATCAAGCGTTAAAATTTATGGTAAAAAAGTAATCTGACAATAATTGTCTTAATAATTAGCACGATATCTACAATAAAAAATATGATTTTTTCATTATAATCTTTTATTATATTACATTACAAGCACCAGCACTCGTGATGATTACACGCTGCATAGCAAATCTATAGAGCAGCGGCGCGGCAGTTGTCCTTATGATATATTTCTCACATTTGTTACCGCCGGAACCGTACATTACGCATTTAAATCATTTTTTTAATATTTTGGATTGATGATTTGTTTACGTTAATTGGCTACACAGAGTTTACTCACATGCTGTAGTAAACCACACCACCACACCCTTTGCTTTGATAATAAATTATGTTTTCAACACCTGAATATTTGTTTTACGGAAACACTGACCGTGACCGCATTGCGACCACTGTTGCCATTTGAAGGAGTTATCTTTATGCTAATCATAACTATCTACAATACGAATCGAAAATCATTTTGTAACACATAATGTATGGGCGGTTTTAATTGTAAACAATGTTTTTTCAAATACTTCATATACTAATTGAAACTTTATCAAGTTTAAAATATTTTTCATCACGCTTCAATTAAATTTTATAATGAAAACTTATCTGAACTGTAAATAGCATAAAAGGAATTAATCTTTGTTAGTAGCTCTTTCCACTTTTCCCGTCTAATATTTACATAATCCAATGATTTTGTTTTCCATTCTGAGAAATAAGTTGTGAATTAATAAGTAAATTATGAGATTTAATCATCAAAGTTGTATGTAAAGTAAGACTGTTATTCCTTGATCTATATAGAATAAAAACCTCTTGTTTCATTGAAAATCTTGTATTTTCTAGCGTTTTCGAGGAAAATTGCCATGCAAAATTTTCTAAAGTTTGTTTCTGTGTCCTGTTAATCTAACAATGGCGAACGGACGTGAAATTAAATCCTAACTAACGGTGTTTCCGATGAATTAAACAGTACCCGTTAATTATAATCAGTGTGACCTTTATAAATGGCGTCTCTCCTCCCTGCTGTTTCCAGAGGATTTATTCAAGAATAAATTTTCAATAAAATTGGAATCTTTTAGTTTTAAATGAAATGTAATTAAATTCTTCCCTTGTGAAGAAATCTCAATGCGATGTTTTAATGTCTATTGGGCACTTGGCTTCCTGTTGAATGCCCACATTTTATATGTCAAATCTAACCCAATCTTGGTACCTACGTAAAACACCAATTTGGAAATAATCTCTTCAAAAATTTGTTTTGTTTTCGCGGAAACTTGCTCAAAACTTCATTTTGTTTTTCAAATAAAGGGGATATTTGGGTATATTTAGTTGAAATTCTCCTCAAGAAGTTTTTATTCCAAGCAAAAAAAGATTTCGTAGAAAGCCTGAATCCAAAAAAATATGAACTTAAGTTTAGTTAAACAAATTATTTTGGATGAAGATCTTATTTTTCATTCATTGAACCCGCATCAGGAGAAATTTATAACAAATAATAATTAAAACAATTAATATTTTGTACGAGTGTAAATAGTATCTAGATAACTTTTTTGAATAGTATGTAAGATTTGGAATAAGATTTGTTATTTAATATTTGTAATAAAATAATTTATCTTACATCATAGAGTAATTACATCACTCGGATCTTAACGTCACCCAAATGCCTTCATTATGATTTCTGTTACTTGAGTTTAGTCAAGGGACGTGCTTTCAAGTATTGTATTTTACACCCGGGGCAAGTTGTATCCGTTGAAATCATATATTTTCTAAAAATATTAACCTTTCCTTCTTATTTAGTACATTTCTAAGCTTTGTAGATTTTACCACTATTTTGTGTTGTCAGATTTGAATGCGGGCTCATTCTATTTTTGTTTAAGATGTATAAAAATTTGTCAAATTCTGTACGCCACGTGTATTTTATTATTTGTGAAGCCACGTGTCAAGGCGACGTATAGGGTGGAGACGGCGATGGAAATCTGATACGCGACTTTATTCAGATAACTTCACACCACAAAAATAAACAATTTTAAAACCATGGTTTAATTCTGTGCATAGTAACTCTGCAGGCGGGCATTCAAAGATCGAACGTCCGTATTCAATTTTATAGATTTATTTAAATAAGTGCAGAATTTTACCGGAACTTCAAATTTGGTGGCAGCGCGCAAGGTTAGTTCTTGTCTCTGTCGCTTGGCGGCATTTTGTTAAATTACTACGCGATGAGTTCTAACCCCAGCACTGCACGCGCAAAAACAGTGGGGATAATTGCCATAATAAGTAAAACTATAATAATAATAATAATAAATAAATGCTGGATGCCTAGGTTGGAGAGAGACATCTAGCGAATTTCGTCCCAATAATATTTATATAACCGTCGCCCTGTCGTCGGTTTTTGTTAAATCAGAAGCTTGAAACGAGAAACATCTCTGTTATTTTTAACCAACAATTGAGATTATTGTGACCAAAGGAGAAGGATTTCCTTCAATCAGACTAGATCCTGGCAAGGAATCAAACATCTAGACGATTTTTTTTACTTCAGAAGAAATTTAACCTGGAAAAAGTCTCTATGTGAACGTAACCTGTTCGTATGTAGAGGACGTACTAATCGCTACAACAATATGTCGCTAATCTAGTACCTCCTACTTAAGGCTGGTAGTGAGTTTCTCTAGAATATTGTGGAATGTCCGCCTGTGTTTGGTGGCATTTCTGGTTGTGTGTCGGTATTTAGCAAAGCGCACAATCTCCCGCGTCGGCCGCCGCAGATGCGATCTCCGGCTCCGCACAATTAGTGCGCTTAATAATTAATTGCGCCTTTACAAAAGCTCCCGAGGACACCGGGGCAAACTGCATCGCTGGCAGCGAATTTTATAATCTCCATCTTTGACATTTCAATTTGTTCGTCGCGGCTTAAACAGGGATCCACCGCTCGATATATTGGAAATTTGTAGTGCGAATTGCCACATGAGTTAGTTCATCAAAATTACGTAATATTTTAACGTGCAATCTAACAGTTTTATGTAGGTACACTTTCTAATCTAAAAAAATACTTTGAATAAGTATAGAATATTGAGAATTAAAAATTACTGTTTACCGCGTATTTAAAAAATAAATATATTTTGACATCAAAATGTCAATATGAAATTAATTAATTAGATGAGAACTTTTTTAAAGAATCACAAAAATATATGATTTTTTTGTATAAAAAATATTCCTTTAAATCAATCCTTAAAAATTGAGTAAATATAATTTTCAGACAATTTTTTTTTGTATTATTAATACATTATTTGAACATCGTTGTCGATGATTTAGTCATGTGGTACTATGAGCAAGGAGAGTATGGTAAAGAAAATATATGAGGGGAGTGTTGAAGGCGTAGAAACTGAAGGCATGTGCAGAAAATGTATAAAAATGGACGAGAAAAGAATAGTGTGCCAGGACAGAAGAGTTTGGTGTTCTATCTTATGTGTGTTCTATTCTAATGTGGTAATTAATATTCTTGTATTTAATTAATTAAATATTATTTTAATGGGCCACGTAAGACGTTGCTCGCATCTCCCTATAAGGATAAATTATTCTTATTTACCGTCCGTGAAACATCTGGAGCTATTCAGGGTCGGAGATTTTATTTTACTAAGAATACTTATTCCGTCAAATATTTTTGTGTTTCCATGCCGACAAAATCTCTTTTGAATTCTAAGAAAATAATTCTTCACTAAATTGTTGGATCTTTACAATTTTCAAAGCTCAACGTAATAAGCTAATACTTTTCGCACAAAATACATCTTTTAATATCGTGTATAGCTAAAGGTTATTTCGTTTAAATTCTTAACAAGTTTGTCAAATTTTCACAAAGTTATCACGAAATATTACATGTTTAATACGCCTTAATAATCTTTACATTTCTTTATATAGAATATATTATGTATTATGTATATATTATGTACATACATAAATCTTTATTTGAATACGTGTAACATGAATATGTTATAACCCTCGAAAATGTTACGGAAACATGTCTGATATTAGGTAAGGCCTCTAGGGGGTGCTTAAAATTCTATTTTCGTAAAATTATTTCATTAAAAACAATATTTCAACATTTTGGTAGTCAATTTATCAGCTTATTAGTGTAACAACTAACATTATATATGAATGTACAATACAATAAATTGTAGGATCAAATTTTTAGTGATCCTTTGGTGATCCATGATAAAAAATATCCGCACAAGCTATTGGCGAGACTCACAGATATGATGTGTTATCTTCATCTGGAATTTTTAGTTCAGTTTATAGTATACAGCTCCAGCTCATAAGTCTTTGGTGTCTCTATATAAATTGCTTTTGTATATTTCCCGATATCTTCCCTATATCTCCCGATATCTTCCCTACCCACTTCCGCTTCATTTTCATCATGAGTTTATACAATCTTCCATGAAAGCGACCAATTCCCAAAGTTTCCGCCTTTCTACAAGTTACGATCATGATCAACTTTGCGTGCCGCATGTTAATGCTTTAATATCAGGAACATTTATTCCCTTAAAATGCGTCAAAGGTTTCCTAGTGATAATGGTATTTATTAAGGTTCCAATAGTGGTGTTACATGAAAGCCTCAAAGAATTTTCCAACGGAGATGACGTGAGATAAATGCAAACACCCTGGGAAGATGGAAACTCGAATTGAATATTAAATTTCCCCAATATCTGACATTCACACAAAAGCAGGGATTTTTTATATAGGAATACTACCAACGAGACGCTTTCTCAATTTTCGCTTAGAAGCAAGATTTAAATCGCTTCAGCGAGTTTTAACGATTCTAATATGATATTAAGGAGTCAGGCCTTATTGAAATATAACACACAAGATTAATGTAATGAATACATTGATGGATGACCTACATATGTCATTTGTCTTGGAACAATTTGTGGTTCTGCAGTGTTACGACATTTTCTCAATTTCAAACGAACGCGTTTGTTCAGCTTTCAACCTTATAAATTATTAGACATATTGCAATACATACTGTGATCACTTTATTTGTCGGACAACGGTTTGGAAAAATGTGTTGTTGCAATACGTCATATTTGAACATTACGTAAGGATGTTTAAAAGCGTTTATTATTAACAAAAAATTTAAATACATTTGGTTTCGTTACAAATTTTTCTTCCGAAGAAGTTTCTTATTATTGTGGCAGTTTTTTTTAATAATGTTGTGTATTTTCATTTTTAAAAAAATTATATTGATTCTTTTATCAGCAGAAAGAAATCGACTTCGCGGACACTTTAATGCCAATCAAAAAGCCCGCTTTTGAATAATCCAATACAGAATATCCGGAAAACACACTTTTTTTCCCTTTTTTTATGAAATAAAAGGTACAAGAAATAAGCGTATATAACATGGTGCATCTAAAGAAATTGTATTCTAGCACATGTCACAGACAATATAAGTATCGGTAGAATAGCAGAAAAAGAGAAATTAGATATTTAAAACATACCTACTTGCAAGGAAAAGTTGACGTGATAAATGACGGTTACCCGCCAATCGTAAAAATATATATACGAGTCCTACGCGACAATGACTATTTTGCCATAATTTTACATCAGGACGCAGTGGGAAAAGAAACTAATAAGTGTATATGAAATGATCTTTTTTCTATAAGCTTTAAATACAGCATGAGTACTTTTCTCATATTAATTTATTCTTATAGTTATTTCATGTCGAAACATGAGAATTGTGAGGTTACGTTTGCGATAGGTACCTACTTCGGTAATCCGTTTGAAGAACTACTAATCAACTAAGAACAAATGTATGTAATGAAATTCAAAAATAATAATTACGGGTTTAAGCTAGTGAAAGAATAAACCCTTAAATAACTGTAAACGTCACCGCAAACTCTAATAGTGTTAATCAAACAACTTTTTCATTTTTGACAATTTTAAAGTCCGAGAACACAGAGTCACAGAGGATTAATCATTAATTAAGATAAATTATTGAAGTCTCACAAAGATGAATCTATTTAAATTGGAAACTTGTATGGAAATATTTATAGGCTGGCCACGGGGCTTACGTTATCACTTAACACAATGCAACGTTCACCAATTCCACCGTAAGAACATCCATACATTCCGCAATATTCCGCTTTAAAAATATAGAGGTATCATTACCAGCGGCTGAATCTATGTTTACTAAGTCATGGGAAGGACCATTTAAATATTTGAAAGAGTACAGATTTTGAATATATAATTTTTGTAACTACTCAAATTCTTATCTTAATTTTGTATGTATATTTTCTTTTTCTTTTCTTTTAGATTTAGTTATTCCTATGATTTACTTTATTATCGTTGATCTACTTTCATTCTTACGTTTATACTTTCTTTAATTGTCATTTGTTAATATTACATAAATATCATATGGGAATAACTGCCACAGAACAGGTTTTTACCTAGTGTGGCAGTTATTAGTAACTTGTATTAACAAATATAAATAAATAATAAAATAAATAAAATACATTTTACTACCTTTCTTTTAATTCGTAGCGTCTGCTTGTCTGCCGAAAAAACTTTGGATCGACTTTAAACCCTTTTCCCGTGATCCAATCGGGCTGAAACTTTGCAGACTCCTGGCGATGATAAAAATGAGCTAACAATTTTTCTTTTAATAAAATTTAATGATGCATGAAGAAGGCGCGAAACCTGTTTCAACCAGTCTTACTCGAGCCATGGGTCCGATCAGACGGTTTCGCCGACGCCGTGCCCCCCTATACCAATTATTACGTTTTCAATATTCTATAAGTTTTAAGGACACCTAATAATATACATGGAATAGATTTTCCTCGTGAACTTAAAGCAAGAGGAATGTGTTGATAGAATATCAAATTGGAAACAATACAAATAAGAAAGGGAGTATAATAAAAACTTGGTTTTATGGATTAGTTTTTTTTTTAAATTGAGCCAGCTCATGCATGGTCACTCTCTAGAGACTTCCATACTGTCTCCCATATAAATAGCTTCGTCTGTCTGTCTGTGAGACTTCTACAATTTATCTTAATTAACATTTTCATTACTTGTAATGTAAAGAGCGTTACGTAACGTTTTGCCTATTGCTGTTCGCGAGACTGAAAGCGACAAGCCGCGGGACAATAACTTTGATGATTGACGAAATTGCAGAGCGTTTATCGCATTGTCGGCCATTGCTCGATTAGGTATCTATTTAGTAATCGGAATTTCTCTTCGAAACGTTATACAAAAACTGCAGACCAAATATTTTGCGGTAACGGCGCAAATTGAATTAGGTGTTACATCTCAATACTTTTATCACTTCCTCAATAATATCCGTAGTACGTTGCAATGTGAATATTTTTGTGGGATGTCAGATCTTTATCCCAAAACTAAACAGACGAAAATAAAATAAATAAATAAACGAGACGTAGGTATACGTCGGTGGTGTGGTCAGAGGGAGAAAGAAGTACATCGCGGTTATCCGTCAAACGTCAAATGTAGAGTCCAACAACATTTCTCCTTTCTATGGTCCAACGGGCCAATGACAATTTTGCCATTATTTTACATCAGGACGCTGTTGAGAGAAATTAATAAGTGCTTAATACGAAGTAATCTTTTTTCTATAAGCTTTAAATACAGCTTTAGTACTTATTTCATGTAATTTTAGTAGAAACATGAAAATTGTGAGGTTACGTTTGCGGCGGAGGGCAGCTGTCGGACCAGATCGGAGAAATTGGACATCGCAAATAAAGGTTTTTACTTTGAGAAAGATAGTGAATGTATACAAGCGTTCCTATGTAAGTACGACGAACACTGAATACCGACGTATACCTATGTGTCGTTTATTTATTTATTTTATTTTCGTCTATTCAGTGTTGGGATAAAGATCCAGTATTGCTATTTTCAGATTAGCACAGAAAATTTTGTATTTTTAACATTTTAAATAATAGGTATTATATGACATGAAAATGCTTCAAATTTACACGAAACATATACTTACCGCATGTGTGGCATTAATGTATTATAAAATAGATACGTTATTCCCATATTAGCCGGCTTTCATATGTAGCAAATATTTCATTCAAAGAGAGAATAAATCACATAATCAAGTAATCACGTAAAAATCAGGTAATTTGAAGTCACGGTGACTAAAATAAGATACTCATTCTTACAATAGTGTACGATACTCTGTTCCTTTTTCCCCGGGACTTTTTTCGGCGTAGTTTTCGTAGTCGGCGTTTTGTTTCGGTCCGTTGGGTAACGAATGCAAGTAAGGCAATTACCTTATTTTTGACTTTCACGATTTCACGCTTGTAACGTATCTACAGTTCATTATATCATTGATGTGTGTCTTGGTTTTTATTATTATTACTACGCTTATATTAGCTTCACCTGTTTGTGTGTTGATGGAATGGAATTCCCCCGCTTCCCAACGTCCAATCGAGCTGAAATTTTGCATTTATGACAATACATCGATCAATTATCAGATTCACTAATTAATCAAATAATCCGTCATAATTAATTAATCAAAGTTTGATATGGAAAATTAATTTTTGTTACCCTTGGTTACAGGCGACCTGTTTGTGGCCTTGGTTTGTTTATAACCTCGGTTTCGTGTTGACGTATGCTCTCATCTGTGTTTCGATTCGCAACAAGATAAAGCGAATATGTTTGAAGAATTTAAAGAGTTTCTGATCGCTAATTACGTCAAATTAAGATCATTACACTATTTAATAAATGATTAATCAACTTCAGACAACTGTAAGTGATCGGAGGATATGATTTAAAATATTTTCGTTTGGTGCGCTTACCACAATATATTGGATAATCATATTTTAAATGGAAATAATACACATAATAAATAATATAATAGTACTCAAGTAGCTAGTAGCGAAAATTTTGGAGCAGTATTTTTCATTCAATTTTGAATGTACACAAAATTGCGGGATTTTGAAGCTGAAAATTCATTAATAGAAAACCATTGTTTTTCCTCCCTTTCTTTTAACTCGTAGCGTCTGCTTGTTTGCTTGTCTGCCGAAAAAACTTTAGATCGATTTTTAACCCCTTTCCCGTAATCCAATCGAGCTGAAATTTTGCAGGCAGACTCGTGGCGACGATAAAAATGATTTAACTAATCTTTGTTTAAATTTTTTAATTATTATAGTATAATTTTGAATTTTTCGAAATTTTAACGATTTGTGTAGTAGGAGCGAAACCCGTTTCAATTAGAAAGGGAGTATAATAAAAACTTGGTTTTTGTGAGTTAGTTATTTTTAATTAGCTTTTCGCTTTAACCTGAAACTAAATTTAGTAAAATAACAATATAAAAAGTCAAGACCGTGTAATTTCGACGTTTACGTGTTGCTTGAGCCGCGCGCTGATTCCTTATCACACTCTAATTATCTAATGTTTTAATTCCAGGAAGTTACGAATTTACGGACCCACAGTCAGAAAGACAGACCACGAAATTATTATGCATATTTAGATTACGATGTTATTTTCATGGAAATATATATACTTAAAACGAAAAAAAAATTGCGGATTTTCTATATCTCTTGGAAATTCTATAATACTTATTGCATCGTCATATCCAGGAGAACACGAAACGTTAAAATCTGTATACGATTCCCGTGGTTTTTATTAGACATTTTATTATATTTTGTTAAAATGCCTGACCACAAAGTTAATGCTTATAATATCATTTCGACTCTTGCCGGAAAGTATTTTTTGACGTTTCTCTTTATCTTTTGGTCGCCCCAGGTGCGTTTTCTATCTCGTTTCGTACTTCAGACCCTCCCTGTTTGTATTGTGACTCACTCAAGTGATTAGTTTAATCGCAAATGTAGAAAAAAAGTTATCTTTCTAAACGGCATGAAAACCCAAGTATATACATAGCACGTGTGTCGTTATTTAGCGGATGTAGGTATACGTCATCGGAGGTTCTATCTTTATAGCACCTCAACGTGCAGCAGGATAAAACCTGTCCGCATCCGGAACCTCTTTTTGCATTGTGTCCTTACTTCCTGGATCGGGATGCACTCGGAGTCGGAGCCTTGATAACACCAGGTGATGTGGTCTGAAACAGCGTGGCTTTCGGGGCCTTGGAAGAAGTCGAGTATAAAAAACAAACGATAAATTGATGCCTTGATTCTTTTGAAATAAAAAAAAAATGTATTGCTTTACTATTTTGAACGAAAAAAATATGCTTTGATTCTAGCGAAATTTACCAGTGTGAAAAACACAAAAAATTACGGCTTTGATTATTTTGGAATCTGCCAACATCAAAACACCAAAAATTGTTTTTTTTAATTGTTTAGGAATCTATTTAACAAAAAAAAGTAACCCATAAAAACCAAGTTTTTATTATACTCCCTTTCTTTGTAAAATATAACAACAGTTAAAGACGAATTAAAACATATAACGTAACACTAAATTTACAGTAATTTAATATATTTCTAAAATGTCAGATGTTTTGAACTTTGATAAGAAACTTCATGCTTTGAAGATTAAATTCTAAAAACATTTGTCTGTCAATTTAGATTTTCGACATTCGTAGTGAAGTACCTATTATGCATACCGACGGAGTAATTCAAATTTAGAAAATATTCCGCGACTTTATCGGACCGCCGTAATCAAACTTTTCTAATGATTCCAATTTGAAAAAACCAATAAAATTTCTAAAAATCCGAAATTATACTATAATTATTTATTTTTTTAACGAAAATTTGATAGATCTTCTTGATCGTCGCCATGAGTCTACTTGCCAAGTTTCAGCTCGATTGGATCACGGGAAAAGGGTCAAAAATCGATCCAAAGTTTTTGTTGACGGCAAACTGGCAAACAAGCAAGCAGACGCCATACCTATTGTTATTTCTTTATTCGTTTCTGGAGGGCTTCGGAAATAATACAATTTATCTATTGTCACGTCTTAACTTTCGGTTATTTAATTACTTAAATTATACTTATATTATTATATTATATTTACAACCTATTAATTGCTGCATATTCGACTTGCTGGACATCATGTAGGACAGATCTGAACTTGTATTAGCTTAAGATGTCCACTAATACCTAAGAACTCTTGTCCATAGCCGACAGAACGATTTAAAATATACAACATTGAAAATCGTGCTTATTTACCGTCTCTGCAAGGTCGAAAAGGGCGTGCAATGGTGCTGATGTCATGGCGCGTCGCTGAGGCAAAGTTTGACGCGTTACTCACTGATGGCATTCAAAAAGTTTTGGTGACAGCGGTGGCAGTGTGACAATATTAGAACCAATTATTTAAAAAGCCGTATATGTGATACCAAATATGTATACATGCAATATGCAAATGCAACTGTTGTAATTTTGTTGCTTCTTGAATTTCAGACATAATTATTTTAATTTGTTGTAGTTTTATTGATTGTTGACATTCATATTTGATTTGATAACTAGTATTTCATTTGATGTAATTTTGTTATACTTTATGTTAAGTAATGTTTTATTTTTCTTTATATATCACTTTATTAATTGTTTTTGATAGAATTATACCTTATCTCCTTTTTTTATTATTACCTATCAATCTAAACATGTTTATATATATTGTTTCTTTAATGGTACCTTGTACCGTGTATTAATTAAATAAATAAATAAATACCAAATAAAAATATGTGATATCAAGTTTCATACATAATCAGTTTAGTAAATTAGTACATCTGTTTAATTAAGCACTAAATTTATATATAAGTATGCTAATACTTTCTTGCGGTATAAATTTTTATAATAAATAGTATTTCCACACTCACACAAGGTGATACACACATACATCTGCAGTCATAGAAGAACGGTTAAGGTTTCTGACTATAGATCAGCTGCGAAGTTTATTTATCCTCGCAATTAGCAATTTACAAAATATATATATAATATATATATGCGTGATCATCCTTTCTTATAAGCACTACGCGAGTACCAATCATTGTTCGCTCTTTATATTGAACCAAAACACAAAAACTCTTTATTTATTTTTCAAAATATCTGTCAAGTGCTACCGATAAAAGCTTGGCGCCGAGACTTCGCCGCCTAATGAAACATGACCGACGTCTAACTGCCGGAACAGTACTTTACGTATTTAATTTATTTGTTGACTGGCTGTACTGTGGGAGAGAACTTCCCTTTTTTGGTAATAAATAGGTTTTAAAGAACACAGACCGAAACGTCCGGCATAGTAACAAGATATCTATTTACTAGATATATATGTTTTTGTATCAGGGATGATCCCGAATGAGCGTGGTTCTGTAGAGAGGCAGTTCAGGCTCGCGATCCGCACGCAGTTTGCTCCTCTCCAGGATGCCCGCGATGGCTGCAACGGCTCTCGCACTTCGCAGCTACAGCCAGTTACGCCACTGGTACGAACGCCTATGAATAAATTTTACAAGCGATGCGATGTCCCAATTTACATGGCCGTATACGAGGGGAGAATACTCGAGTTAAATAAAAATAGGCTCCCGAGCTCGACTCCGCGTCTAGACATTTTGACCCTGTGTGATTTCTTTCGTCGGTTTAATTGCGAAGAATACTAACGAGACATTTTCACTCGTCATAAAGAGATACAACGAACGCACAGAAGGCGGTCAAAGCCAAAAAAATTATAAATTCTGCCGATATCTCTTTTCTGCTTTCACAACTTCTAAACATATCGCGTGCTTCATTTGTCATTTCAACGTTTTTAATTCTCATTTTTCTTTTTCCCAGGTGCTATGCAAATGACCGCGCCTAACGAGCCGTTCATCCGCTGCCAGAGATAAGGAGACTCGGGGTTCTCGCAGAAGCCCTCGACGCTGACCCGAAGATGAAGCGGAATTCCGAGATGATCGGCGGAGCGCTGCTGATCATCGCGATCGGCGCCAGCTTGGGCACGTGCGCCCCGACCACGAGGCCCCTGGAGCACTCGCCCAGCGAGCTGGCCTGGGACGCGTGGCTGCAGCAGGGCTCGCGGCAGGCGGCGCCTCCCAGGCGCATCACCACCAAATCCCTCTTCGTGTTCCCTCTCCTCGGCCCGGAGTCCCTCCCCGCGTGTGCCGAGGGCTACCGCCCCGACTCCATGGGCCGCTGCGTGAAGGTAATCAAAGTAAACGAGAACGCGCACCTGGAGTTCCTGCTCCAGAAGCTCAACTCTCAGTTCGCGACCGAAACTTCCGAAAACCTGGATGAGTCTTACGACTACGACATTGACACGGAAGCGCCCGACACGTCCGGACCGTTTCAGTTCAACATCCCTTTGGCTTTACCGGTCTCTAAGAAGGAGACCTCCGAAGAGATTGTAGTAACTAAGAAAGAACCCTTGCCCCCGAAAAGACTCACCGCTGAAAAAATACCAACGTCATCGCCCGAAGTAGTTCCAGAATACAACGATAACGATAAGAAGCAGTTTTTTCTTGACAGCACCCCTGCGAGTACTGAAGGACTTCTACAACAGAATCATTCAGCTTCTGCGGGGTCTGTATCGATACTTCTCCGGAACTCCACCGGGACCGGTATAACGCTGTTAGCGCCGACAAATGGCAGGTTTGAGAATTTGACTTCGGAAGAAAATAATAAACACGACGGGACTGAACTAATCAAAGAGCTAGAGAATGTTAAAGTTGATATAATTAAAAAAAAAATTGACAAATCGGTACCTGAAAAAGAAAATCTCGAAGCGCTTCCGACGACAATAAATCCTGTCTCCGAGCTACCTCCGCGTGAAATCTTAATCTCGCAATCGAGCTTCGTGAATAACGCGCATCACAAAGTTCCGGACGCGCAGATGTCAGTGGCCACGAGTGAGATTGCTAATTTGCCAACAGAAAATAGCACGCGTGAAGTGAACGTTGTTTCCAAGAGTGACTTTGCGCAATCAAACCTTACTGATCAAACAAACAAGTTGGTCAGTAATGTGACTACAGAGGGCACTAAAAACGAAACCGATGTTAACCTCGTTAATCAAATTGAAGCGCTAAAGGCAGCGCAGCAACCGGATAAGTCGCTATCTAACTCTGCATCCCCAGAGAAAAGTGACGCTCGTCCCGGTACGGCATTATCGCAGGCAGGTAATAGATCTGCGTGCTCTGATTGTCAAACGGAGGATTCGTCTCCTGTGGCATCCTCTGTTAACCCCTTCGATGATAAAAGAGCCGTAGATTTAGAAGAAAAAATAAAGAAAATTAGTCAGTTCGCTGACGTGTCAAGAAATAGCGACGAGAAAGGACCGACTCCAGATGTAAAAAATGCACACAAAAAAACTTCCGATGAGCGAATTCTATTTCCGTCCAATCTTCGAAATGGAGATGGGGGATTAGACCTTAATAAAGCTGCTTCGTCCAGTTCCTCGGTTCGGTTTCCGGCAAACTACGAGACAGTCCCGGCGCTTCGGGACTCTGCGTTAGGAGGAAACGGGGTGCCGTCAGTTGTGTATCAACAGCCGTATACACCAGTAATCGACTACCAAAGAGATCGCCATTTTCAGGAATCGAACAACGGACGCCCACCCTACTGGCTGCCCTACGGGTGGAACGTAAACAATCCTTCGGGAGAACACAATTTGATGGACTTGTGGTCCAGGATGTCCTCTTCGCAGCGATATCCTTACGACGTGCGGTTCGAGAACGATCGGCCCCCGGCGCGCCACTACGCGCCGCCGCTGTTCCCCAACTCCCGCGAATCTGGAGGAAGGCTGAGCGTCCGCCACACGCCCGTCAGCTACCGGCAGGGGAGAGACAACGCGCAGAGAAGGCGGCAGGTGCACCAAGATGAATCCACGAACTACAAACGAAGCCGACACCCTCACTTCCGAGAGTCGGAAGAATTATCCCGTATTATTGAAGCGTTCAATGGAAGATAGATTGACGGATTTCTCGTTTTTGTGATTTTTCACTCTTCAATGTTACCACAGTATGGACAATAGTTCATTATTTCTTATCTTAAATAAACCAAAAATGTGTAATATATTATCTTGACAGTACAAGCATTTATTTATAAGTGTAAATATTAGTATATTTTTATTTAATGTGAAAAGCCAAATGTTAAAATGCTCTTGATGACTGGGGGTGTGATACCACACGACGGCTCAGTGAAATGGTAAACTCATTTAGTTGTCCAAAAACCCTTAATTGTTGAAACAATTAAGAATTCGGACCTTTTCTCTTCCTAACACGAATGTTGACGTCAGATGATACGCTATAAATATTAATCTTGCATGCTAATGATTGCCATTAAATTTATATTTTACGTAAGTACTCATAAATGTACACGTTCTTTATTTATTCAAGTGTTCAAACTGAACACGAAAAAAGCTTAATTTTGTTCCGTAGTAAAAATTAAAATTAAACGTTCTAAAATATTTTATTAATCTTTAGTTCTTTTGTCAGCATCCAATCGTCGACACACCCGTTTGGTCAACATCCAATCATTGGATGCACCTGTCGAGAAGCAGAAATTTATACATTTAAAAAATCACCAATCACCGCTACCTACCATGAAATTCCACCTCCAGCCATAAATGCATTAACTTTATTATAATAATTATTATATTTCGAATTTATTATGAGATTGTGGGCATAGAGACCTTTATATAGTGATGAATTATAAATCAGATATAAAGTTTTTTTTAACATCACACGAACTTACTAAACACTTATATTAACTGTTTTATATTGTACATATTATTATTATTATTATATCACTGCTTATATATTCAAATGTCTAGAAACAATTTTTAATTCATTTTGTTTTAATTTTAATTGTTTTATCTGAAAATAGCCGTCAATGTGTCGGTGTTCATTTCACAAATACTCAAAGTAACGAAACCTCAAAGCTTGCCCTTAATATATTATATATCTCTAATAAAATTATAATATCTTTTTATTATTAATCGAAAATATTTATGATTTCGCTTACTTACGAGACGATTTTTTATTTAAATTGCTTTCTCACTCGTTGACATTAAAATAATAATTTAAAAATTGGATCACATGAACTTTGTTTTTTTTTTTGTAATATTTGTGTAAATTTAATCAGATTTATTATTTATTTTAATAATACATAACATTTATGAATATTTTGATATTTATTATAATTAGAATCAATAGATATCATAACGAGATTAATAACTTATTTAAGAAATATTTAATCACACAAATAAAACTGAATTTAAAAGAGTGATGAGGAAAGAAGCAAATAGTAATACCATCACCCAAACAATGACAATATTTGCCATCATTCAAGTAGGACCCGGTTCACAAGATGCCAAGAAATGTTTATGATTTTGGAATATTTTGGGTACCTTTGTCCAAATTTTTCAAGAATACAATACTAGTTTTTATCCCCAGGGGGACGTCATTAATCAAGATATATTATAGATCGTCTCATACAGACGAAACTATATTTATGTACGGAAAAGTAGATATGGAAGTCTTGTTAGGTGTTCATAGGGCTTACGACCTATCATGTGGCTGGCTTAAGTGATCACTTACAATCTAACTTTCGTCATTCCACCCATGATAGACTACCACATCTATCAATTGTTCGGAAGTTTTTTGAGTAGGTATGTCCAAATTTTTCAAGAATACAACACTGGATTTTATCCCCAGGGGGACATCATTAATCGAGATATATTGTAGATGTCTCATAGAGACGTACAATTTTTGAAAGCTGTACAAAATTTGAAAGATGTGGTTGTCTATCATGAGTGGAAATTGTGAACGTTACATTGTGTTAAGTGATCCCTTAAGCCAGCCGTATGACAGGTGAGCCCTATGAACACCCAACAAGACTTTCATACCTACTTTACCATATAAAAATATAGCTTCGTCTCTATGAGACATCTATAATTTATATTGATTTATGATTTTATTTCCATCCTTAGGAGTGAACCTGTGTGATTCTAGAAACGTTAATGATTTCTTTTACACTCTCCGGAGTGATCCTCTGCCCGTGTTTCGACGTCCTTAAATATTTAATCAAAACTCATAAATTAAACATCTCAGCATATTGCCATTGAATTATTAACTATACATTTATTGTACCTACAACCGGTATAAAATAGCCTTAGATAAAACTGAATATAATTCGGGTATAAGTCAAAGTTGATTGTACAACAGTTCCATTTGTTTAAATTCCTAAATTTGTTTGTAATGATATTTTTTTTATAATTTTTAAGCTCCCTTTATCAGTCGCGTCGAATATGTTCATTCACGACCACTTTTATAGTACTATTGCCAAGCAAATAGTGTATTATATAGTACCTTTAACATGATCCAAAAACCTCATTCAACACAACTCGACATACATACCTTAAGAAATAAACCTTCGATACGTTTTGAAAGACAATCATGTCTAATGTGCATAAAAATCCGCTCTGAATATTGATTCAACGAACATTTAGGAAGATACAGGTATTTAGAGAGCATATATGTGTAATCATATTTTTCTACTAGATATTCTTTCTATCCGTAATAATTAATATATTTTAAAATTGATCACCATTAATCGCAGATTGCCATCACAAAAGTCCCAGTATATTTCATTAAACGTTGAATTCGTTAAATTTTGTAGATATTTTGTCTCTTGTGTTAAATCTTTTCTTTAAAAAGTGTGTTGCTTGGCTCGAGCGTAACTGCATACATAAATGCTCAGATTTTAAGTAGTTTTCTTGTATGTGGCTTTACATCATATTAGCTAGGCGATGACTGGTTAAGTTATCAGTCTTTTTAAAGATGTGTTATTTCTGTTAATCCGGCCCGCGTTGATTTGCCTAACCACAAAAATACCTCTATTCTTTAAACGATGATTTATTCTCCGAGAGCTAGAAATGATATTACGTGTTTAATAATGGTAGTGTTATAATATTATTGTATGTGTGAATTTGTTATTGATGCTGTTTGTGTATTGCCAAACGAGCGTGTTTACCTGTGATTATATTATTTTTGTTATAAAGTTTAATGCTAGATTATGTTTAATATAAGGTTGCCATCTTTGTTTGCGAGTATTGAATTGCGATGTAATATTTTATGTTAATTATTCATTTAAATCTGTGTCATTGTAAAATTGCCCCCTTATCTCTTAGTATTTATTTATTTACTGCTTAGTAAATGAATTTTCTCTTCTTTTAAATGAGCTTCGACTGATTTTTTTCTAAGTTTATTTATATTTGAAATTTCGTGAAAACTAGGTATTTACTAGAAATAAATTTTGGAATTATGTAGATGTATTATGAAACGTGTATTTTTTAATAAAATTCATGGCGTAAATTAAATATGTTTTGTGTGGATTAACTACTATTAATTAGTCAATGGAGAGACCGCCATACGGGTCAGTAATATTTATTCTATAAATGTAATTTATTCAAAGTGTTGTCTATCTATTGTGTCTCTGAAATATTATTACTTTTAAATATGTGGCTTTCGAAATATTGTTAAATATTCATATCACTAATGATCGATGTACCTATCTCTTGTAGTATTCTTCACTTTATCGTGACATTGTCTATAATAATAACCAAGTGTTAAAGCAAATATCTTTTCATTCCCCACCCCTACATCTCTAACCCCACATTTTTTCTTACCGGTGGACTTAAACAGCGCAGCGGCTTACAAAAACATTCAAGATTTTCATTGAATGAGAAGGATAAAATAATATGGTATTTAAGTTACGACTTTAGCCATCTGACAAGAGCCGGTTGTTTCATGTTGGATTAAAGTAAAAGTTCGTTTAAAGCATAGATTTTTGCGTTCTCCACCAATCAAATGATCCGTTTACGTAAAAATCAATGCTTTAAACGAACTTTTATTAATCCAACTTGATGCAACCGTGCTTAACTCCACCACTAGATGTGCACCAAAAAAAATTGAGATAGAGGAGTTTCTGTTTCAAAAGTTCGACAAACTCGAGAACTCAAAAAATGTAGGTAGGTACTTTCTACACGCTAAACAGGTCTAAGTAAATGGAAATGTCTTCTACTCAATATGTTTAATGTACCAAAATGGAACTGACTCCTAGTGTATGATTAATACACAATTTAAACAATTGGCGCAAATGCCCCAAACACAATATAAAATGTAATTGTAGGGGGGAACCCGGGGCGGAACGGAGTAGCTAAGCTTTGATTACAATTTGTGAGAGTTTGAAAGTAATAATACCATTATTTGTTAATTAGTATTTTAATTTCCTTATTTCTCTTGAAAGAAACTAAAGCTAAACTATTCTAAATTAATAATTACTATAAAAAATATGTGTTTGAAAAAAAAGGAAAATTTCCCATTGTGCCCCACCCCCCGGGGCACAATAGGAAATGAACCAGGGGCACAATGGGGTACCAATTATTGACAAAGTTCACAGATGAGAACACTGTTATCATCATAATTTTTTTACAAACGCTATAAGAACACTAGCCTTCTATCAGACTTGTAGCACAAATCATGGCAATACAAGCAGGCCGCATCTTCTTCCGAGATTTCTTCAGATTCAGTTACGATTATTTTTGTTTCTTTGGCTTTCTTTTCTTTTCTTTTAAAGAACAGTTTTTGTTTAATTTTTTCTTTTTTCACTTCCTAGATATTTTATGTTTTTTAATAGATTCTTCTAATTCAGTCTTGTAATATCCTTTGGGGATATGATTGAAAATTTTGTTTCGGCAATGGCACGGGCCATGGTATTATTCTCTCAGTGTTCTCCTAGAGAATACCTGTTGTTGAAGAAAGTCATTATTCGTGAATATATTAATGTTGGATGGCTAGATACCAGTTTTCTCAAAGCCTTTAATGGCTGTTCTGCTGCATTTAAGAAAAAAGCGCGGATATGTCGAAAAGCTGGACCATTTTTCCTGGGTACGACCTCGTATAATACAAGCTTAAAGGTTTCATGAAGGCAACGTCTAATGGCTGTAATTTATGGGAGCAACGGGGAGAGAAGCACAATAATATTACATAATTGTCACGAGCTATATCTATTACTGCCAAGTTTTTTATGTGTGACGTATGAGTAAGAAGTAAGAGGACAGGATGTTCCTTCGTAGCCTTGGAAAACCGGCTAGTTTTTCTAACATATGTATGCACCGTCTGCAGATCAAATAAACTTCCATACTAATATAAGAAGTACAAATATTATCAAGGGAGGAACGGGGTGTACCCCATTGTGCCCCACTCATTGTGCCCCAACATAACGTTATTTTAAAGCATTATGACCGATATATTTGTTGACCTTGAGTTATCACTAGACTTTAGTCAGTCAAAAGTGTATCGAAATAAACCTGTACTGTTAATTTCCGAATAAAGAATGGTGTATAGTGTAATTACCTCGATGTCGCAGAGCAAATATTAAAATTTGCAAGCTTTTTCTCCAACCTTCGGTAAAATCCAAACTAAGCGCTCTCTCACTATAACAGCGACCAATTCGTAAGACACAGCGATGTGAATTGAACATTTTGTGTGAAGATCACTCGTCTCTGTCGTGGGTAGCCAGCCCTATGCCCCTTTCCCATCCCGCCCCGCTACCCGATCCCGCCCCGGGTTCCTCTACCTATATTTCATAATTTTATAAAAAAATAAAATGTTTATCTATGTAGGTATTTTAAATAAAACACAACCTAACTTCCTCAAATGCACCAGTGCCATCCGCTTTAACCCTTTTACAAGGTAATATCTAAAAATTCAACTTAAAAACAAATAGGTACCTTGTACAAATGGGTGACTTTTACTCTCTTGCTTTCTGGTGGGTAGCGCTGTAATTATGAGTAGGTAAAATGATTGGAACAATAGTAAAAATCTCCTAGAAAAAACTTTTTGCAAACATTTTACTACTATCTACAGAAAATTAAGAACAAACACATTCGGCCGATGGATTCTAATTTTTCTTCTTCTTCCTAGACCGTTAGTTCCATTTACTTGGTGTCGGCCTTCTAAAAAAAATACTAAAAAAATATTCCAACGTTCAACAACAATAAATGCACTACTTAATATATTTTACAAAGATTAATAATATTTAAATGCCGCATCAACTGCATTAACAATTATCTTGGAAGAATTATGGATGACGGAATTTTTTCTATCTTGTAAAAGGAGTATTTTGACCACCTTGTTAATGGGGGGTAATTTTTTGTGGTGCATTTTCTGGTTCATGATTAGTGCTCAGATTCAAAAGAGCGTTTAGATCTTATCGCGAACCCTTGATCTACTCTGAAAATCTCAAATCTATGACTTTACGTTGATTCACTATAATATAGCGATGAATAATTGACGCTGAGCGTTTGGCCGAACGCACCCTAGGTTACAAGCAAAGCGCCCTTAGGCCAGGGCCACACTGTGCGGATCTTCCGTGGCGTCTTTTCAGTCGCGTAAAATCGGCAAAGCAAAGGGTCAACCTAGGGATGGGTAAAAAATATCGATATATCAAAATATCGATATTTTTTTTGAAAAATATCGATATTTATCGTCGATATATTTTTTCGCGATATATCGAATATCGATATTTTTTTTGATATATCGATATTTTTTCTGGGATAACCGATATTTTTTTTCTTGGCGACTTTTTTTCCTGGCGATCTTTTTTTGGGTATCTTTTTCACCTTTTTTCTGGTGACCTTTTTTTGGTCATCGATATTTTTTCTCGGATAATCGATATATTTTTCCGGTAACCTTTTTTTTTTTTTGGTTTGAAAAAAGCTTATTCCCCTTACATTTTTGAAAAAATAATATCGATAAATATCGATATATCGATAAATATTTTTTCCGGTAACAAAATAATATCGATAAATATCGATATATCGATATATTTTTCGCAATGTATATCGATTATTTTCGATACTTTTTAAAAATATCGATTCGATATATATCGATATTTTTTTTTTCATTTACCCATCCCTAGGTCAACCTATCGTACACGCAGTGTATTTAATACGCGCATATTGTGTGAAAAGAAATGTAGCGGAGTTCCGCGACGGAAAAGACGCGGCGGAAGATCCTGGCCATGTGTTGCCGGCCTTAGGACCTAAGGCTTAGGTAGGTACTTCTAACCACTGGTTACCACCCTACTCTAGTATCAAAATACGAGGACCAAACCATCGAGATATATCCATATGGAAAATGGAATGCTAATTGTTATAACAAATATGTGTCAGGTTGTTAGATAGTGACAGCTGCTTATGGAAGTATTCCTACATCTTTCTAGAGAATTTTTAAAGGCATTATTGGGGGTCGTTGGAAAGAAAAAACATAACAAAAATTTGTTTTCATTAAAAAATATTAACACACACTTGTTTGACAATCTCTTTATTGATATAATATTTATTATAAAAATACATATTATCCAATTGTTTTAAAACTAATACGAAAACCTTTTCCATTCCATTCCAAATATTCAAGTACATGATAATTTTGGTTAAAAAAACACTTACCTACTTAAAAGACACACGTACATCATATATTTATAATAGTCACTAATATGCTCACCAGTGTTAATCTGATAAAAAAAATATAGGTACTATTATTTTAAATAGTCACAGAATCAAATCATTAATTACAAACAATAAATGGTGCAAAAAAACTTACGAATGACGCAATATGAAAGAGACAAATATTAAAAAATAGCCAAATAAACTAACATCCCTGGATGTTGGAGTAATTACGACAAATCAAGAAATAAATATATGAAGTTACCAAAGAAACAGATCTATTAAATAATATTAATAAAATAAGATCAAAAAATAGTAGTGATTGCATATACCATGTTACTAGATTTTTTTATTATCTTGATTATTATTTCATATTATATTATTTTTGTTTTATGTTAATTCTTAATATGCTTATATAATTATATATATTACTATATTATATATATAGGAAATCTGAAATATTATAATCAGTTATACCAATGAAATATTATACCAAAAACTCTGTTTTCAAATAAAAGGCAAAACGTGAAAGGTTTAGTCAGGTTTAGTTTAGCAAAATCTCTTTACCCTGCAAAAATTAATCCCAAGATAAAAGACCGAAAATTTCTACAAGAATTAATCCAAGATAGACAACTTTATTAATAATAAAGTATTTATATTGATACGTCCTGTTTAAAGTAATAATATTACGGAAGCGAAAGCGATATTCATACAAACATTTGATGATAACTCGTACGTCAATTATATGCAACACATTTGAAATTTAGCGCCGCGCATGGCTCAAGATCATGACAATATGGTGCCAGTAGCGAAGGGGTCATGATTTTTGCAATGAAGCTACTACTGAGAATTTATCACACCGCAATTTTATGAATTGTTGTAATTAGTTAGTTAGTAGATTAAAAAATAATAGTAAACGATTTTCAAACTTGAGTCACAATAGGCAGACATTAGATAAAATGATTTTAAACCGTACTGTCTGACTAATTCACTGACTGCTTTGGAGTAGTTGAATTAATCAACAAACAAAATAAGCTTTCCCTATTTATACAGACTATTCTAATAAAGAAATTAATAAAATTCATTTTTTCATTTGGAATCCAAATACTTCCCGCGAAAGAGCAATGATTAAACATAATGCGCATGCGTAATTTTACGTACGCACCAATCAAATGAGCTTAATCCCCACCAAATGTTTTAGTTTAGCCGCTTACTTGACTTTCACTAGCAAATGCCGCAATCAAATTCGTACTTTGTAGAAAGAGTCTAAATATGTAATCGAAAGGATTGTATTGTCAGCTACTACTTTTTACTTTTCTGCGCGGTAGTAGGTTTGGTCGCTCAACTCGCAAATTTTGCGCATAGAGCATTTTTTCAGTTGTTTGTGGGTTACGAACATGGCGATCGGCGATTTCTTTCATTAGTATTTTCTTGTAACCATTATCATTTAAAATAACGTCGTAATGTCATCATCCTCGGAAGATGATTTTTACGGCAATACTGCCCAAAAATTACATGGTATGTATATTTTATATTGTATGTTGTTTGTTTTTCGAATATTACAATGAACTGTCAATTTGCCGAACGCATTCTGAACAACTGATTGTCAAATAGGTTTACATTTTGTAAACAGCGCGTTTGTCACCACCGTTTGTATGTTTTTAAGATCATGACTTATCTCTAAATCTGGGGTCATTTACATCAATGTTATTAAAAATGCTACAATATTTTCATTTAAACGCCTTGTTTCTGTGTCTACAAAATATTGAAATGTTTTAGATTTTATTGTTTCATTTAACAAAAGATTTATTCTGTTTGGTTTTAATTCTATTTAATTCTCTAGGATTGAAGTTTATTCTCATTCAGGTTGTCTAATATCTTATATAATATTTTTGAAAAACTTTCTAACAGTGTGAATTTTATAAAACTATAATATTAACACATGGTTTCTCTAAGTATTTGTGTTAGCAGATTCCAAAATATATTGTAAACATTTGTATTTTAATCGACATAATAAATTAGTTAAAGCAAAGGGAAATCACTCTGTTGACCTATTTTTGATTAATGGAAAACTTTAATCTAATATTAGGTTTATTTGCGCACTGGCGAGCACATGCTAGATTAGATTTTGCGCTGTGCTGGCATAAATAGATATTGCACTGAAGTAGATGGAAGATGAACTGGCATACAAACTGTTTCTAAAACCAATACTTGAATGGTAAATAGCAGGAAAGTGTTCTATACTTGAAAATAAAACTTTTTAAATCATGTACGGAGTATAGTAAAAACTTGGAATCTGATTACAAAAAAAGGACTTAAAAATAAACTACTAATATTACACAAAGGTCAAGAAATGTAAGCAAGGCTTAAGGGGGGAATCTACTTTAGGACGCTGCAAAACAGGTGAATTTTAAGATTTTTTAAAATAGTATATCCTGCCTATTCTTAAGGGCAAAGGAACTTAACATTTGCGAGCTTGTATAAAAAAGCGTTTAATCGCATGAGATGGAAATGCATTTGGAAAGTTCTTTATCAGATGAAAAACCATCGGAACAAAGACCAAAATCAGAGTGCATTTCATTCAATAATACTGCCACAAGTGATTCAGTTCTATCTGCTCTAAATACTTAAGTAGGAAAATGGAGCCCAACAAAAATCTACCATCCATGTCTCCAGATCTTCTCAACATGTACATCACGAGAAAACTGGAAAGGGGGAGTAAAAATTTGAAGCAGAAAGATTCCCAATCTCAAATATGCGGAAGATACAACGTAATACACTACAGGAGAAGAAGAAATGACTTAAATAATTCATGTGAAGAAACAAGCATGAAGCGTCTTGAGACAAATAATGTAAATACAAGTTAATGATCATTGATTAACGTAACCAGTTTTCACAGATGAATATTCTTCAAGCACCTTGAGATAAATAATGTAAATACAAATTAATGATCATTGATCAACGTAACCAGCTTTCGCAGATGAATATTCTTCCAGACTTTAAATTTGTCAAGGAATTTAATTATCTTTCGGGTATACATTTACTCATAACAGTGGTTGCAAACCAGAAATCAAACAATGCGTGGTATCTTGAACAGTTGATGATAAGTATGGAAAAGAAGTTCTGATGTATATCAGTATTTCAGGCATAAGTTGCGCAAACTGTGGACAACGAGTCACATAAATTTCTTCTTTCTGTAGGAATTACATATCAACAAAGATTCTCAACCATTTACCTGAGACACATGTTCCACTTCGTGGATATTTTGCGATAAGAGAAAATTGAGGCTTGCGGTGCAACCAGAGCTTCCTGGTGTCAAAAGCTGAAGATCTCCACCTTTTGATTCAAGCAAGTGAAAAAGTAACAGGCACTTCTCTGGTGATGGCTCTTAAGCCTACTGTCTAGATAGAAGAAAAAAGTCATTGTTTGAATCACTCATTTTGAAAAAAATACAATAATGAAATGTAGTTTAAATTGATTAGTCGTGTTTGTGTGATTGTGATGTACCTAGTGATTGTTAAAAGCATTGTTTTGACCGGTTATACATGGTGCAGTTATTTTAAATTTGTATCTGATTGTATCGATGATTTCGGATAGACTGAGATACATCTTGTCTAGTACCGATGGTTGCCTGTGTGCCTAGTGTGCCGTAACATTGTACATGCATTTTTTACTGGAATTATAAAACTTTTCAGAATTGAAGAAGAGCTGGAATCCCGGCATTAAAATTGACACTGTGGACAGCGATTGTCCGAGCGATTCTGACAAATCACCGATAGTCGTGGATAGTCCGTCACCGAAGATTACAAAGAATAAAAAGTTGACAAAGAGAGTTCCGGCTAAAAAGATATCAGCCACAGATTCTACTGGATCAACTGAGTCAGGTATTTATTTCTAAACTAGTGCATAATAATTATGTTGTATATATTAGGTCCTTACCTATGAAATTGCCATTTTATGTAGAAAAATTCCAACAATTTTTTTTATGAAAAATGTGTACCTAGGTACTTAATTAATCAAAGTACATATTGGACATTGTTCTTGATGCACTTTTGTTATTTTGATGGAAGTTCATTGATGCCTTTGCTTTAGAAATCCTAGGAATGGAAATCAAAGAATTATTTAAAAGTGTTTTTCACCGCTTCATTAAAGTTGAAATTTTCCCTTCTAAAAATTTATAGATTCAGAAAAAAATGTAAATCAGTTGGTGCAAGATATGGCGAGTTGGGTGGGTGATGGAGAGTTTCCAGTCGAAGCTACTGTAATTTTAAGACGGTCCTTTGTGCATCCACGACAATGCTCATCTTGTGGATGAGCATTGTCGTGGAGAAGTACTAAGCTAGAGCAATTGACAAGTCTCGGTTGTTTGGTAGCGAGTTTGTCCATCATCGTTTTCAATTCTTGACAGCATACCTTTGCATAATTGTTGTGCCAGATCTCAAAAAGCTGTAATAAATAATGCCAGAACAGGTTCACCACTCGGTCACAATCAGTTTCTCTTGATTCAATTTATGTTCGGGCTCTTGTTTGGTTGTCTTTCCTGAATCCAACCATTGCGACGAACGTTTCTAATTATCATATACAGGGTCTACTTTTCATCACAAGTAAAAATCCAATTCAGAATTCGCTTATTTATGTGCCGACTCAACAAATGAAGGTAAGCCTCAACGCAAGTTTTCTGTTGTCCTTCAGTAAGTTCATAAGGTACTTTGCGAGGTTCTTTATTTTCCCAATTTAACGCAAATGAATCAATATCGTTTTGGCACTTAAGTTGAAGGCTGTTGCTAATCCTGACGGGGTTTGAGATAAATCCGCTTCCGCTATAGCCTTCAATGTATCATTATCGACTAGTTTCCAGTCGTCCATGGGACTTGTTTTTGAGGTCAAAATTTCCAGAACGAAAGTGATCAAATCAAAAATGCGTTAATTTGCGATACCTGATCCATACACGGCATTGATATTGCGTACTGTCTGTGCAGCATTAGTACAACGGAATTCGTATTTGAAAATTACACAAAATTTCATTTTCTCCATGGTCATGGATACAGCAATATCAAAGAAAAAGCAAACAGCAGGAAAATAAATTAATAACTAATTTTGAAAAAGGAATGTCGTAGCTTTAATATGACATAAATTTAAATTAGGAATTGTAAGTCGAATGCAAGATATCAAACTTCAAACTAGCCAATATTAGAAAACGAAAATTTCATAGGTAAGGACCTAACATGAGGGGTACAAAAGCAAACGCAGCAATATCCACAAAAGGAAAAAAATGTTTTGAATGCAGTCACCGAGGATTACTAATTAGACTTTATTGAATTCAAGATTTTATAGGAAATAAAGCTCTATCCTTTCCAAAATCATGTTTCTAAATCACTATAACATATTAAAAGGAGAGGCAGCGATATCCACTTCAACCAATCAGCCTCTAAAAATGTGTCACATGACAAAATGACCACTTCATACTAAAGTGACAGTTGATGTTGATTTTAGAGTGAAACATGATAGCAAAGACAGCAATATCCAATTATGTGAATAGCAAAAGCAACAATGCTCACTATTTGGTAGCAAACACAGCGATATCCATATTTAAAAGTTAAATATTTATTTATACACTTCTATAAAAGAAAACTGAAGTGGCAATTGTTTTTAAAAACTTGTTTTCCAATAAGATGCAGGTCTCGTAGATTTCAGAGAAATTTCCGTGACTAGTGACAGGATTTTTGTATTCATCTCAGGAACATCTCTGTGGGATACCGCTGCCTTTGCTTTTATATTTCTTTTACGCTCTAGAATAAACATTATACAAGGTGCGGCAAAACAGACAGTGCAGTTTTGAAGGGCTATTAAAAAAAAAAACAGCGCAACTTACAGAAATGAGATTAATTTTATGTTATTTGGTACATCATGCCGTTTTACGCATCAAGTCTTGAAGATGACATCGGAAAGATGATGGCCCCCAGCAGCGATACATTGATGAAGGTGATTTCTGAAGTTTTCAGCTGCATTTTGGCACATCTCGATGGGCATAGCGGCAATTTCCTCCCGAATTCAATTCTTCTTCCAAGGTGTGAGGCTGATGTTTGAAAACTTTTTCCTTCAGATAGCCCCACAGGAAAAAGTCTTAAATGCTTAAATCGGGTGAGTGCGCGGGCCATCCCACGTCACCCCTCAGAGAGACGAGTCGTGCAGGGAACAATGTCACAGTTTTGTCATCGAAACTCGAGCACTATGGGCCGTAGCACCGTCATTTGTTTCCTCCATTAGTTCTTCCAATTGAGGTTCAAAAAATTTTTCCAACATGGAAACATAACATTGAGCGTTGACAGTCACGGTTTGTCTATTCTCCTCGAAAGAATACGGCCCTATAACCCCAAATTTGAAAATCGCACACCACACTTTTAGGGAGTGAAGAGGTCTCTTGTGAAGTTGCCCTGGGTTATTTTCAGCCTAGTACCGAAATTTTATTTAGTATTATTATTTCACAGAGATGAAAGTGGGCCTCGTCACTACTGAAAAAAGTTGACCTCGCATGCATTCGGTTCAACATTTCTTGGGAGCGATTCATGCGGTTTTCATAGTCAGGAGGTTTCAACTCTTGGACAATCGTAATCTTATAGGGGTGTATTGATAAGTCTTGTTGCAAAATCCTCCTTAGTGAGCGGTCAGCATTGCCCAATGCAATTGCATGCTTCCGGGCAGAGCGCCGAGACGACAGTTCAATAGCTTCTCTCATTCTCGTTAAATTTTCGGGTGTTCTTACGGTTTTTAGTCTTCCTAAACCCCTGCTCTTAGTGTGGAACCAGTTCCTTTTAATGTACGCACCCAAGTTACAATTAAATACGGTGAGGGACGGTATCACGACGCGCAAGATTGAAGTGCAGCCGAAAGGCCCGCTGGGTGGCGATGACAGAAAGGCCATTTTCGAGAAACGTGCGGACGGCAAAGCCCCGGTGTTGTCCAGACCAAACTATGGCAACTACTGAAAACGGCAAGACCCTCCCGATACAATGAGACCACTCCCAGGTTCCTACCCCCACCACATGGGATGAACCGGCCTTTCAAAACTGCACTGTCTGTTTTGCCGCACCCGGTATGTGTGTCCATTTTGAAAATCTTATATTGCACATCATCAAATTCTGATATTCGGCTTCTCCCTGTGTGGTATCTCTCGTTGTTATCTTCCGTTTGTATCAAGCTTGTGTAGATTTGCATAATTTTTTCCTATAAATTCTTCTGGTATTTTTAGGTTTTTAATAGTAAATACCAAGCCAAGTACATCTATTTCTTCAAAATATTGATCTCATTTTGAATTTCCTTTTCACTAGCTTAGAATGAAATGGTGAGAGAATAAAATATGAACAGTAGAGTTATATATTCCCAGTACTGAGTGTTCTAATCCTTCCCACAAGTGAAACTTTTTAGGAATCTTTGTAATCACATATCTAATTTTGTGAAAAGTTGAACCGGGAAAAATAGTTGCTGGCATAATGATATTATTTTATTTCCTATATTCATATATTTATTTAGATTTTCGGAATCTTAATAATGCACAGTTTTTTTTCTTATGTGCAGTACATGCCCCTGATATGTAAATACATCAACCATTCCCATATAAAAAATTGTGACAAACACATTGGTTATTTTTAGTTGTTCTAGTATTTTAAGCGGGGAATTCGCGAACGGGCATGTCTGAGGGCGGCTCGGCGGGCTTGGGTCTGTCGTCTGCCTGTACCCCCCACACACGGGACGGGCAAATCATTCATTCACGCAAAGAACTGCAGCGTGGGTGTGTGCTAGAGTGATGGCACAGAGGCGCAATTTCACATGAACTCTATTTTCTTTACTAACAAATCAGCATCAGGATTTAGTTTTCATTGCATTTTTGTATTAACTTGCTATAGGCGGCATTACGCAGGTCGCTAGTCACGTACTCTATGCTCTTAACCCATCACAAACAAGGATGAGATGTGCACACAGCAATGAATGACTCCCAAATAGGTTTATTGTCATTCATGTTTTCTAATTTTTACTTTATATTTATTTTACCACCCTACTCCACGTCCACCCTACTCGCTATCCAAGTGCGTCTGCCAGTGGGCAGCCCGTTGCAAGCATACATGTTCAGACATGTCTAAGCCCGCGCAGGCAAAATGCAATCGCATTGACTCGCGGCGGACACGAACCGACGGACATGCCCTTGCCTGTCACATAGAATTCACAACCAGACATAGCCCAGACTTGCCCTTGACGAACATGCCCTCCGGGCTTGCCCGTTCGTGAATTCCCCACTTTACACATATTTGATACATATTTTAATATACAGTAAATTAAACTTTGCAATGCACATACTATATTTATCACTTCTTTAGTTTGGAGAGGAGCAGTCCCTCTTATGATTAGGTTTTAATATGAATATCTAACGTAACGAGCAGGTAAGCGGGTCGCTTTGCGGGGAAGAATTTTTTTGGTCATTCGAAGAACACATCAAGGATCGGAAACATACGGCGAAATGTAATGTTGTTCATTAATGTTTTGTCAGAATTTAAATTCTTCAGCATCTCAACAGTTTTCAAACTGTTCATTATTAATCCTTTACGAGAATCCAAATGACCAGTTACAAAGTTAAAATTAATGTTCACCAAAATAATCACTATTATTATAAGTAACTACCATTGCATTCGATTTTTAATATAATGTTTTCTATTTTGTATTTATTTTCACCTTAAACTTGCGAATCTTCATAATGATATATTATGAGTACTGAACTTATCTGTGGAATACAACATTGCAGACATATCGAGGGCTTGTGTGAACTTCACCCGCGCACACGTCACTGCAGATGATGCGGACCAGGCTGCTGAGGCGCCTGCTGCAGTGGTGGGAGCTCCTGGAGCCCTACCGCGTAGCCGACGCAGCCGTGGAAATACCAGAAGAACTCCCGCTACTAGGGGCACTCGTAGGTCCCGTGGAAGGCATAGGTTCTCCAATGTTCAAGCCGTTGTGAATCTTGGTAATATTCAACATCTGTGACTGTTAATATTACTGCACTGCAGAATACAGCAGAGCTTTTATTATTTGGACTGATTGGAGATAAACATGGTCCAGATAATAAAAAATCTATTTAATCTAGAAGAAAAAAAAAAATCAATTATGAATATTTTTTATTGAAATATAAATTCACATACCTGTTTTACATATTTGTACATATTATATAATTATTATTACTTGAGAAATTCAATTACAGATTTTTGTTTCAAATTAACATCCTTTTCGAAGCTGCCTAATCACATTTATTTTTGAGTTATATCTATATGTTATGTTATCTTGGGTTGAAATTTTTTATTTCTTGTACAATTCAGATAATCAAGGTTTGGATAATGGAGGTTTTACTACATTTTTCATACATACATTCTGTTAATTTTTTTAGGTTATCATTAAAAGTTTTTTTTTTCAACTGCTAGTAAACAATTTCAATAGCAATCTTATTTATTTATAACAAAATTTAATATTATGGACAACAATATAGTGAAACTCTCATACATTTTTCAAGGCAACTACAATAGCAAACTCTATCCTGAAGATAATTTCAACATTCTTTCCCAATATTTAAACCTGACTTAAATATTGATATAAATTTTAATGTAAATAGTGGGTTCCTAAAATTACAAAAAAATATTGCCACCACAAAGTTACGGTATTGTTATTGAGCATTATATTAAACTTTTTGAAAAGTTTTTTATTTTTTAATTAATTTTTTTTTTTAATTTTGTTAAATTTTATTTTTTATTTATTTTTTTATTTATTTTTAAAATAGGTTATATATGTACATTGTGAAATATCATTATATCAAATTTCTAATCAAAAGTACGTAGCACAAACTTTCTTAGTTTTTTCTTAAAAATTTTCATATTTTTTCATCTCTAATATCCTCTGGCAGACTCACATACAACTTCATCCCACTGTACATCACAGAAGTTTGTGATCTTTTTTCAAGTAATCACTAAGTAAGACTAAAAATCTTTATGGCCACTGACTTTGTGTTTACCATCCCTTTTATTTTTTTATTTATTTTTATTTATTTTTTTTTAAATAGAGATGCGAACACGGAATACGTGTCACATCAATATTCTTACTATTTTCAAACTAAGCTAAACGCTTGTGCTATGAAAATAGGACTAACTTGCTTGTCTGGGCTGAGATTCGAACCCGCGACCTTTGGATCACGAGGCGAGTGTCCTAACCACAAGACCAACAAGCTACTCTGTTATTTGACAATGATGTTTTGTATATGATCATTTACATCAAATAGATTAATTAATACAAGACATTTACCATATTTATTTTTTTACATTTATGTATTTTTTATTTATCATTACCTATTACATATTTATATGTAATTTATATTTTTACTTAAGTTGAAAAATTATATTAACCCATTTTTTAATTATTAGAATGAACAATTTAATTTTATTGCATATTTTTCCTTTTTTCACTGAGATATATAATACATACTCGCTTCCGCTGAAATGTCATTGTTAAAAGCACTATCTGATGTAATACAGGAAAATACTAGTGCACCTGGCAGGGAAATGTAGTGTTTTTACTTTGCTGTTAAAAACCTCTGCAACTGCTACTAGGTTATAATTTATGTACACTTTATAAGTTAATATATATGTACACCAAGTTTTATAAACAAAAATAAATTATTAGTATCTCAAAACTAACTACAACATTTTAGCCCAGTCCTAAGGAAACATATAAAATAAGGAATCCACTGTAGTTTGAATGTTTTAATTTTGAGGATCGTCTATGACATTTTGATCAGCCGTTTAAATAATTTTACTTTGGAACAGTGTCTAAATTGATTATTTATTACATTTTCAGGTTGTTGGACTGATGAAGAGGATTCTTCACAACCCCTATTTGCCAAGCCGCAGCCAAAAACCAATTCTAATGTTGGTATAATTCTGTTACTCATTTCAGAAATGCATTTGTAATATTAATAGTCAAACTTATATTAGAACATATACTAAAGAAAAATTAATCAGACTTTTTGCTTTGCGTAGAAACTCTTATTTTAAAAATAAACTAAATAAAATAAAATAAACTCTTATTTTAAAAACACAATGCACTTTGCATCAACAGACTGTGGATTTTGTGGAACTTAACGTAACTTTCTTGAAAGAGCGGAGTGTAAATTGGGTGAAAAATATTTCATGAATAATTCATAAATAATCCATTATTAATGTTCACAGGAAATTGATGACATTGACCTCGATACAAGTGTAAATTGCTCGGATAAAGAGAGTGACAATGATGAAATTTCAGTAAAGGTTCACTGGCGTAGCAAGGAATATCACAAGTTTCCTATTAGGAAGGTAAGAAGATTGGTTACGTATAACTTCCTATAAATATCTTTCACAAAGGCTGGTTTACCATTTCACTTGGTCTTACCATGAATTTAATCATTTATAAATGCAATTATGGATCACGCTTCCAGATAACTTTTACCATTTTTAAAAATTGTTTAAATTTGCAAACTCAACTTACGGTTGGTCCATTTAAAGCAAGCTACATTTATATGATCTCTTAAATTATGCTATAATATTATTGCGTCCCCTGGTAATTTTGTTCCCATATTTTTATTTGATAAAAATTTTTGAAGTGCCGGTTGTTTCATCAGTAGTAATAATAAGCCAGAAGAAACATAACATTTTTTGAGAAAACGAGTTGTTTGATTGGTGGAAAACACAAAAAATATAAGCTTATTTCTTAACTATTACTCTTACTTCTGATCAAACAACTAGCCCTTAATTAAATAAAATTAAAATAAACATTATTCCTTAAGTGTTAAGATAAGTTTTGCCAATTCTTTCCAAATGAAGAGGACTCGCCAAATAAATTATGACAAAGCCATCAATAATATTTTCCCTTTTATTATTTACGACTTCTTGCCAATGTTCCACAAGTTTTTCAATTTCTCTGCGATGAAACCATCCAGCCTTGACTCTTAAGAATTTGTCATTCGAGCAGAAGGAGGTGTTGAAAATGCTCACTTTGTCTACTTGACATTCCATTTTGAAGGGATGTCAAGTAGACAAAACTAGTCTACTGGAATGAATCTACTTAGGCCTCTAATTAAATAAAATAATAAATATAATGTAAAAGCAACACAATATCTTGTAGAGTAGTAAATTTCATTTCAAATGCATAAATACATACAAATTTGTTATACTTTTGGCGCACATTGTGCTTTAATACGTATGTATGCAACCAGAAATACTGATTGGTTTATATTGTATTTTTCAGCATCAAAAAGTGAAGCCCATTTTTGAATTTTTTTCAAATTTGGAAAATGTCCCCGTAGACCATTTACTTTTAACACTCGGTGACAGGGTGTTAAGGCCTCAGGATACCCCCGCAGACTTCAATTACAACGTATGTCAATTCATTGGTGAGTTTTCAGTGTTAATAATTTAACTTTTATGCCTATAAAATTCAGTGTCTGTCTGTTTTCTATGATCTACACCTTTTGACCGATCTGGCTAAAATTTTACATAATTTTTCTTTAGGACCTTGCTTAAAAACCTAGGCACCATTTCCTATTTCCCCCTTTACCCCACTTCCCTCCCCGTGTAGTCGAATTGTGTAGATTTGTATATATATATCTCTATACAAATCTACACCATTCGACAGATCTGCAATGGTACACCACCCCCACGCAAACACATTTTTAATTAAGTTTGTACCCAGTTTGTACGCTGGGCATGGACCGCCAATATATCCTCTTCAGGCCCCCGGTATCATACATGATACTCGGATGTATACCGTTCACTTCAATAGCTCAGTTAAAATTTGTTTGTCGAGGACAAAATGTGCGCCGTCGTCAAAACTATTTCTTATTTAACCTGATACCCTGAACTTGTGTTAGACAACATATTTTTAAATAAATTTATTTGGTGTTCTATAAAATCATGCCAAAAAAGTAATAATAAAAACTCATTAATAATTTATACAATTTTTTTTCCTATATATTTATATTGGACTGTGTTATTTCAAAATCGTGTAATAAAAATGAGTTGTACGTAAATAAAAATAAATAATCTGTAAATAAAATAGTTTAGTTTCTTTGCTGACTAAGCTTAAATCCTGGGTGAGATATGTTTGTGATTATAGAAGGAGGAGTGGTTTCACAAAGTGTTGCTCACATTGCGGAAGAATCGGCCAAGCAGTATGGCGCTGGAGGAAAGAGGAAAGATACAACAGGAAGCAAGTTGCATATAAAACTGCAATCTGTCGATACAAAGGTTGGAAAACCTTTCAAAATATGGATCGGACTAGATCAGGTATTAGTTGTACTTAACTTATGAAAACTATTCAAATATGTAGCACATTTTTTTATTATAGAACTTAGTAAACTACTAAAAACCCTAAGTAAAACCACTGATCGTATCAAGAAGTTTTAGGCAAAATAATATTTTTTCTCCCAGTCTATCTGAACATTCATATGAAAAGATCTGTAAATTTTGATTTTGTGATTTGGTAATTTCTGGAAATTTTCAAATTGTGTGATGCGTTATTTTGTCGAGTTTCTAAAAGAATAAAGTACATATATTAATGTATTTAAATCATGAAACTACTTACATATGTATTATATTTTCCCCTATTTCACAACATTTTTGGCCAGTTCAATAATAGATAAACTTATCACCCCTATCTAAATAATTTATCCCAATTACAGTAGAACCTCATTAATTCTGTGTTTTTGCATATTTTAAGAAATCATTTCGAAAGCGATATTTATTATGCTAATTCAAAGATCGCAACATTTATATTACTAAAAAACACAATATTAACAAAAAAAATTATTCTCACTTGCGAAAAAATTCATTTTTTAATCCAATTTTTTTTTTAAATTTGGTTAAATTGAAATCGTGATCGTTGAAATTGGCAAAATTCTCCAAAAATCCTAACTCATGAATTTTGTGAAAATGTCCATATTTTTTTGCATATTTCAAGAAATCATTTATAAATGCAATATTTATTATGCTTATACATAGATCGCAATATTTATGTTATTAAAGTACCCGATATTGACATAGTCGTTGTTCTCAGTTGCGAAAAAATCAAAATATTTTTTCAATTCTCAAAAAAAAATTGAATTATGTTAACTGAAATGTTGATTTATGGCGCAAGGGCTAAAAATGACGAATTACGATTACCGAAGTTTTCGAATTATCGGGCTTAATCTTTTAGGAAATTTACATTTTGGGAATGGTGGGTTTGAAAAATTTCAAAGTATGGTGAATTTCGAATTATCGGAGTTCAAATTAACGAGGTTTTACTGTAAATATGCATATTTTTTAAACAATCAAACCGTATTTTGTACAATCAAACTAAGTATAAAGTTGGAGATTCACTGTGACATTTTGCAATTTCATCGATCTTGACACATTATAGGAGATAAATTGTTTTCACAGATTTTGCAATGTTGTCTCATACCTCAAACTAACATCTAACCGTTTAAGTGCTAAGAAGTGCCATCGCGCTTCTTCTGCATTCTCTCTAAAATTGCGCGAAGCGTGACGGCGCTGCTCACATCACTGTGTCTTCGCGCGCGAGTTAGATGGGTAAAAAATATAAACTTGGCGAGAGTCCGCGAAGTTTATATTTTATCAAATTTATAGTTTGTGTGCAGCTATGATTTTTTCCTATTGTACCAATAGAAATTAAAGAAAATGGCTCAGCACTAAAACGGTTAATTAGATTTATCTACTGTATAATAAAATATTATTTTCAAACTCATTTTACTTTTTTATGCTCTTGAATATATTATGTTTGCAATAAGTATATAATTATAATTTATTTTGTTTGCAGGTTGAATTTAGTGATGGACTATTATATTTTAACATTCATGAATTTTTATTAATTTTTTCATTTTTATTTCCAGAAGTTCTCATATGCCATGATGAGGTATTCTGAAGAATACGAACTACCTTTAGAAAAATTAAGGTTATATTTTGATGGAGAATTAGTGGATGTGGAGTCAACACCCCGAAAGTTGGACTTCGAGGGTGATGAATGTATCGATGTTAAGGTTTTGTCTTAAAACAATACATTTTGAAAAAATACGGTAAAATAACAAAAAAATAATCCTCGTAGAATTGAATTTGTTATTTTCTTCAAAATTGTTACCAAACCACATTTAGATATTGCAATTTGAAATAGCATTTTTAACCTGCAAGGGAATGCTAGGACAATCTATTTTAGCACTGGGTAATTTGCCTTAATAGTTCTTTATGCACTTAGATGGTTTATGAAAAGTGCTTAGGCCTACTTGTGTTGTCAAATCTTTCCTTACTTTTGATGATGTTCAAACAAGCTAACCATGTTTAAATCCATGATTCCCCAAATAAGCTAACCTGTTTTAAGAATAAGCTTGTACGCACAAGATCTGCGTTTTGGACAAAAATTAATGTTAATATTTTCTTTCTAAATGTATTGTTTTATAATTAAGGAAAATAATTAAAACCTTTTATTATTCAGATGCATTTTGTCAGATTATTGTCGATTCCATATTTCAGTCAAACTTTTGAATTTCGATATTTGAAAAAACAAGTTGATTGAATAATTATACTTCTAGTATTTTGTCATATATTCCATAGGTAAATTTCCTAATAACTCGCGCTATTTAAAGTATTCATATTTTAAGTATTCTGTTATTACATATTTTTAATTTTTAGAATTATTCTCTGTATTCTGTATAACCTGTAACAGTATTCATGAATACAATGTTAAAAAGGAGTATACCAAGCACAAAGGACAGAATAATAATAATATTTTTTATTGAATTTTTTTAAAGAATATTTTTTTCACATATCTAGAAATAAATGAGAACATTTTAGACAAATAAAATATTGGGAATTTATTTGTTGGAAAATTTTTTATTTTATAAGAAAAGCTCAAGAATAAATTATTTAGCTGTAAAAATCCAAAAAAATATCTCAAGATTTTAAAATATTTAATATTAATCATATCATATTATGTTACCTTTTTAATTTTGTTAAAATTATTTGCATTCACCCGTATTTTTTCTAATGTCAAGTCAATTATAATTAGAGTGCCACCAATATAAATTGGCGTGCGAGGAAGGGTGTCCCTGTCGTGAAACAGAAGTCGCCAGGGTGTAAATTTATTACACAATACAAAATACACAGAGTGTCCGGTACATTGACAAATATATTTTATGATATTATAATAGATATATGGTCAGACAACACTAAAGAAACAAACCAGTAATGGCGGCGGCTCTATCTGGAGTCCTGTCAGATGGTAATATTGGTCCATTATTTGCTTTTTCAGCTTTGCAAAACTTTAAAACTACATTGGCAATTGTTCTTGCACCACCTGCGAGGTGTTGCAAGACTGTTTTGGATATAATTCAGTGTACATTGGAAATCAAGATGTCACAGCTGACGCGCAAATACGAGATTGAACTGAATGACAGGGCGAGGGATTACCGTTGTGTGTGGGCGGGGCGGGTTTTAGTTCCAAAGTCGCCGCACGCCAATTTACATTGGTCAAGCTCTAGTCATGACTGTGAAAGGTAGCTCAAGTTATGTGCAGTTATATTCGCGGTTACTTAATCTTAATTGTATTTTTTAATATCATTTATGAGAATTTAAAAACACAAGTTTACGAAATGACCATACTCATTTAAGGGGAAAAAAATTAGCATACAAAGTTAGGCCATGTACACTTTCAGCAATTTAAATTAAATAGAAATTTATTTACCGTTTTCTCCTTTAAAATTTTTCAAAGCAGAGAGAATTAATTACCTTATGACAGGGCCTTTAATTAAAAGTCATTGGTGAAAAATAATGAGTGTATGTAAATAGAGTAGAACCACGTTATAACGAAACCCATTATGTTTTTTTTTTGTTATAGCGTAGAATACATGAGGTGAAAAAAAATGGGAGTTTGTTATAATGAAAAAAAAATTTGGTCCCTTGGATTTCGCAGTAACGAAGTTTTATTGCAAATAATATTTCATTCTACATTTACTTTATTTCTTTGCATTAATTATATTTGTGCCATTGTTTTTACTTGTGAATAAATTTGTGGTCAGAAGTTGTCACTATCGATGTGATTGTAAGATATGGAATATCAATGTTCTCTTAGAACAAATGCATTTGTATCATAATATTGTATTTTCTTTACACTAATCTTAAATATCATGTTAAGTTGCAGGTTTTGTTGTGAAAATGATGTATCCATGTCACTGTTTATTGGCTAAAAATACCTCACTAATAACGAGTTTAAGATTTCTTATGTTTAGAAATGGCCTCAATTCGTGCCTCAATAAATTTTTCTAATCATTCGTGTTCACCAGAAACGTGTTTTTGCACTGTCAAATTCCCAATAAATGTATTAAATCCACTCTTTCACAACAGGTCTACTTGTAGAATCTTAATTGTATAAATAAATAAAATATAGCTTATTGAATCCTTTTGTGGGTTAACTCAGTGTATTACGTATATTTAAAACTGTCTAGAAATTCCTCGTTAGTCATATAACTCACTTTCAAAACAAAACAAATTTAAACTACGTGTTATAATAGAGATTATTAGCGGATAACTTTGGGTTTTTTCACTTTAAAATGATAAACATTTAAACCTATATCAAAGCGGTTGTTGAAATGCAAATTCTGACTACAAGATTAAATATTTTTCATTGAATACGAAACTCACCATATTTTTTTACATGACAATATATCCACTTTATATACATATGTTATTTATTAGCAGCTTTTATTCAATTTGTATTACATTCCCAATGTAAAAAATATCAACTTATGTATTTTAAATGCTGTAACTATGAATACTCATTTGCAAGCGTTTTTATTTTCAGTTCATTCAATATGATATTGAATAAATAATTTGCTATATATAATTTTAAATGTATTATTTCAAAATTAATGTAAATACATTTTTTAAATTATTTTTTCTTTACTGATTTTTTCTATCCAGCCCCTTCAACGAAGAACATACGGACACTTTTCGCAGTTTGTATTTCTATTATTGATTGATTTTTTTTGATAGAACCCATAAAGAAACCCATCTTGAAATCAAATAAATATAAATACAGTAAAACCCCGTTAATTCGAACCCCAATAATTTGAAATTCGCCATAATTCGAAATTTTTAAATCCCACAAGTCCCAAAATGCTAATTTCAAAGTAAATTAACCCCGATAATTCGAAAACCCCAATAATTCATAATTCTAAATAATTTGTAGACCCTTGCACCATAAATAAATATGTTTTAGTTCACATAATTCAATTTTTTTTTTTAATTTGACGAAATTGAAAAAATATTTCAATTTTTTTCACACGTGAGAACAACAGATATGTCAATTTGGGATACTTCAGTAATAGAAATGTGGCGGTCTTTGTATTAGCATAATAAATATTTTTTTGGGTCGCAATCCTAGGATTGGTCTGCAACAAACACTCGCTTTCTCCACTCCGTCACCTGCCAGCCTCTTCATTTCTTGGTAGGTGCTACAGCGCACATCTCCGATAATCTGGTCTACGTAGCTTAATCTTGGGCGGCTCCTACCATTGTTGCCTTCAACATTTCCCTCGACAATGGTTAAAAGCAGGCCCGGATGCCTTATATTGTGTTTTCAAAATGATTTCTTGAATCGTGCAAAAATGCAAACGTTTTCACAAAATTAATGGGCGAATTTCGCAATCGAATCGCGATTTTTGATTTTTCAAAATAATTTTTAGTCCCTTGCGACATAAATCAGTACATTTTATTCATAAAATTTGATTTTTTTCTTAAATTTGACGAAATTGAAAAAAATATTTCAATTTTTGTGAGAACAACAAATATATCAATATCGGGTACTTTAATTAAATGTCTCGGTCTTCGTATTAGCATAGTAAATATTGCATTTTCAAAATGATTTCTTGAAATATGCAAAAATACACTTTTTTCACTAAATTAATGACTTTTATCACAAGTTTTACGATTTTTGGCGAATTTCGCAATTGTATTGCGGTTTTTAGTTTTTTTTGGGTCCCTTGAATTTCAAATTAACGAGGTTTTACTGTATACAGTAGAGCCTTGATAATTCGTACTTAGGCTAATCTGAACGTCTCTATAATCCAAACTACCTAATGATCTCCCCTCTGTCAACTACAGAAAAATATGTTTGACATTATGTTTTTCTGTAGTTACGTAAGAACTCTCGATAAAAAATCACGGAAGCCTCTTTGGTCTGAACAATTCAGTGCAACAGAAGAGGGTTCAGAAGAAAGTGACGACAGCTTTGACGCTGAAGACAATCTCCCAATCAGTGTTTTCAGAAACCGTGGGTACACAGAAAAAATTCTTTTCACCTTCCTGTAAAACGAAGAGGAGAATTTGGTAGAATCAACAATCAGATTATAGCTCAACTTAAGCAAGGGACTCACGAGTCTGAAAATGACTTCTATTGTTCTACTCAAAATGTCAGGAAAATTTCCCATGCTCAAGCTATATCAGCACTTAATATTTGCTTGGACTAGGCAGACGAAAATGAGCTCTCGTTTTCCGAAAAGATGCTGCTTTGTAAGCTAAGAGATACAGCTTTTTCTTGGTAAATAGAACCCGCCACACTAAAATTGATCAGTTTATGATTAAGTAAATGTATTTTGATGTTTACAAGTCATTAAATATAATTTTCTGAAAGAAACAGCAGTTTTATTTATTTAACATAATATAATCCAAACTCTCCATTAATCCGAACAGGGTTAGGTTTTTGGCTGTTCGGATTATCGAGGTTCATAATTTTTATTAACCTTGTATTAAGCATGTTGGTTACCTTGACATTAACCACCACTATATTCGCCAGAACAGACATACATTAGTCCACTCAATACCTACATGCGAAAATGCCACTGGTTTGTACTGATGAACCATTACACTATTAACACAATTCTTAAGAATGAAAGTCTCGCCTAAAGCTCAAGTTTAACATCAAGACCGGCTCTCTTTTGATGATGAGCCATCTCCATCTCCTGCAGTAAGTAACTCGTTTCACCTTACTATTCAAAGGCAGCCCATGTAAACTAGCTGTTCTACATTTTTAAGGTAAAATTTTTGTTTATGACAGTATATTCCGGATTATTAGGTAACTTTGTCGAACTTACGAACAAGATCTCGGAACAGAACTCGTAAACTCAAGTAGAGGACTTGGTCTGCAGTCTAAAGTTATAAGAATTAGCAAGTAACTAGAAGTTAGTAAGAGTTTCATCATTGAACACTTTTGATAACAAATTTGTGAGTTTATTACTCGGAAACAACCGAAGTTGCAAAATGTCACAAATTAGAAGCACCCATTTATGAAGTCTCTTTTATATCTGATACATATAATGTACAACCTTTTAGCAAAAACTTTGGGTAAGTTTTCTTCATTCAATTTTGAATAGAAAATATTCCTTACACTTTGGGTCAACAGTTACAGAGAGAAGAGACATCAAATTTGCAATTTTCTATAAAACTTTGGACTATAACTACTGTAACTTAAATGGTAAATAAAAAATTCATTCGCTTTAATGCAAATCAAATAAAATGAGAAAAACTACTTTTCAAATTTCTGCAAGGTTTTAATCATTTTATTATTATTTGATTCGTATCAAAGCGAATAAATTTTTATTATTCAATATAAATTAACTTTTATAATAGTCTAACATTTTACAAATGCTATATTGAAAAGAAAATACTCTCTTATCTACGAAAGTGTAAGGAATATTTTCTATTAAAAATTAAATGATGAAAACTCCTTCAAAGTTTTTACTCCTAGCCACGAAACGTCTAAATAGTTTACATACATATACACAGTCTACGTTGTGCTTTGCATGCTTTTTCCTCCACCTTTATTTAAAATAATTGTATGGTTATATTCATGTAAGATTGTTTGGACAATCACAATCATTCAGTGCAATTCTTTTATCACCATTCTTGTATCATTATGATAAAGTAATATTAAGCAAAAAGCACAGATTTTTATGAAAACGGGTGTTTTGATTGGTAGCAAATGCAAACATCTATGCTTTTTTCTAAGATATTACTCTAAGCACCGATTAAAAAGCAAACCCTAAACAAAATTAACATTTCTTTTTTGTTATTCAAAGGTGTACATTAATTATAATAAAAATATAATGTATTGATTTCAGAAGTTTATTGCTAAAATAATCAGTACATACTCAATCTACTTTTCTATACACGAACACAATACATTAATAAAATTACATTATTTGCATAATAACAATACTAATATAATACAATAATAATTATCACACTATTATACAACTCCAAATTAAAACATAATCAGTGACATTACCATTATAATTTGAACTATAAAAAGTCATCAGGATCTACTCTTATTTATGGAAGCTATTCTTGTAAACCTTTGAATCCACGGGCCAACAAAAACTTTTCTGCTGAATCTGATCTGCTAGCCTTGGGTTTAAGGACCTTTACATTCTTATAGAATCTACCTAGGTCTAGTTCCAATACGGGAACCTCCACACCATCCCAAACCTTTACCAATAAAGCAGCGTCTTTCTGTGATACTTGGGCGGCAAATCTGAAGGCTCTGTAGCACAGACTAATGATGCCATCTTGATCCAGGTCCCGGATTCCTGTTGCGTTGGGAGCCATATCAGATAATACCACATCCACCTTGGTTCCGTTTAATAAATCTTTTATCTTGTCTTGTGCCTCTTGAATCTCAAAATCCAAATTGCTCAAAATGGTAGCACCCTAAAATTGTAAAAAATATTGAAAAAAAAACCCATCTATATCACGTATATTTAGAGGTAAAACTCACTAAGGACCGATTGTATCAAGTTGGATTAAGGGGTTACGCATAGTCAGAGGCGCAAAAAAATAGACATTTTCAAAATTTTTTTTTGAACGGTTTAATGTTTTGATTCAATACACAACACCAACGTTTTACACTATATTTTAAGTAACTATATCGAAAATTTCAAATAAAATTGTTAATACTGGACCACGATAGGATCTCGATTCTTGACCCCTGTTTTGCAAGTAGTGCCTCGCGGTGTCTATCAGTGCTTCTTAGTGGTTTATCTAAATTTAATGAAACAAAAATAAATTAGTAGTTTAATAGTTTATCTTGTGCTTAATCGAAGCTTTTTTATTTTTTTTCAAATTTAGCAAAATGGCAGTGTTTGAAAGCTTAATTATGAATTTTCAGGGAAAAAATCACTCATTTATTATTTATAAAAAAAAAATTTTAAGTAAAAAAAAAAATCCTTCTATTAAGCACAAGTTTTTAATGACTAAAATATGATGTTTAAATTTCATTTAAATCTGTCGAGTAGTTTTTAAAATATCGTGGACACCGTTTTTGAAAACGTTATTTTGAGAAAAACGCGTTTAAAGTTTTATGCATAAATAATTAATACTAATACAATTTAAAAAATTACTTACGTAGAGTCGTCTATTTCTGGTACATATAATACATCTTCTGCTGATGTGTAAGCCTCCAAGATGTCGATTTTTTTTTATCTACGTCCTATTTTGCCTTCTCGAGTGACCTGATTTGCACGTTGGTCAGCAATCTTTATGCGCTCTGTATCGAGTTTTTCAGCATACCGGTGTGCATTAGGTCCATAATTTAATCCTATGCATTAGCAATCATTAATATTCCTTGCATACCTTCATGACGTCTCATTATAAATTTTTGAAAATGATTATAATACACTAAGAACTACTTACCGACTGCTGGGTTTCACTGCCACTAAAGTACTAAAACTAAATCAAATCTCAGTTAGCCTAAAGGGTCTTATGTCTAAAAGTAGAAGTATAAAAGAAATTTCATACATTATTCTTAGAATTAATCAGGTAAAAACCGCGTTCCATAGCAGTCGCTCCGTTTGTCAGCCCGGCCGGCTCTAGTACGGGCGGTAGCAGAGGGCCGTACAGTTATCGTTGGATATCTTTAAAACTAATAACCGGATCGAATTGATATTTTCACAGTAATTTTGAAACATTTTGCTTTAAGAAAATACCAAAAAAGCTTTTTTGATTTTTTAAAAATCCTGACTACACGTAACCCCTTAAAGTAAGTAATGTAATTATATGCATTTAAAGCATGGATTTTTTACAGAAACAAGTTATTTAATTGGTGGAGAAAGCAAAAATCTATGCTTTAAACGAACTTTTACTTTAATCCAACTTGATACTACAGAGCCTAATCTATCTTTTTCATATAAATTAATTTTTCAAGTCAAGAAAACATAATAAAGATAAAATAATAAAATATTACGTAAGCACCTCTATAGGATAAATTTGTAACTTGTCGATGGCAAACACTGCACCTTTGGGTTTGTCGGGATCGGTATTATTGGCATTCACTTTCTTTACAGCTACCTGAGTCCAAGAACCAGGTGCTGCTCCGATATCCACTACAACTTGCCCTGGCGCAAAAATCTTTACAGACTCATCCATTTCTAATAACTTGAAAGCACTGCGGCATCTATGCAAACAAAAATTAATTTTTAGTACAAACTGCTAGGTCAGAAAAATTTGATAAAATTTTTTAAAAAACTTCCCAAATGAAGATGTTATTGGACCTACCTTTCCAGAATAACTTTAGAAGAAGATTTTTTTAATAATTCATTGCGTATAACTTTTGATAGTATTTTATCGACCTTCATTTCTATAAATTAAAACAGATCACCTTAGATGATAGATTTGACCCATATTGAAGACAAAATAAGTATTATTTAAAATGAACCAACGAAATATACAGATGCATATAAACTTTTAATTAACAATGAATTTTACCTGTAATTTTGAATTCTCGCTTTTTCGATATAAGGGTCAGAAAATTGTCTGAGGAGCCATTCCTGCGAGCTTTTCCCTTTCCGCTTTACATTATTTAAGACTACCTTAGAAAATAATAATTGACACCCTGAGAAAGATCGTTTAAAATATCCGAATCGAAGGCTACTCATGCTGATGACGAGATTCGTCGAATTTCATAAAAATTAGACTAATAATCAGCAGTTATCTAAAATTGCTAAAAGAGAAAACCAGAACTGTCAAATTTCTGACAACAAACTGAC
>JADDOH010001554.1:0-140808 GCA_016648135.1 Agrypnia vestita
AGTGCAATTTTTAGACTAGGGAACAAAAAGACGTTGCTTGGGGCAAGATCAGGTGAGTAAGGAGGGTGATCAAGAAATTCTTTTTTTTTTTTTTTTTTAAAAAAAATAGAGATGCGAACCGTAATTTGTAGTATGCTCCTGTAATGGTTTTCCTGTTCGAAGATAATCGATTTAGATAAGTCCACGATTATTCCAAAAACCAGTCGCCATCACTTTCCCAGCCGAAAAAACAGTTTTTGCTTTTTTGAAGTTGATTCCCCTTCGCAGTTCACGTTATGACTGTATTTTTGTTTTGGGTGTATCCAAGTTTCATCTTCAGTAATTAATTGGCAAGCAGACTCTGATTTGTTGCGCCAACAGAGCATTGGAAATGTCCATTCGAACACGTTTTTGGTCCAATATGACCAAACGCGATACCCAACGCGCGGACAGCTTACTCATGCCTAAATCTTGATTCATCAGTATATGACAAACACGTTCTTTGGAATATTCATAGCCTCTGCTATCTCTCTCTCTTTAATTCATTGGTCGTTTAGCAGCATTTGATGAACTTTAGCGATGTTATCGTCAGTGGTTGCAGTTTTTGGACGTCCCAAACGTTCATCGTCTCGCAAGCTGGTATGGCCGCCTTTAAATTTAGCTGTCCAAAATTTCACAGTGGTAAATGATGGTGCGGAGCCACCATACATGGTGTCCAACTCATCTTTGAATTGTGAAAGTGAAAGTATTGCTTTTCAATCATATTTCCTAGCTTTTATTGACAAGTGCTGCCATCTTCACGTTAAGGTTGGAAAGTTTTCAGACTACGCTTCTATGTTCAAACATTTTTTTGTGAAAATGCTTTTGTTGTAAATTTATAAATGTTTAGAATAGTGTATTGATATTTTTTATTTTATTTAAGCTTCAACAGACCAAGAAGTCCAATTACAGAAGCGAAACACATCACAATATTTTGAAAGCTTTTTACTAAATGCTACTTTCCTAATTCGATTCTTTTTTTTAAATTCTGGTCCCCTCAATTTTGTTTTAAAGAGCTTTTACTGTATAAAAATAACTTATGTCATTCTTCAAATTAATAATAAACTTTTTAGGATTTGGAGAAGTTGGTTGATTTTTTGTTTCATGAAATATATGAGCTGTCACTAGGCCACATTGATATTATGTCATACGTTCACTCAGCGTCATAGATAATGACGAAAAATAATCAGTAATCAAATACCTTAATATGTAATTGAATCCGTCCTTTTTATGAATTTATTTACACCATCAATATTATTTTACTAGCATTTTACCATATTTTTATTGCCTTTGCCTGTTATTTTTCGTGTTGTGATTTTAGGTGTATGGAATCAGTTTGGAAAAGTATGTATATAAAAAAAAAATTATAGAATCTCACAATTGCTGGTGTCGTAATATATAGAATCGCATAATTATTAAAAGAACTGACTGCAAAAATCTCTGTTTGCAATGAAACTGTTATTTGTAAATGAAAATAAATTTTATAATGAAATATAAATGCAATGTTTTATTTTTGAACCTATCTTTCTACAATTCCAAAAATCAGTGTTATTTTAATTTACTAGGTAACTTGCCAACATACATTTCCACAGTATCAGACAGAGCATAGGATTGCCACTATCTGCTGTCCTAGCATGCTACATTCACCTTATTCGTTTTCATACATATCATGCATGCTTGTTCCGCATGGGAACTAAGAAAACACAGGGTGGGCCACTGAGTCCACTTCCGCATGCCGAGATTGTAAGTAACAGCCTGCTTCGGAGAAAATACAGTGCAAATGCCTCCGTGTACTGCAGAGCCTTTCGCTTTGAATGCGAAATGCCTCGTAGAGGAGCGCCGGTCGTGGTGGTCCAGAATTCTCAGCCAGGAGCACAGGAGATTGCAGAGGCTGGGCCGTAGATTCTCAGCCGCAATCGGTACCAACGTAGAAACCCATGGTAGGTGTCAGGGGTAGCAGTAAAACACAGATTAAAGCGGTCCAAGGGGCGTCTTCATCGCCAAACCGGAGTGTAACAAACGATCGCCAAAGCAAAACCAATTTATTATATATTATCTTTACAAGTGACAGAAGATTACACAACCGCAAATTACGTCACAAAACCAATCCGAGCGCGTCATTTCCCCCCTTCCACCCATCGTAACGTATGGCGCCACAGTCGCCATCTTACGGTGATCATCGCAACGTGCGGCGTGCAGTCGTCACTGCGAAGTCAGAAAAGAAATCATAATATGTTTTGCATGAGCCCCACGGGGTCAAAAACTGTGTCACGTGGTATGGCCTGACCTTGCTAAAGCTTGTGACACAGTCATTGGACCTGCAAGGTCCTACATACTTAGAAAATGCGTCAAAAAGTCAATCGTGAAGGTTCGAATTTTAATCAGGTCATAAATGTTAGCAGACCAGTTGTTACGCGATGCTTTGCATAAATACCGTATAGTACTTGCCTTAACTATATTTTGATACCACTCTCGACTATGGACAAAGTGGTTTTATATACTTATCGCGATTCTAAGAAAAATCCCAAATGGTCAATTATCTTCAAAGTCAAAAAATGAATCTACAGATAGATATTTACTCAGCGATCATGACACAAAAAGATTCATCAAGATCGGACACTTCTGTCGGAAGTTATTTCTACTTTTGTGATTTTACCCATATTTCCATCGCTCGCCGGTCAGCGGCGGTCAGATTAAAATCAATAAAAAATAGAAAACAAGTGTATTTCAGATTCTAATTATTTATATTAGAATGGTCTCGACCAAGTGCAACCCGCTGCGACACTTTCAAGTGTGCCAAACAAATATTACTCATATAATAAGCATTCAAAGTGGGCCGCGACAATCAAGCGCGCCCGTGGAATTCCACATATGTGAAAATATATCATTCCAATAGATGTTCGCACAAGGAACATGATAAAGAAAGGTTTTGATACGACGTCCGTAACGTCCGTAATCTGAGTTCAAAATATCGACTGGCTACGCGTTTGGCCGTGATGCCTGTTGCATCAGAGCCCATTTACCTTGCAAGGCTAACCAGGTGTTTGCTTGCCCCCAAGGAGCCGGTCGAACAAAATGTTACCTTTTTAATTTTCAAATTGAAATGTCACAACGAGGTGCACCTGTTGCATTTAAATACTTAGGTATTTTCACTTCCTCGTCTCTCTGAGGAAGGATTCTTCACCTTAGTTTTACCCAATTCCATCAAAATAGCGGCTGTTTCATAACGGTACACGCTACGCTCCGCGCTGTGGCGCGAGCTTCCCTGTATTTGAATAAACAAGACCCATAGATTTTTATTCAAAAAACACATAAATTACATTTACAAAGTGCCTTAACTATTTGCCTTAAATATTTCAACTTAAGATATTCCAACTTAAAGAATTTCATTTCTTAAGAATTTCAAATTTCAACTTAAGTATTTCAAATATTTCACCCCATTCATTTTGTAAGACACAAATGCAATTTCTTCAGGGAATCCTTGGGAGACCGATCGCAGCAGCCTCTGGAGGCTCGTTCGGTCATCCACGCGTTCCTCCGGAGATACCACTGTATCGCGTCAGTGCGGCGTTCTATTCTCTTTAGGATCGCAGCGCCGGACTCGCTGCCCGCACCGACTATCCGCGCGGTCGCGTGGTGAGATGCGGATGCTTCCCCACTGTCGTATGCCCCTGCATGTTGCCATACCTACAGTGTCTGTCCATACAAAGGACGGCGACCCAACAAAGTGCCACCTCGGACGACTTCAGATGGGTCATCATCATCATCATCACGTCGTCTTATGATGTTGCCATCATAATTCTACCTGTCCGATACAATGCTCGACTTGGATTTCTATGGCATGTAAGGGGTTTTTAGCGCTAGAAGTGTTTAGATAATTCTATAAAAATTTTGTAAAACTAACACTGTCGCTGGCACATACATTATCGCAATTACATATTTCTACAGGCTAAATACAAAACAACATTACTTATTATTTAGAAATATAATTAACATTCGGATTTTTCTCAATTCTGAGGAAATATAAGAAGTATTAAAGCTATGTCTACTTTTTTCTTTTGTTAAAGCTATGACATTACATTAACTCCTGCACAAACATACGCATCACTTTTTCAAAATGAGTTATTCATTTGTTTTCCCAATAATCGTTTTTTTCTTTGATATAGCTATACATACAAATACACTATTTAAAAGAGAAATGTTAATGTATTATTTTACATTTCTCGTTTGATTTAAAAAAAAGTTTTGTACACTGAGAAAATCGAGGGATGAGCGTACTTGTAAAAATAGGTGTATGTAATACTTACTACTAGTAAAAATTATTAACAATCCCAATAGTTGTTTTATTGATAATCAAATTATAACTTAATCAGTCTTAAATGCTAAATCACTTATACAGCTCAAAATATAAGGAATAAGTAACATGTACTATTTATTATAACTTAAGTAACATTATTCCAATCATCTTGAGGTAATCTGAAGGTGTTATTGTCACTGCGTATTACTTGAACTCCGGCTCCGAAATAGGGAACAACGTATGCCGAACCATCAGCTGGACCCACGACCTGGAAAGATTTCAGCGTTATTACTATTCAATAGTAAACCTTTGAGCCAAGTTATAGATTGCGCTAAGTTACTCTTTCTATAAATACACGGTGTATAATGATGTTAGATTTAGCAAGAGAAGATATAATCTTAAGCCAATCTTTAGATGAACATTTAAATTGCATTTTACAAATAAAATTTGTGTTTTTAGTAAAGACTGGTTGAAATAGCCAACTATCACACTGTTTCCCGAAGGGGTAGGCAGAGAGGATAGAATGAAATTCTTCTATCTTGGCATACCACTTTTGCTTCGTCTACGGTCATGCACCTCCTCGTGCACTCTCTACGTTTGTTGAAGCTTTTAACAGGGTCATCCTCCAACATTTATAGTATCTGCTTGTGCCAGGTCTTTCGCGAATGCCCTCTATTCCTGCTGCCTTCAACACTCGCCTCATATATTTTCTTAACCATCCTTTGTATTTGCCTGGCTATAAAATATTTAGTTGAAGAAAATAAAGGAGAAATATGTGATTAATAGGATCAAGGCTGACGAAATGCACACAATGACATATCCACCAGCTTTTTGGTAAAACGCAATTCGGCCATTACAATTTATGTAACTCTAACTATATATACAATAGCATTATTTTAACCGGTTACACATGCTGCTTACACGCTGTTATTTGAGATTTGTATCTGATGTTTGGCAACTGAGATCTAACTGTTGCCATCGAATTGCGAAAAATCAGTTACTAATCATTAATGCAATCAAATAAAATCTGTTACTGGTTAAAATACCATCACTGATCTAAATATAATAATCTTGTCTGTCGTAACTTGCCGGAATTACAACTTTAGATAATTAGAGCGACACGCAATCAGCACGCAACGGCTCAGGCAACACGCAAGGGTCGCCTACCAAATTACACGGTCTTCATATTTTTATATTATTTTATTATATTTAGTTATAGGTTTAAGCGAATAAAGTCAATTTAAAAAAAAACAAATGGTTCATGAATTATCAGCTTTAAAATCCTGCAATTATTACATCCCGTGATATTTCACGGGTGTACGGCTAGTATATATAATAAAATTCTATCAAGTTATTGAATTTCCTAGATTGTTAAAAATACTAATCTTCTTCTAAGCTAAAAATTTTACTAAAATAAAAACAAACTACCATTAACTTTATTCAAGCCAACTGTATAACATAATGATTGTAAACTGAATTATGATATCACTTACTTGAGAAGCTATAAGTATGATGTCCAGCAGTTGTCCTACAAACATGAATCCCAGAGTGCAGAGCTTGGCCAGGCCTAGGGCAGGGTAGCCCAAGTAGAAGCGGTCCAGTCCAAACATCCCCAGGAAAACGGAAAGCAAAAGTGCCACCTCTAAAGAATAACCATTCCTGTGCAAAAATACACTAACATTATCAAAAGCATATTAAAATATTCAATTGAATACAGCCACACTATCATTACATTATCATACGCTGCCAACACTGCATTCTCTGTATGAAAATCATCAAACATCTGTGCACCATCCTCGTCAGCAGGGAAGGGACATTTAATATTATAAGATGTATGGCATCCTCTATTAGTGATGGTATTTTAACTGGTGACACACTAACCATTATTTGAGATTTGTATCTGATTGCATCGATGATTGGCAACTGATTTTTTGCAATTCGTCAGGTAACCATCGGTAATAACAATTATATGTTAGTTATCGATCATCAATACAATCCGATACAAATCCTAAATAACTGCACCGAAAATAACGGTTTAAACATAACTATCGTCTACCTCTAATGCCAAATGGGTCGCCCTTTTTATGATATTTTTCTTGAGTTGAAAGAGAAATTATGGGATTTAACAAATTGCGTACAGTACGCAACAGAATGTGAAAACATGAGTCGTGATGTGTGAAAACCGTAAATGTGTAAAACCGATCAAAAACTAAGATGGCCGTTTTCAGAGTGATATTTAACCAATGATGACGTCATGTTGAAAAGAAAATTGCATACGCTTCGGGCTCTCTCACTGCTATTTATTTTCTATTTGATGATGTACTTTTCATAACATAATTGTGATCAAATTCATGTGTCATTGTGGTGAATTATGTGATTACTGTATTATTGATGGATTTGGCGTTTACGTTTATTCATGATTATCATTAAATAATGTAAACCTTGTTACCTTTACGTGAGTTTAATAATCTTTTATATTTTTTTTTCACTACTTTTCGAGAGAAATAGGATCCCTCATCAAAGTTTGATACTTTACCTGTCGATGAGAGATTCTGTTCCTCTCAAAACGTAAGTAGTAAAAAAAATATAAAAAATTTAATTAAACTCACGTAGAGGTAAAAGAGTTTACATTATTTAATGATCATGTGATTACTGTTCCATTTTCTCATTTTTATTTATATTTTTATTAAGACTTTATAAGTTGATGGACAACTGTCATTGATCGAAATTCTAATTTGTTTTGAATATTTTGAGTTGGAACATAGCTAGTCATTAATTCATTTTGTCCAGCTATTGAACGCAAGTCATGCTCGCGTACTATTATTAGAATTTTAAATGTTTTAAGTCTAGAATTTAAAAAAGCGTATTTATATTTCTCCAATAATTTAGGTGTTGTAAAAAAAATTAAACAACAATTTTTCTTATATCACTGTTTTTTAATTTAAAACTTTTGTCGAATAAGCAGATTTAGATATTATTATGACTTCCTACTGAAATGTCAAAACACCTGTGAAAATAATTGAATTTAAATAATTTTTATTTAAAATAAACAAAAAACTACTACAACAATACCTATGTATTGAATTAAAAATAAAATTAAAAACCATTTATCTATATTTTAAAAATTATATCGTAAATTAATATCTTACTTGACTTTCAAATAACAATCAACACGAATATAGTCAACATAGCGTGTAGTAGCAAGCCACCAAAAGTGACGTCCGTTCAAAATTAGGTTATGAGTAGAAATGCAATTTAATACAAAACTAGTTAAAAAAAACATTATTATCTGCGATGAATAGATTGCTTTCGAATATATAATATGATATTATTTTAACTAAAGTCAAATTTGGCATAAAAACACGTTCTAAAGTGATTTTTTTATGAAAAAATGATTGGACTACATGAGTACGTCCGCCTCTCCCAGCTGGCGCGCGGATTGTGATCTCAAAACTGCGTAATTTTTTGACACATTTCATACTATAGAATTTTTATTTTTAAATATTAATTAACATGTTTTTTATAAAAAAATTAACTTTTTAATAGTGAATGAAGACTCAAAGTGCGAATATAGATACAATATATCATTTAAAATCATATTTTTATATGAATAAACAACATTTGAAAATGACCAAAAATCGTAAATATTTAAGCATGTTTGAAAAATGATATCATTTTTAATATTGAACATTTCTTAATTTCCTACGTACGGATTCTAGATAATTAAGTAAACTTTATATGTGTGAAAAAACATATTATGCTTACATACAAATTTTAAACGAAACACTCTTTGCCCGGGAACATTAAAAACGTTTTTTTTGCCGCGGCCTGTGGATTAATGCCTATATTTTTCTTAATTATTGTAAATAATGTTAAATTTATTACTTTTATATAAGAACAAAGGTTCTATCTAAGTTATCGCCCTAAAAAATTGCAATCTATCATATAAATTCTGATATAAATGAATAATAAAAACCCACATTTTCGTAAAAAAACGCTGAAATATGCATTTGCAGTGAATGTAGGGTGATTGTGCTAGTAGTCGGCCATTCTACAGAAAAGTCATCTTTGGAATATCATTGTAAGTTCATTTTTGAAAGGTGGTTTAGAAAAACATGTATGCATTAAAGAACAGGGAGTTTATTTTTATTATATTTATTGCTTTTTAAAATTAGCCTAACCATAAAAATTAAAATAATATTTTAATGAAAATTGAAAGGTGGTTTAGTAAAACATGTATGCATTAAAGAATTTTTTTTAGTTTTAATTGAAAGGTGGTTTAGAAAAACATGTATGCATTAAAGAACAGGGAGTTTATTTTTATTATATTTATTGCTTTTTAAAATTAGCCTAACCATAAAAATTAAAATAATATTTTAATGAAAAATGGCTGTTTTGCCAGTAGTCGGCCATCTATGCGTCAGTTGTCGGCCACCTATGCGTCAGTAGTCGGCCATCAGATTTTAGCACAGGGCCGCCAGACGTCATTTAGAAATTTGCTCTATACAAGCATTTTTTTTCGATTTATACTTAAATCCTTTTAAGCTTTTCGACAAATCGTCTCAATTTGTTCATAGGTACGTTTAAAATACACTAATAATCACAAACTAGAAACTAGAAAGATAATTATTTTTTTTCGATTGGGCATTGTATGTTAAAGCCGCTTTCATCTCCATTAATAATCCGATTAAGGTCCTCTAATAAATCTTCATCGTTGTTTTCTATTGTATGAGTTTTCAAGTCCTTTAACCAACTTCTTATATAATTTGCATATTCTTAGTACCTACGCGCTAATAATGCTTTCCGCAATTCTGGCCGGCGGCGTATGAAAAATAAATACCATCTTTCTCCCGGTTTTTCATCTTAGAAACGTGTTTTTATTTTTTCTGTCTTCACAATTTGCTGCATAGTAGTTGGAGTTCTTGTTTTTTTTTTAGAGGGAAATGATATTTTGCTAATGCTATTACAATATTATTAAAGATTCAACAATTTTGTTTTCGTTAGATAACAATATAAAGTGATTTGGTTCCATTTGACGTGTTTTTTCCAATACCCATCCCTTGATGCGGTCCTGCAGTTTTGCCCTAGGAACATCAATTTCCAAACAATTTTTGATAAGCCGCGCGTAATTTTTCCCTTCTCTTACTGCTTAAAGGGCTTTTTGAAGGTTATCATCAGTATGCTGATGAAAAACGTATTTGAGTTTTAGTCGCCATTGATACAAAATTAATAATTTCTCTATTTAGTTAACATTAGGATGATAAAAGATAAATTTCATCTACCAAAACCGTCCTAAGACGCTGCATGGCCGACTAATGATACATCAATTTTAACACGTCAACCAGTTGTCGGCCCCACACTTCGAAGTTAAAAAAACATATTATCAGTGTGGTAACTAGCGGCCGACCACTGGCTATTATTAGATAGTAGTGCTATTTTCACTAATATAACACATAAAATCTTAGTAAATCTTGTGTCATTAACAGCGTGAGAGACAAAAATAAAACCAATATTCGCCGCCAGTAGTCGGCCGCCCCGGCCGACCACTGGATTTTGTAGAAAAAATTGTCCCAGTAACCGGCCGCACGAGTTTCAACATAAAAATATTGAAAATGTCTGTTTTATCATTTTAACTCGTAAATTTAGTTCATGTTTTTGCCGATAAATGCTACTTATACAGTGCAAACAAATTAATTCAACTTCTACTTAAAGTTTGAAAATTTTCTTAACGACGTTTCCGAAAAACCAGAATCAAAATTGATAGCTCATAACCACCGGCATATTTTTTGGGTCTATTTAAATGATACCTAAAATAAACGCAAGATGGAGCACTTTTCTTAGCATTCAAAAATATTATTGAATTATATTGCGAGTGTCAAGTTTATTCAAGTTGAAGTAATTGGTGGCCGACTACTGAAGGTAGCCAGAACACTGGCGAAATCACCCTACCGCCTTAAATTAAAACTGAAAAAATATGTTGCCAATACAAAGTATGAAATTGTAGAGTTGAACCAAACCTCTTCTTCAGACGAAGGGACTGGGACAGCGAAAGTATATTTAAAACACATTTATAATGCAGTTTAAGTATTTATTCTTGCATAATTAAATCCCCTAGTAGACAAAAAATATTTTTTACAATATATTGTTTTTTTTTTATTATAAAATTTTCTTTTCAAACTGAGTCTCTTCAAGTAAAAATGTCATTTTATAAGAAAGCGCGACTTATTTACTAACAAATAAATTTTTAGAGTATTTAGTTTGACCTTTTTATAATTTTTTCAAATTTACAAGCTCGTAGTAATTTTTTAAACAAGTCAAACATAGTGAAACCACAGCGTGTACCGAGAAATTTCCGTTGATCCGTGTCTATATATTTTGGTGGTCTGTGGTTGCAGATATTTTTTAATAAGTTTTTTGAAGAAAGTTTTTTTCAACATTACAAAAAGGGTGCAACATTTATATTATATTAAGAATACACATGTTCTCGTCGTTACTTACGTCCATTTACAAGGCATTTCTTTCTTGAATGTATTATTTTTGGTCTGCTCACAAATTATGCCGACAGATGCCAAACATTGAACTGGAAAATAAAATGACAGTCAGATACGTTTCATTATCCAAATACAATCAACTAATGTGAATTTGGTAAAAGGAAAGACTTACCTTCAGCTTTATTTTGTCGAGTACATCCTATCAGTTGTTGGGTTTTAGGGTCGATGTGATTGATGTTCGGATCAGGACAGATATATTGCCCTAATCTCAATGTGTTACAATCAACCGTATACTCTGCGGGATTTACTGTAATACACATTGACGTGAAAATTAGGAGGAATAAGCAAAAGGACAGCGGATAAACCTCCATTTTAACGTAGGCTTCTCAAAATATGTGGCAAGTTATCATTTTCTCATAAAATTTATATTCGACACTTCAAAATATTACGATTTCATGATGGACAAATTCTCTGCCACAAGATTTTAAAAAATCTCATCAAACAACAACAAACACCAAAAACTCACGTCGCAATTTTGACACATACAGTAAATTGCACACCAATCATGTTATCTATGACACCAATCCACAAACGTTTTTTCTATGACATTGGATCCATAGAAAAGAGAATATAGATAGTACGTCTAGAAACCACATATAGTCCGTCCAACTTATCTGGAGAATAAAGGAGGGCGTCCCAATCGTTGTGGTACTGCCCATAGTCTAAAAATTATCTCATTTGTAGGGAATTTTTTGCAAATTCGTTTTTTCTTAAACAAGTTATTAAGCAGTATACGATAAAAAACGATAAAAAAGACGATAAAAAACAAAAATTTAAACTAACGTACAAATAAATTTATCAAAATATACATTCGTAAAATACACAACGTCATAAAATGGCGTTTTTTCAAAATCAAAGAAAAATACAATTTTCAGGAAAAAAAACAAACAATAATAATTCTTTTAGGCCGGCGCCACGTTACGCAGATTTTCCGCCGCGTCTTTTCCGTTGCGCCAAATCGGCAAAGCAAATAGATCGACCGATCATCCACGTAGTGTGTTTAATAAGTGCATATTGTATGGAAAGAAATGTAGCGATGTTCCACGACAGAAGAGACGCGGCGGAAGATCTGCGCAGTGTGGCGCCGGTTTTATTCGGTTTTGTCTCATACCTAATGATCATGACCACCATGTTTAACTCAGTAACACCTAAGGATATCAATCGGTTTAGTGCCGTTGTATCAATTTGGTTTATAGTAATCTTTCGTTCAAAGCATAGATATTTTGCATTTTCCACCGATCAAACAACTCGCTCTCGTAAAAATCTATGCTTTAAATGAACTATTGCTATAAAGAAGTTGATGCAACCAGTCTTTAATGTGCATAAATAAAAAAGTTTATTTCTGAAAAAGATGTTTATACAAATGAACTCGTTAATGAATTATGTAATAAAAAGTATAAATAATAAAAATTCTATGTAAAAAATTATCGAATAAAATATGTTCTAAAACTTTTCTCATCTTACGGCTTCTAAATCAATTTTTCCACTTATCCTTGTTCTATTTTCCGGATGTAGATATTTTAATGCCCATTTCCACGGCCGCTTTACCTTCTTTAACTATTTTGTAAATTTCCGATTCAGAAATACCTGAAGAAATTGTATAATAGTAAAATAAAAAAACTAAGTATGGGAAAATCATTGTAACTGCATGGCAGCACTAACCTGAAGTGGCGGCAATAAGTCTATGAACAAAATCAAACTGTATTATTGGGGCTTTTAGACGTTGTTCCTCTTCAAAAAACGTGTGCATTTTCAAGATTGTTTCCCGAACACCGCTTTTAATGGTTTTTGGCATGGTGACAATCTAAAATTTTCTTAAAAAACTATCGAAACAGTCGTGAACCCCTCTGTAAACAAAGTCTGTCAAAGGTCTGTCAGCTGTAGATAATCCAATATGGCGTCGTTAGTTCCAAATTTGGCCATTCTTCAGATAAGTTAGACGGACTATATCATGAAGTCATAGATATAAGATTTTTTGATTATTCGATCGCCATGTGATCGCCATATATCATGGTCGAGCGTTTTGGCTCGTACGTACGTACGAAGACAACTGATCTAGTTTGAAAATAACAATATTGTTATTTGGGTGATTGTTCCCCAACACTCAAAAATACACAAGGTATAGCTTTATGGCAGTCCGCCTTATTCGGTGATTGTTACTACAATACTCAAAAATAGACGAGGCGTATTTATTTATACCCGTGTAATTACTTAATTAATTTACGTTTACGACTTGTGCAATTTTAAATGAAATCTTTAAAATAGTCATGAATTTACATAATCTTAAGGGGTTACGTGTAGTCAGAGGCGCAAAAAAATAGACATTTTCAAAAAATTTTTTTGAACGGTTGTTTAATGTTTTGATTCAATTCATGATACCAACGTTTTACACTATGTTTTAAGTAACTATACCGAAAATTTCAAGTAAAATTATTAATACTGGACCACGATAGAATCTCGTTTCTTGACCCCCGTTTTGCTAGTAGTGCCTCGCGGTGTCCATCAGTGCTTCTTAGTGATTTATCTAAATTTAATGAAACAAAAAGAAATTAGTAGTTCAATAGTTAATCTTGTGCTTAATCGAAGCTTTTTTATTTTTTCAAATTTAGTAAAATGGCGGTCTTTGAAAGCTTAATTATGAATTTTGAGGGAAAAAATCACTCATTAATTATTTATTAAAAAAAAATATTTTGAGAAAAACGCGTTTAAAGTTTTATGCATAAATAATTAATACAAATACAATTTAAAAAAATACTTACGTAGAGTCGTCTATTTCTGGTACATATAATACATCTTCTGCCGATGTGTAAGCCTCCAAGATGTCGATTTTTTTTTATCTACGTCTCATTTTGCCTTCTCGAGTGACCTGATTTGCACGTTGGTCAGCAATCTTTATGCGCTCTATATCGAGTTTTTCAGCGTACCGGTGTGCATTAGGTCCATAATGTAATCCTATGCATTGGCAATCATTAATATTCCTTGCATACCTTCTGACGTCTCATTATAAATTTTTGAAAATGATTATAATACACGCACAACTACCTATCGACTGCTGGGTTTCACTGCCACTGAAATACTAACAATATATCGAATTTCAGTTAGCCTAATGGGACTTATGTCTAAAAGTAGAAGTATAAAAGAAATTTCGTACATTATTCTTAGAATTAATCAGGTAAAAACCGCGTTCGGTAGCAGTCGCGCCGTTTGTCAGCCCGGCCGGCTCTAGTAGCGTCCGCGTATCAGTACGGGCGGCAGTGGAGGGCCCTACAGTTATCGTTGGATATCTTTAAAACTAATAACCGGATCGAGTTGATATTTTCACACAATATTTTTGAAACATTTTTCTTTAAGAAAATACCAAAAAAAAAAATTCGATTTTTTTAAAATCCTGACTACACGTAACCCCTTAAGCCATGTATTCACTAGGGGACAAATCGCGAAACATTCCGCTCGGCATGTCGCATCAACATCTACGCTCATGTTTCGGGGACAATGACGCGGTCATTTGACGTGTACACACCGGGACTCGCATATCTTGTCGCGGAAATGTCACCCGATGACGTTGTGATGACAGCTGCGGTATCTCATTTGGCGAAAACGGGGTTCCGCGCAATTCGAAATGTTTTTTTGGGTGGCAATATCAAATTAACGAGGTTTTACTGTAGTAAATTGAATATTATTAAAAACAAGGTCCTTTTTGCAAATAATTATTGTTTTCCACACGTCGCGGAAATGTCGCCTTATGAGGTTATGATGACGACTGCGTATCTGTTTATGTTAATGAGTTTATCAAAACGTTAGAGGAGAAAAAAGAGGAGAATGTGAAATTATTTACTGCAAAGAGAAAGAAGGGCGGACATTCTATGCGATCTTCGATCGATACAGCTCGGTGAGTTCAAGAACAATTTCGTTTCCCCACATTGTCATTTTGACAGATACAGCGCATGCGTATTCACTTTTAAAGATACCACGTGGTACTGATGCTCCCCGTAATGTTGCAGTGAGCTCGCTCGGGTACCGTGCGCATGGCAACGTTGCCACGGCACGTAGAAATGCCACGCTATGTTGTGCGCGACGTCGCGGAATAGTGCACGACGTTGCAACGTCACGTAGACTCTATGCCGCGCGTTCTGTTGAGGGACAATTTGTCCCCTAGTGAATACATGGCTTTATAATGTGATATGTTGAGTGAGGACACTGTGGAGTATAAGGAATTCGTAAATACTTGTCAAGACAGAAAGCAGATATTGCAATTGTTTTTATGTCTACATATGTTATCCTATATAAGGTGGCTTAAGTGATTACCCAATGCAACGTTCTCCGATTCACTCTAAACCACAAAATATGAAATTTTGAAAGTTGTATATGTAAAATAGGGTGGGCCACCGTTGTATGAAAAAAAATGTTTTAATGATTTCTATTAGGCACAACAAGAAAGGGGTGCTAAATGATGTTTTTAGCTCACTTATAAAATTTCATTAAAATGGCATATCATCTTCTGCCTCCGGATTGACTTTAAAGAACACATATTTTGGGAAAAAACTCGTTTTTGACGAGTCTTTACATTAAGATTTAAAAAGATTAAAAATGCATAAAAAACTTTAATAATAAAACAAAATATACTTGTACGAGTTAAATTTATTTATTACAAGAAAATGTTTACAAAAATGGCATATATATTATTATTTATATAATATTTGAAACAGCGTAAAAATCCTTCTTATTATCGAATTTCGGCATGGCTTTCCAACATAATATTTGTTTTTTATGAAGCCTTCTCTCAGATTATTTGCACAATGTGGCTGAAGCTTCTATCACAGTCTTGACTGACCTTTCAACAGCTTGTGTGCGGCATGGCAGGTGTAGTAATGAGAGTTCTCTTTCTGCTTTTTGGGCGACAAACAGTTGGATGTCTTTGACAGGTATGGATTTCAATATTGGTGGATCGGATATATTCTCCTGCCAGTCAACGAGATATGTATAAGACAATGCATACAATTTTATAGCAGATAGTTGAAACAGTCGCAGTATATTTTTCTGTTTGATGCGGGCTTTCAAAATGCGACGGGCTGCCAGTTCACGGACGTGTTGTTCAGAGTCAGACAGCATTGCGATTAATAAATTTTCATGATGTGCGAAGTAACTGTTTCTTCGAATTACAGATTCTATTGTGACTTTCAGTTCTGTGAACAAAGGTGAATTTTTATAGCAAACCATACTGGAGCATAAACTTTGACAACATACGTAGTAAGAATTATTAAGTTTTCAGAAGGAGATTCCATTAAGACGTACAAAATGCAGAATTTGATTAGGTTTGACGAGTTAACTATTGGGCGTGAGACATTTTGCCAGGCGATTTTTTAACTAAATCCTTAGGAAACATGCCTGTTGAAATTGCTGAGACTATTCTGTATAAATATGTTTGGTCAGTTCTAATATCTTGAACAGAAAACTCGGGTAACTCTGTTTAAATATGTTAAAATCGAACAATGGGCCTTTTTTCACATACTTCTAGATCTTTACCGATTCTCCCTAAAAAGTTTTGGATCCCGATGTGCCACCATCAATATGTAGAAACAAGTGCCGAAACGGTACTTTATTCATATGAAGTAGGCAGATAGTCCACTGTAACGGTTTACCTAATCTGTTTTCAAGCAGACGTACAACACCTCCATATTTACCAATGTTCACGTTAGTTCCATCACATCCAACAGCAACTATATATTTTATAGATATTTCTGATTTCAAAAAAAATCGGTGATGCTTGGTCTATACAATTCGATGTGTCAGAAGCTGGTGCAATATAACCCAAGAACTTCGCCTCCATTATTAATGAAATATGCTCTTCAAGAACGCTGTGTTTATATATTTTTTCGACCTTTTCGGATATAATTAAAGTTTTATTTTTCCGTCTATAAAAGTATAAAGCAGGTATTTGGATAACTATGTCTGATTCTGCGGCCAATTTTTGTGCTATAGTGTATTTCCAGCGAAGCCTATTTTTATCATTAATTTCCGAAGTAGAAGTGTGAAGAACTACTGAAGTAATAGCTGCCCCAGCCCTGTCTAATGCCTCGTATCTATCACAAGTTCTTGAAAGTAAAGCGTTGTCTACTATGGTATTGTTAGCGGTAGGCTTTTCTATTATACCGACAGGAGCCACTGATATTAAGAATTGTGTCTGTGGCTGGAATACACTGTCACTAACCGATAGACTGGATTCCAATAAAGCAGACGCATTAAGCTTCGCTGTACTTTCTTTTTGAGACCGAAATTGTGATTTTTGTCTGAGCATTTTCCTTTTCAAAGTGTTATTTTATTCGTTGGTATAATATCTAAGGTTCCTATAATCATTCTTCTAGTGGTTCGTTGGTTGATTAGAAATCGTTTCTCTCTCACTGGTACACTTTTGTACAGCAAATGCATTCGTAAATATTCTTACACTTACAGAACGAAATATGAAACCTACAACTGAAAACTCAGTCATAGACACAATATCGCTCAAAATATTGGACATAAGGATCATTTTTGCAAGAATATTGATCAATCTACTGTCATTGATCAAGGCTGACACTTATCGGACCGTACGAGAACTGCGCACGCGTAGTACTTAACACACTCGGACTGGCTGCGGCGTTCGACTCGGCCAATACATATTTTTATTCGGCCAATACATATTGTTTATTTCCTTTTCTGATAGAATAAACGATCATGAACGCCCAACAATATATCCTGAATAATAAAGATGCTATAAGCAAACTAATCGCTACTATTATGGACCCAGCAAATAAATTTAATAAGGACCAGATCGGCAAATTAATTCCTTTGACGACAGAAATAATGGCCACGAATAGCCAGATAACAGCAAGCTTGGCTACATTAGAAGGTCAAGTTTCTTGTCTTAAGGAATCATTAAATAGCACCCCTAGTATCCCATCCAACACACTTTCTTCTGTACAAGATACCATTAAAGAACTAGAAGAAAGAAAAAATCGGTCGAAAAATTTGATTATTTTCAATCTTCCGGAGAGCCAATCGGACCAAACATTTATCGGTATGCAAGATGACATGAATAGGTTTGCAGGAGTCTTGAAAAAAATAGATATTAATGAAGATTATAAAATCAATAAAATGTACAGACTTGGTAAGAAATCCAATGACAATATCAGACCTGTGAAAGTCGAATTTCAAGATTCTTCCCAAGCGAAATCTATCATCTTGAAATCTTTAAATCGATTGGATGGAATCAAATTGAAGAGAGATCTCACACCCATGCAAAGAAGTGATCTTCATAACTTATGGAAGGAATTAGATCTACGTAGGAAAAATGGTGAGGAAAATATCGCCATAAAGTATATTAACTCGGTTCCAAAAATTGTGCAAAATCAAAAAAACTAGAAAACTTTAGTAAGTGTAATGTGTACTATCAAAATGTGCGAGGTATGAATACTAAATTGGAATATTTATCAACCATGATGCAAAGTGTTAATTATGATGCAATAATTCTGACGGAAACTTGGCTAAACAACAATATAAAAAACGGCGAACTGGGTTTAAAAAACTTTGTTATTTATAGGTGCGATCGTTCCTCTGTACCTAATAATTCTACTGCTTTTACGAAAACTAGAGGTGGTGGGGTTTTAATAGCCGTACTGAATAAATATAGATCGTGCATAATCAAAAATTCCGTTAACAATGTAGAACAAATATTCGTGAAAATATCATTGCCTACAAAGTGTCTGATTTTGTGCGCAGTATACATTCCCCCTTGTTCTGATAATACTGTATATGAAAACCACTGTATTGCATTAGAAAGTGTTAGATTTAAGTTTCCAGAAGCCAAAATAATGGTGGCTGGTGATTATAATCTCCCTAAACTGCAATGGGTGTGTGAAAATGATACTATGTTTGTCGTCAACTCCCCAGAAAACAATAATGAAATCGAAGTGCTAAATATGTCATCTTTTCTCGAATTCAAACAATACAATGGTATACGTAACAAAAATAATAGAATACTCGATTTAGTGTTTAGTAACATGGAATATCTAAAAGTTGAATTATCTTTAGACGAGTTATTACCAATTGACCTTCATCATCCACCATTAGACATATCCTTCTCATTAAAATCAGACATCAACAAAACTAGTGATATATATAAACGAAATTTCAAGAATTGTAATTATGATAAAGTAAAACAAATTTTAAATAATGTGGAGTGGAATCTGATATCTATAGGCGGTGATGTAAACAACCAGATAGAAAACTTTTATTCTTTAGTCTATGAAATTTTTAATGATTGTATACCGTTTAAAAAAATCAGAATATTAACTCACCCTAAATGGTTTTCAAAGGAATTAGTTACGTTGATTACAATAAAAAAACTACAACACAAAACCTATAAAGAAACAGTGCATGATTATATGCTTTTTAGGAAGACTCGAAAAGATTGTTGTATTCTATCCAAGCAGTTACGTAATCATTATCTTACAAAAATTGAGGATCAAACTCCAGAAAACTCCAAATCTTTATACAAATACGTTAAATCTCTTAAAAGCGATTACTATGATTTGCCTAAGACTATGTACTTAAATAATAAGTGGGTCGACACTCCCAAAAGAATTATTGATCTCTTTGCTGATTTTTTTAAGTCGGTATATGATAATTCTGCACAGGGATCATATTCGTCTGTTCAACCACAATTATTCGATGCTATAAACCTTCCTAATGTAGTTCTTAGCCAATCAGAAGTAGAAAAAGGGTTGGTATCGTTGGATGAAAACAAAACACAGGGACCTGATAAGGTACCAACCATCTTCCTAAAAAATTGTTATAAAGAATTATCATTTATTTTGTGTAAAATCTTTAACTTGTCTTTACAAAATGGAACTTTTCCAGAGATTTGGAAAACGAGTTATATTATTCCAGTCTTTAAAAAGGGCAACCACTCGGATATTAAGAATTATCGACCTATTTGTATCCAATCTGCAATACCAAAACTATTTGAACTTTTATTGCTAAATAAAATAAAAGAATACTTATTCAGCATTATATCCCCTCTACAGCATGGATTTATGCCAAACAGATCTACTCTAACAAACCTTCTTGCTTTACAAGCCGATGTCTTTGATGCCTTCAAAGATTCTCACCAGCTAGATTGCTGTTATACAGATTTCTCCAAGGCGTTCGATCGAGTCTCTCATAGAGTTCTACTTGATAAATTAAATGCCTTGGGAGTTTCGGGTAACATTAAAGCTTGGCTCGAGAGTTATTTACATAACAGACAAATGATTGTTAGAATAGCTGAGTTAGAGTCTGACTACTTTTGTGCAGTAAGCGGGGTACCACAAGGCTCCCACCTGGGTCCTATTTTGTTCATTATATTCATTAATGATGTAATCCCCATGCTTTTGTTATCCGGTGTGAGGTGTTTGCTATTTGCAGATGATATGAAACTCTATAGAGTAATAAATACGGAACACGACTGCAAACTTCTGCAGAATGCACTGGATATTTTACAGAAATGGTGTGAAGAAAATAAACTTTCTTTAAACATCTCCAAATGTCAAATGCTGAGATTCTGCCGTACCCGGACAATAGTAAACTATGACTACAAAATTAATGGTATAACTTTGAGTGTCGTTGATGAAATTAGAGATCTGGGCGTAATTGTAGACAATAAGTTTTCTCTTGTGTCACATATCAATTGCACAGTTGATAGAGGCTTAAGAACCCTAGGTTTCGTACTCAGATTAAGTAAAGATTTCAAAAATATTGGAACTTTTAAACTATTATTTAAGAGTCTGGTTAGACCAGTATTAGAAACAAATTCAGTTGTATGGAGCCCTCAATATGCTGTTCATGTGTCACATTTAGAGAGAACACAAAATAAATTTCTCCGTTTTATCAATTATAAACTTAATTTACCATCAACACATATTGATTATAACTTTTTAAGATCATTTTGCTCTCTTGATAAATTGGAAATAAGAAGAATTGTAGCTGATCTCGTCTTTTTTCACAAAATAATTAACGGGAACATCGACTGTCCACAACTGTTGGAACGAATCTGTTTGCGAGTTCCATCCCGAGTAACCAGAAATTACGCAGGGTTTGCCTTGGAAGCTGCGACAACTAATTACTTTTTTAATTCACCACTTCAAAGGCTTCCCAGACTTGTTAACAGATTTGAACAGTTAGACGTTTTTTCCACAAATTTAAATAAATTCAAACATACAATTCGCAATATTCTTAATCAACAATGAACTTTCCTCTATGTCTAAAAATAATCCTCAAATATATGTAATTATCACTCTTTTCTTGTATTCTTATCCTATAAAAAAATAAATTCTTAATTTATATTTCTGTAATTATTGCTAATCCTATAAAAAATATGATGTATTTATAGATTTATGAAATTATGGATTCTGTGTTTAAGTTTAGTTGTAGAGCTCTTTTTATATTTCTGTTATTGTGTCATTTTATATTTCTTTATATGACTTTTTTTATTTTCTTTTTATATTTCTCATTACCGACATGTATTACCCAATGTTTATGTAAATGCTCTGATGGGCGTATATATACTGAAATAAATAAATAAAAAATAAAAATATTTTACTGGTACGGCGAAATTCTTCTAATTTCTTCTTTGGTATTTTAGGGTGCCTTTCCAAAGGATTTTTGAATTTCAAATGATACCTCGTCAACGTCACTTTCCCTCGTTTTTTTTTTGACGGTAGGAATGTAAGCTCTTGAACATATTTCTTCAATTTTTGCAACGAAAATGTTCTCTATTTCCTTACAGTAAGTGGGTTCATTATAAGTTTCATTATCACGTTTTATCTTATGCCGATTCCACTCAGAACCTTGTAACATCTTCATAGGTTGGTATCATATTATTTTTAATATCACTTGAATCACCAAACAACCGATATATCCGCTTTGGACGTGTACAAACCATACTAGAAATGAGGAAAACGAGCCCGACACAATCTCGCCTAATTGCAACCGGAGCTATACTGACACTGATTAAACACGCGAACAGGGCGCACGTACGCTCTAGGTGTTCCTCAACTCTCCCGCACTCAACACACCAACCCTTCATACTCGCAATCATGATATACATTATCTATGTTTGAAGAAAGTTATTTTATTGGTTGGAACCCTAATTAAAACATATCTCGAAAAAAAAACGAAAAACGTCATTATCAGAATGTAATGATATTTTACATATTATGTTAGTTTGAGACCATTTGGCTTTTTTTTTATAGCTGTGCCCTTTAATAGATGGAAAAATTTGGCCCACCCTAATGTACAAGGTGTAGGAACCTAGAACTATTTATTTAGGATATTAATGGATTAGTACTTTTGCTGTTTCTGGATCGTATGTGCCGATCGTAATGTGTGCGCGTAAGTCATATGATTTTCTTTCTGTTTTATCCCCCCTTTCTATTCCGTAAGGGAGTGCTCTCTTCCAGTCCCTTTAGTTGCCCCGGTCTGTTTCGATCCTCACCTGTGAATTATATGAATTGCGTTTTATTTTTTCTTTCTCTATGTATGTTTTTGTAATCTGTGTTTATTATAGAAATGAATAGCTGGGACAATGGGGGGAAATTTTGGATTTATGTCGTTCGGCTCACTTGTTTTTTACAACAATGGATCGCATGGTTGCTTTTAGCAATAAAAATATGCCAACCGGGCAGCGAATGAGAATAACCGATATATGAGCTTTTGCTTATAAAACGGTCCTGGGTAAGCGATCGTTCTGCCCTCATTATACAAGGTAAATCAGAACAAGTCCACGATACTGTATAGGTAGACTCATGTCTTAATTACGAGTCGAAAATGTTATGGAGGTTTATCAATATCCCATTTCCGTGGTGAGTTATGTAAAAGTGGTTCCTATAAATGAACCAACCAAGGGTTTTTCTTTGGCTTTTCCATGATTTTATTGAACTAATAGAAAAATAATGTAAAAATTATATGAAAGATTTTGCTGCTGGCTTTTCATATTTTCATTATTACTACCTATACCTATTCAAATAGAATTTTAAATTTATAAATATAAACAATAACTTTCTCTTGTGTTGTAACAAGATAAATAATACACATATAAATAATTAAATAAATATAAATAAATAATTGTGTAAACTTTATATCAAATAAAATAAAATAAAACATCGACTTCCAAAACTTTTCATTACATTACCAAATTCGGATAGTACAGAAGGATATGAATAAAATATTTTATGTAAGTTTATTTAAAATAAGTTTATCCACAATTTTCCAAAAATGTGCAACACTGTGCGTTCAATTATTATACTATAGATATTACTATCAACAAGGAAATAAATTATTATAAAAGTTTTATTTCTTTATGAAATTACATAAATACCGCCGCTACTAGACGAAAATGATTTTTTTTTACTACTGTTCTGCACGGGAACACGCGTAAAGCGCATGGTGGTTCACCGAGCCTCGCTTTTGCAAATCTAGTCCAGGTTCACAGCACGGTAGTAGTATTCCAGTAGTACAGTAGTCCAGGCAGGTAGAGAGCAGATAGTAGTAAAAGTCAGGAGAAGTTGGTCCAAAGGCAGGCGATGGCGAGCTTTGCCGTGGCCTGCGCACGAAATTTATTTCAAAACAAGTTGCCGACCCCGCGTTTGACCATCGTAGGGGTCTAAACTAATTGGGGCCAGGGCCTGCGCACTCTATCCATAAAGTTTCGATTCCGTTATAATGGCATCAATTCTTTTATGGGAAATTTTTTAAATTTCATTTTTCGGCGGTTCTAATTTGGTGTCAGTACTTACCTACCCTTGCCAACTATTTTAACAATTATTGTAGTGGTATTAATGTTGGTTTCGCAAAATGTTCACATTGGTTACACTGTTCACAAATATTCTGTGGTTCACAATTTGCGACGCCATTTTAATTTTTCAATATCAAATATGTCTTTATTTTGTGGCGATTTTGCTTGTTTATTTTTTACAATCCCGCTACCACGTCACCGCCTCCGACATTGACATCCTCTGATAATATGTTTGTTTCGATATGAAACTGAATATTGACATTTCACAAAGGATATCTGCTACAAAAACGAAATATTTTATCGTCCTTTTGAACTGTCATACTGAAACCGAAAATACACGTGAGTGATTGTATTTTATATTTATATTAATTATATTTGGAATGTTTTATTATAATTGTGTTTGAAAGTTTATTAGAAAAAGTTATTTTACAAAGGAAAACTAATTTACATAGGGTATAAAAGCGAAGGCAGCAATATCCAAAAAATTGTTTTGAATGTAGTCACAGAGGATTACTAATTTAAAATTAACCGAATTCTAGATTTTATGTATTATTTTATCCCTTCCAAAATCTTGTTTCCTATAAATTTACAGGCTATGTTTCCCATAAAATCTCAATACTGTTGACTCATTTGTCCAAGTTTTCCGTATGATTAAAATACAAAAAAAAATTATGGTTAATTATTATTACATCATTATCTTTGTATAACATGCATACAATTATTAATTAAGAGTTATTATTATTTCACTGCTGGTTTTAGAAAGAACAGAACTTCCCACTGACATGTGTAAATGATAAGTAAAATTATTATGTCTACAGATTCAAGTCCAAGGAGATGAATATTGGTGTGACGGATAAATATCTCAATGGAATCCTCAGAACCCAGCTCCAGCAAAGGAGATGAGGGTAAGAATATACAACTATAATCTATAACTAAATATTTTTTAAACAATGATTGCTTGTGTTGTATTTTTTTTAATACACAATACATACATTAATAAATGTTTACAACATGAATAAAATAAATTTAAATAACAGTACTAAAATATTAAACTAGTAAACTAAAAAGTAATTTCATAAATAAATTTACAAAATAAATAATTTAGTCAAAGTATGTTTATGTTAATAAAATTTAATTAAAGATGGACACACTCTCCCACACTTATTAATTTAATTTAATTGTTAATACCCATTAATTTAATTTAATTGTTAATAAAATTTAGTTAAAAATGGACACACTCATCTGTCATTTTCCAGCGTTGTCAAATTTAACAGATTGTATTATTTTTAAGGTTAAAATCAAGAAGAAGAAGAAAGAAAGCGTTGCTGCCTAACCGGTCTGTAGCAGCATTCTTAAAAATCCATGCAGATGTAAGCATCGACAAAGAGGCTTCACAGACAGTGGACTTTGTAAAATATTATTAGAAATGTAAAAATAATGTGCATAATAATATCGAACCATGAGTACTTTAGTGTATTAAGTGAAAAATGCAGTTTTGAGATATCGGCGTTAGATGTTATAAATTTCTTTATCAAATTGATTTTCAATTATTTGTTTTAGAATTTTTTGAATATTGCAAGGATTTGGATTGCCTCACATGCACCCATCGATAAACCTTATATTTGCTTATAAGGTTTATCAATGGGTACAGCATAATATAACTATTTTATTATATTTTGATTGAGACAAGGTTTTATAAAAGAGATAAATCATTTAGACCTTCCGACAAATCTGGTGTTTTTAGTATATCTAAAATTAGTGTTTTGCTTTCCTGAATGGGAACATTAATGAATGATCTTGCAATATCAAATGATACTAACTTTTCATTCAATATCTTTTAAGGTATTGACTACATGAAATTTTAATTGTATACTTTGGTTTAAATACGTTGGAGTTATTTAATATTTTTGTAATGATTGAAGTTATTTTGAATGTTGGGGAATTGCATTACATTGGGATACTGCTGATCTGATGGGGCTGTTTCCTTTGTGAATTTTGAGAAAGCCGTATAATTTTGCGATCATTAACACTGTTTGCCTTTTTTCCTTACAAATTAAACTTATGGAAGTTATTGTCCGATCGTCCTGATGAAGATATAATACAGTATCGAAATCATTAGACGTTTAAAAAAAATATGTGTGGTTTTTAACGCTATAAGCATAAAAAATATTAAATCATTTGTTCTACTTTTTTAGTTTCAAACCGCTTGATCTTACTGACCGGTTATATTATTTGCAATGCATTGTAAATGATGTCTTATTGATATCTGTTCTTGTATACGCTTATTTAATTGAAAATAATTATTCTGAACATTGAAGTGTAAAATGACAATTGAAAAGAATACTTTTTTTGTTGTGTATCCAGAATAATTATTATGTATGTGTAATGTATATGTATGTAAGAATCGTTGAAAATACTGTCAACCCATTAGAATGTACTCTGTTTATCATATCTTCACACTTTTGATCATTTAGATGATATTCCTAACCTTTTTTTATTATTTTAAAAATTTATTCTTTAAATAGGAAATATAATAATTTTATATTTCTTTATATATACAGCATTACATATAATTATTTAAAATTTTATTCTAACTAAAGTATCACATATTTTTTTAGTTTCCTCTTAAAGTTGTTATATTATTTACATCTCTAATGTCCCTGGTAGTTTTATGTATAGTTTCGTTGTAGTAGTAGTTTTATATATAGCACTGTGCATGATTAAAATTTGTGATTTTTTTTAATGTAATCTTTTCATCTTCTCTTGTTTCATGTTTGTCATGTTTGTGTTTGTTTTTTCTTAATACTTCAAAGATGTTGTATCCATTATTAATTTTATACATAAGTAGAAATAGAATTAAATTTAATTATTTGTCTATTATTGGTAAATTTTCTAGCACCACTTTAATTCTTGTGTATTGATTTATTTTTAGTATAATTCTTTATGCTTTCTTTTCGAGTATTGTTATTTTTTCAATTCTTCTTCAACCCAGAAATAGTATACTGTCGCAGTAGTTGATGTGGGGGACAATTATTGCGTTATATAATATATTTTTGCTCAATTCTGTTTTGATCTCTTCTGATTCTTTCCCAGGGTGAAATTCATTTTGCTATTTTTTGTTACATATTTTGTGTTCAATGTAAAGTTTAGTTTATGATTTATAATTGCTCCCAAATATTTTACATCGAATTGGGTAGGAATTTATTGCAATGTTTTTTTTAAATCAATATTTGTTGAATTTTTCCAATGTATATTTGTACTTAAAACAATCATTCTGAATCTAAAAAATATATTATTTGAATGTTACATTTTTTATCACATCACTTAAATAATATTAGTAATAATATTAACAGGCAATGAAAATTGACTACCACATGAATACGAAGTGTAATCTTATTTTGTATAATCATCACAAATCATTGATTTCCTTTATCTATTAAAATGGTAGCTTGTGGTGTAAATTATTTACTGATCAATGTTACATTTTATTTTCTAAAATATTAATAATTACAAAATATATAATATTGAATTTTTATTTTCTTTGCGAGTTTTGGTATTTTAAAAAATATTAATTCTATGTTTTTGAATTGAATGAATTTTAAATATGAACATTGTTTTTAAAACAAAATCATCTATTTTAATCTGAAATTATGTTCATTATGTAAACATATTCCTTCTCTAAACATGAGATTTTTCTTTTACAGAGAGGTAGTGTGTAAAATTTAAAAAATATGCTGTAACAATATTGACGAATTTAAAAATAATTGTCAGTTTTCTTTGCCAATTCTTTTTCTGACTCTTATTATAGAATTAGTGGATAATACATTTTTAATTAAATGTACCATCTTTTATTGTTAAACCTTATTTTCATTTTCAGAAACAAACAGCCGTGTTCTGAAAATTGTAATATTGCTATTTCTGTATCTTGACAGTTATTTTATAACATTGTAATGCAGTTAATTTTGACATTTTAAGTTTGACAGATTTGAAATTAATGAATTCAATCAATCAGAAAGCTCTAAAACGTAAATAAACGAAAGTAAAATAAGTTATTCATAATATGTGAATAACTTAGCGTTTGTTTACGTTTTAGAGCTTATCTGATTATTTGAATTCGTTAATTTCAAACCTGTCAAACTTAAAACGTTAAAATTAACAGCATTATAATGTTATACAATAACTGTCAAGATACAGAAATAGCAATATTGCTATTTTCAGAATACGGTCTAAATATTCATTTAATTGAAATAAATAAATAAATAAAGAAAAAAAGGACAAATATATAAATAAATAATAATATCTCCCATAATCGCAAGATGTCACTTTGCAAATAACAGTTGCCATTCTATTTTGGTCTATATTCTGTGATTGGGGCTAGCCGTAACGACAATCCACCGCCTAGCGGCCGACATTCGCACTACTCATAATTCGAGGCGTAGCTCTATGGTAAGTGCTCCTGTAATAAAACATTAAATAAAATAAGAAATAAATAGTAAATCGCCCTTTAAGAGGTCATTTATATGCAATGCTCATATCACACGGTCCCTCAGGTCTGTTTACAAAGTTCCGGTCGCATCAGATAAGAAACACCTGTTATAAGCAATTACGTAATGCGTTGTTAGTCGGTCTAAACAGACTTGATTCAATTTGACTTCCCTTCGTATCTACGTTAAAAAATTCAATTACAAACGTGAGTCACTATACAGTATAACTTATCAATACAAAATTCGCACCGCTACTACATTGCTAGCGTTCGCTATCAGACATCATCTACCGAGGCGTATCCGCCCGGCTCACCGGTCGCATCACCGCCTCATCTGAGTCCAAAAAGACCCTTTTCAGGTCCGCCAAGTTGGCTCCGTTCCATCGATGTATCATCATCAGTCGCAAGACCCTGTCCAGAGTTGTCGATTGGATATCAATCCATCGATGTCGCAACATCGGTTTACATACGGAATTGCTTCCACCGGCGCCCTCGACGCCGATTCTCATATGGAATCACTCCCACGGATGCCCTTGCATCGATTTCCATATAGAACCTGTCCAACGAATGTCTCAGCATTGGTTCAAATGCGAAATTGCTTCTACCATCACCTCAGCTTCATTCTCATATGGAATAACTCCTATGGATGCCCTCGCGTCGATTCCCATATAGAATTTCCAACGGATGCCTCAGCATCGATACCACTGCGTCCTCACCAGTGTAAGCGATAATATATTATAAATATATTAAGCGAATATTCATAACCACTGCGTCCTCACCTGTAAGCGACAATATGTTATAGAAAAATATATTAAGTGAATATTCATAACTAGCCTTTCCCAGAGTCAGTATCGGGCCTGTTCCCGACCCGACCGACCTGTGACAAGCAGGCGCGGCCATCGGTACTTGCCAGATAAGTTCTTCCGAGACCGGCATGCCGCCTCGGGCTGGCGGTTCTCAGCCTCAGGGGTAATGCTCTTCTCGGGGCCCATTGCTGATCTTTATCCACAGTGCCCTTTCCAATCCCAAGCCACCATTCCTCAAAAAGAGATTTACTCAAAATATTTAATAATAATATAAAAATATTTCATAGTATTATTACACTATTTCAAATTAACATTTATTAAAAATATGATAATATTTCACACAGCCATATTTCACTGTAAGTAACGCTGCCGACAAGTCACTGGCGACCACTCTCGAGCGGTAATTACGAGACGCGTTCGCCCGGCTCGCCAGCTTGTTCGCTGCCTCATTCCAATATTCAAAGGCTCTTTTCAAGGCCGCAATCTTTCCTTTTTATTTTTCATCAAGGACCCTCTTTAGGGTCGCAATGTCGGATCCTTTCCGAAGCAATTAAGATAATTGTACAATGATCTCAAAATAATAGCCTTGGCTCTCCCTATTAAACAAAGCATGTTTACTTAATACAGTCCTATAATGTACATATAATTTGTACCTATAATTTACCTATCATGACTGCTCAATTGATAGACTGCAAGAAACTTAAAATATTCTGGGATGAGATTGAAGTACGAAACAAGAATGGGGAAATCAATTTGACTAAAGAGATTACATAAGGTTGAAAACGAATTTAATTCTATTCCATTTGTACTTGAAGGTATTTTAAAATAATCCCAATCATTCCATGTCACTTCTAGTTGTATGGATATTGAAATAAATATTATAATATTGGACCGTAACTTCCACAACACACGTTCATGAGTTCCACGACAGCATGTGGACAACAACGTGTGCGGTGCGTACACGGTAACGGAACATCCGATTACGTCATTCTGCTTGCATGGCTTCCGTCGGCTGGGTGTGAGTGATGAGACGACACAATACTACGGTTTTTTTTATTTAAAAAATTAGGACAAATTTAGTAAAATCTTGTTCCCATTGTATAAGATATGTAATTAAAAATATTACAGAACATTTTCAAATCATTATACTTCATTAAAACGCAAATTTGACTGGGGTCCCGTTTATACCCCGCTCCGGCCCCCGATCCTATTTTCGATATTCCGGTACCCGCAGGTTAAAGAAACGACGTGTACAGATTATTTAAAAATACTTTTAGATATGATTTAATGTGTAGTAATGTTTTATACATTACATGAAATAACGGAATATCTTAAATAGGCCATCAATTTCATAAACTTTTTAATTTTTTATTATTATGGCCTTCACCAATTTGGTGATATTAGCCATTATAGGTAAACAGGAACATTGCAACTGGTGTGAATGTGTAAATGCAGCTCAAGGTAAATACAATTTTATACAACCTTCCCCGATTCTTTCTGCAGGATTTGAGTTATGTATTGTCTATGATATACCTCTATTCAACCAATTGTGCATAAGTTATTCTATTTTGATTGGACGGATTTTTAAAATGGCGAAAATTTTTTAGATGTCACGTATATTTTAACACATGCAAACACTTCATTTAGAGAGTTTCCAGGTCAAGGCTTTCCATAGATATCCAAAGTGTGCAGAGGAACGAAGAGGAGAGTACCGTTTTTCCACATTCTCCTGAAATCCGCCGGGAGACCGGTTGGGTGTTGTGTCACTTTATAAGTTGTTATTTAAAGTCGATGTCATGGATAATTTTTGTGGTTCACCATTTTGGGTAAGTGATTATTTGACGAATCACAGCTGTTGTACCATTTTAACCTGCACATATCTCACTGATAGCGGGAATGTTTTTCACAGACTTTTGAATAAGTCTATTATGTTATCACTTCTCTAATAGTTTTCTTTCACTGACACATGCATGCTTGACTGGCTTTATGAAATTTGAGCATTTTTATTTGTAAATCACTATTGATGAATTGGTTTAATTGCCGTATGAATTTAGAGTCAATTCAATATATATTTGTTAATAAAAGCGTCAAAGTTGCACAACATTATGAAACAATATTATAATCGAGTGTCGCCAAATTCAAAAGTTGTGCAATAAGAACTTCTGTGATCGTTGGTTGCTCTGTATCATGTAGTGATGCTCTGGTAAAATCTGAATTTAGATAATTTTTTGTTTTTTTTTTTAGATTGTTTTGTAAATTGTTTTTTTCAACTGTTGGTAGCAATTTTCCTAGCAAATAAATCTGAACGGTTTTAAAGAAATCCTCACAATTTTATAACCATGTTGAAATTTAATATTTGTAATAGGCGTATTGTTTCAACAGAAAGCTTTTTCACTTATAGGAATTATGCAAGTCACCACAGTGGCGAATCGTTATTCTCTGACGAGTATAAATAAACTAAGCTAAATAATTTATTCAGATGTTTTCTACTATCAATTTGATGCTGGCTCCACCCACACATTGGCTCCAGTGTTGGTGCCAAACAGTGTTAGTCCTATATGTGAATAGACAAAATAGCATTGGAACCCACATTGGTACTTATCCGTTGTTTGTATTTTTTTCGACGAAATACCAAAGGGGTTGGGGCGAATGTTGATACGCTGGCCACACATTTGCTGGGATACTTAACTACTAACTTATGTTTTATATCAGGGAGGCTATTTATGTTTCTTGTCTTGTTGGCTTGAATGTGTGGGTGCTGTATCGTAAACGAGAGCCGACGTTGGGGCCAATGTGTGGAGTCCGATGTAAGAATAAACGTAAACAAAATAAAAGAATCCCGATAATTAATATTATATAAAATTATTGGGTTATCTAACATTCATCCAATTCGAATCAGTACGTATTTTTACATCGATTATTATTATTTTTTAATTAGAGATTTAGATAGAAAGATAAAAATTAGAGGTATATATATATCGTTAAGCAGAAATAAATCCTCTATTAAGTATGTTTTGATTTTATGATGCTATCTCGATCTGTTTTCTTTCTGATCTATTTATGTCTTATTCAGTGTCAGTGAATTTAGATTAGATCTTTCTGATCTAATCTAAATTCACTGAATGTCTAAGTGATGTGATGATAAGCGATCGATGCTTTGAACTTTGAAGTGATCGAGTTTTGTATTTTGTATGTATATTAGTATTTGAGAAGTGTATTTACTAGGGACAGTGAGAGTTTACCTTGAATTTCGAATTAACGGGGTTCCGCATATTCAAAATGTTTTTTTTTTTGGATCCCTTAAATTTCGAATTGACGAAGCTATACTGTATGGATGAAAATATTATAAATTGCAACACACTCGCCATGTGTTTTGGACAAAAATATATACCACATTTAGAAATTTACTTAAATTTTACCATATTTCACCAAAACTCACAGAGATTTTTAGGACATCCTGTTCCAGAAATCATTCAATTGTACTGCGAGTTTGGGTATAAACAGTATAACTAAATTGCATTCTATTTAAAAAGATTGTATTACAATATTTAAATTAGTTATCAACGATGGTAACAGACTAGATAAACATTCATCATAATTATTATGAATATTGAAGGCCATTAGGTTAGATAATAATATATATAATCAATAATCAAGATTCTGATCATTTTATATATTTGTAATAAACACGATATAACCCTTCCAGGAAACCTATACAATATGTTCAATACAGTATCAAAAAAATTAATGATTAGTTTTATTCCTAAATTTTTCTATTGAAAATTCAGGCATTTTCTGCACATTTTATTCAATTGCAAGTCAGAGCAAATTGCCATTAAAATAAAGTCTGGCTTTATAAGCACATAAACATTTTGCATAAAAATTGAAAACCAAAGGTAGGAGATTCTCACAATCAAAACAAGTAAATATTGAAAAAAAACAACCTCATTGTCGAGCTTTTACCGTTTTTACATATTAACTTTTCCCAAGCCAAGTTGTAACACATGTCTACTGAGTTCATTCTGTCCATAATAGTTTTTAAATATGCACAATATAAAATGAATGGTTTGCTAATCCAAAAAGCTTAAAAGAACAAGCCAAGTAGTAACAATTATTGTATACATATTACATAAATCAAATCCTACAAATAATTTCTTATTTTAAGTGAAACTGAAAATGGAAAGGTGGACCTTGAATATGATAAAAATTCAATATATAATAGGATGGAGATTGCACTTCAATTACACCATGAAATATAGAACTTGCAAATATAACTTTCTTTCTTCATTTTTTCCTGAGAAAAGTGAAAAAAAGGAGAGTTTAGAAAATAAGGCCTAAAAATACTGTTTTTCATGACTTGTGTGTGCTTTTTGATGCTCAAAAGCGAGCAACTTGTGCATATTACAATTAAATACATATCGCACCCCCGCTCAAATAGTGTCACAACTCAAAAAAATAAAAAATCAATTTTATTGCACCATTAGTTTCACGGAATAATCCAAGATGATGGTCCCGTTTTTCATACAATGAAAATAAGTATTTCACTATATAATTTAACGTCCTGTTAATTTAATCTAACTAAAATAATCGTAATCTAAATTAAACAAACCAAACCTAATAACCTAGCCTAACCAAACTTAATAACCTAACCTCATATATTGCCTACGAAATGTCAAAATATGCAGTGCATTTTTCGGAACTTTAAAGTGTAATATCTTATTTAATACTTACTATTTAAACATAAATTATCTTTCATTTTGTTATTAGCACGTTCAATAATATAGTGAAATACTCATTTTCGTTGTATATGCAATGGGACCATTATCTTGGATTTAGCCAGTTTCACAATATTTCAAAATCTTGTCTCAGAAAGTGTCATGTGCATATAGTGCAATTGTTTGTCCCTAGAGAGCACTAATGTCATTGTAATATTAACCAAAATTATAAACATACCAAACATAAACAGTGTCACGTAACGTAATGTATTTTTTTTGAGTTGTGACACTATTTGAGCGGGGGTGCGATATATATTTGGATATATATTTGTATCATCCCATTAAATTTTTTTAAAATAAATTTCGTCTTAAATAAAATAATACACATTTAAACATTCCTATATTATATAACCGTTTTCTGAAAATAGCAATATGCTATTTATGTATCTTGATAGTTATTGTATTACATTTTAATGTCGCCAATTTTGATCTTTTTACGTTTGACAGTTTTGAAATTAATAAATTCAGTCAATCAGAAAGCTCTAAAACGTATACAAACATTAAGATATTCATAATTTATGAATAACTTAGTTTGCTTATGTTTTAGAGCTTTCTGATTGATTGAATTCATTAATTTCAAACCTGTCAAACATAAAATGTGAAAATTGGCGGCATTACAATGTTATGCAATGATTGTCAAGATACGGAAATAGAAATATTGCTATTTTCAGAATATGGCTGAATATATAGGTATATACAGTATTCACAGAACTTTGATAAAAAAAATTATCATATCTGATTTTTTTCTACGTCTTCATTAGAAAGTGTAACTACTTTAAAATCATCAAAAGTCTTCTATTTATTTTTTGGCTTCCATTTATATGTAAGCTTTGGATTTTGTAGTCAGTTTTGCAATATATGTATGTATTTTAGTAAGCGTTTTATAATTTTACACTCTAGCTCAATAAACTTCAATAAACAAATAAGCATGCATCCACTCGCACTGTCAACCAACCAAACGTGGTAAGGATAGCTACTAATACACGATCGTATCGGATTATGTGTTAAAAAGTGCAAAGTTACGAAACATTTACTGTACTCATTTCTAACTTAATCGCAGTTTGAACAATTAAATACACATTAAAGAACAAAAAACTATAACTTTTATATGGGCTCTTCAGTTAAATTATTCAGTTATATTATATAAAATATAGAATATTATTCAGTTAAATTAGTTAAGAATATTAATGCAAATCTCGTTTTTCAAATTTACCACAAAGCTACCAACTTGATACTCAAAATATCCAGAATTAGTATTCTAGTGTAATGTGTTTGGTTGGTCCCCTCCATGATCTATCATGTTTTATTAATATTTACCGTAAAATACATGTTTTAATATCAATACGAATATCAACCCCGCCTTCATTTATTATGTTGTATTAATGCTCCCTCATAAGACACATATTTAATTGATCAAAAATCAGTGTGTGTTAAATATATTTTTCAAGGGCCAAATGCCACATACGTGACAAATGCAGTGTAAACATTTTTAATTATTGGTGAAAACTGGTTAGTAAAACTGGTTATTCTTAGTAATACAGTTACTTCCAACTATTAAATAAAATTTTGATCTGCAGATGCTGCTGAATGGCATTTTACGCATTTTTAGACAGCTTTTTTTGAATAAAATAATCTTTACTTTGGTCTACTAGTATTAATTTTTGCATTTTTCACCAATCAAACTGTTTTCATCAAAAGCAATGTTTTCATAAAAATCAATGCTTTTTGCTTAACTTATTACTCTAACTACTGATCAAATCTCTGCCCTAAGAGACTATACAGGGTGTCTCGTAGCTAGTAGCAAAACTTCCAGGGAGTTTTCTTTATCCAATGAATAGAATATCATCGCTGTACATATAATTAATCCTATGTTCTGTTTTAGTACATTCTGAGATAAACGAATGAAACTGTTTTAAAAAATAATTGCACATACTAGATTTATAAAAAATATTTTAAATAATTACTAGGCAGACTTTCCAGATGAACCGCAATGTTTTTTTTTAGTACATCTCCATTATTTATATGAAAAATTGACAAATTGATTCGTTCATCTCAGAATGTACTAAACGGTACATTGGCTTTATTATATATATACAGCGACGATATATTCTTTACACTTTGGGTGAAACGTCAACAGTTAACAGCAAAACGAAAGTTTGCTTTTTTTTTTTCAATATTTCTAAAAATAAGACAAATATTGAAAAAAAATCAAACTTTGACATTGCTCATCTCCGTAACTGTCGACATTTCACCAAAAATGTGAAGAATATTTTCTATTCAAAATTGAATAAAGAAGAATCCTGAAATAAGAAGAAATGTAATATAGAGAGGATTGGAGATACACACAGTAGAAAATATATTATATAATAATTCTAGACTCGGCAGGCATAAACACTTAAATTAAGAAAAGTATTTTCTGTTTGTCGTGTCAATGTATGGGTCAACCGCCAAGAGATTTCATATGAGTCTGCAAAAAAATATATTTCTCTCTTGCACTAGCATTGGCTCCATATAAAAGAACAAGACAGATGATAACAGGATGAGATAGTCACACCAAAGTAGCTTGTTGGTCTTGTGGTTAGGATACTCGCCTTGTGATCCAAAGGTCGCGGGTTCGAACCTCACTCCAGACTAGCAAGTTAGTCCTATTTTCATAGCACAAGCGTTTAGCTTAGTTTGAAAATAGTAAGAATATTGATGTGATACGTATTCCGTGTTCATATCTCTATTTAAAAAAAAAAAAGTTAATCCCAGCTATACTGTACTCTAAATAGGAGCATCAAGACAAGTAAGTGTTGTTTCCCGAATATATATAATGAAAAATGGTTCTCATGATTTTACTAAGCGAATTTTAAAAATTACTAAGCGTTTATGTCCACTGACCCTAGAATTATTATTGTTTATTTACAAATACACATGGTAGGGTTTTTAATGCTGGCCTCACTATCCACATTTACCATCCATACTGAGGCAAACATTTTAAACAATGAATATGCATAATATTGTTTTGTCTGTAATTCATTTGATGTAAAATTTTCCAATTTATTCTGCCCTGTTTATCTGACATCTCATAAAGGACACTTACCTCAATAATGCAATATACAGTAAAACCTCGTTAATTCGAAATTCAAGGGATCTGAAAAATAAATTTCAAATTATAGGGACCCCCGTTAATTCGAAATTTTAGGTACAAAAAAAAATCGCGGTGCGATTCTAAATCATAAAACTCTTGAAAAAAACGTTAATTTTGTTAAATTTATGCTTATATTTAAAGAAATCACTTTGAAAATGCTATATTTATTATGTTAATGAAAAGACCGCGACATTTTGAGATATTTGGTGTTCTCACTCGCGAAAAAAACTTTTTTTCCATTTCCGTCACGTCTGGATGGATGGCCATATTCAAAAATGTTTAGTTATACTTAAATTTATGGAACGCTTCTTCAATCTTCAGACGAGTTTAATTTTTGATTTCGCCTTTTTTCCGGCTCAAACCAACAATAAATACGTGAAACAATAAGATAAGTCACTAATAACATCTTACAAATAAAATTAAACATTTTAATAACACAATTATTAGGGAAAAAATCGAACTAAAGACAAATTTAAAAACATGAAGAAGAAAAAATTAAAACGCGTTTAGGTATGAGAATTAGCGCAAACGCCGCCCGCCGCAAACTAAACTATCCGCGCATATCAAGGCAGCCAACTGAAGAAAGCAAACACAGGATTCCCCAATTTTAGGGATCTAGAAGGTATAGATCTAGAGGATATAGAAAAAGGGCATTCTATAAGGTGCCGTGAATGGATTGCGAAATACGCCAAGAATCATAAAATTCACGAAAAAGCCATTAATTTTGTGAAAAATGTATGTTTTTCATATTTCAAGAATTCGTTTAGAAAACGCAATGTTTATTATGCTAAAACAAAGTTTGCGACATTTCAAAGTATCCGATATTGATATATTTGTTGTTCTCACTTGTGAAAAAATCGAAATATTTTTCAATTTCGTCAAATTTAAAAAAAAAATTGAATTACGCAAACTAAAATGTATTGATTTATGGCGCAAGGGGCCAAAAAATATTTCGGATTACGAATTACCGAGGTTTTCGAATTATCGGGGTTAATTTACTACGAAATTCACATTTTGGGACTTGCATGTTTTAAAAATTTTGAATTATGGCGAATTTCGAATTATCGGGGTTCGAATTAACGGGATTTTACTGTATAACATTAAACTTCAATCAGAGATATCAGATACACATATCATTCCTGGCTTGGAACATTCAGTATGGTCATGAACCTTAAAATTATAATGGGATAAGTTTGCTTGTATTTTTCAAATAAATTCCGTAAAAAAATCATAAACCCAAAAAAATATCATTGCAAAATTGGATTGCTTAAGTAACAAAATGTTTTGATTAATACAATAAATAAACTTCACAATATTATCTCGAGATCATTAATATATGTACCAGTTTTTTAGTTGCAACACAGAATATTAGATAAATAAATGCATGCAAAGAAAGTATGAAAGCAAACATAGATAACAAAACTGCTAAATGCTTCTGCTTTTGAGTTGATAATATTTAGGCAAATCATATCACGTATTTATCTACCACAATGTGTTGTCAGTGCCCCAAACATGATTCATACAAAATATAATAATCACGTGTTTGATTTCTCTGTACAGTTCTGTATGTAGAGAAAAACATTTTTATATTTTATATGTTACTGAAATCATACTTTTTTAAATGTATTCGTCCCAGATAATGATTTTTTGTGTTTTATTTATACATAATGAATTTCCATTGTGAACCTAAAACATAAGCATGTATTAGTTTATTTTTCTTTCATGATGATTCAATTGTCACTTGAAAATTAATGCATGCGAGATTTATTTCACAATGGTCTGTCATTTCTGTACATTATCAACCATCTTTCTCTATAATTATTTGGATTTCGTTATTTAACATTAAGCGGTTTCTGAATCTTATACAAAGTTATTTAATTATTTAAATATTGATTGTATTATTTGTATGTATCTGTCTACTTATATTTTTTATTAACCCATTACTGCATAAAGTTTGCTTTAGTACTAAATCTAATTGTCATGTTAAATAATGGACAGTTGGGGTCATATAAAAGACCCAGTTAGTAAAAAACAGAGCATGTATACATAGTTATGATTTTATGACCCGTCCGATATATCGGACGCTATGCACAACGGAACCATACACTTCTTTAGGGCTAGAAAACTGTCCGCTAACTTTGGGCGGAGAGTTCTCAACACGATTGGCCTGTATTGTGCCAGTTGCATAGTAGCCTTACTCTCGCAGATGTCTCGATGACAAAGATGTGAAAAAGTTGTCAAAGTATATTTTTATGCCACTTTGGCTGGTAACTTTCCGAGCTCTATTAGAGTGAGAACTACATCCCCGCCTAATCCGAAATCTTTCTTTTCTGCAATTTTCCCTGTATATACGCTAAAAGCCACCATACAACCAGTGCTGGCACACATTGCCCAATTTTTGAAGCCAAATCTTATCGGCTTTCCTCTAATAAATTGTTTGGCGTAATGTTTTCCATAGTATGGGATCATACATTCGTCGACGCTATAATACTCATCTAATCCATAGTGTTTTCGGAAAGATTCACCCAGACTATCTAGCAGTGGACGCAACTTATACAGCCTGTTAGAAGAAGCTGATAATAATGTATTATCATTCAGGTGTAAAGATTGGAGTATCGCTTCAAATCTGTTATATCTTATATTTCCTGCAAGAATTTTTGGCACATCATTATCTCTAGAAAAATACAGTCTTTTATTTGGTAACTTGGCATAGCACGACAATAACATAACACCGAAAATAACGTAAATTTCATCTTCTGTAATCATCAAAGTTTTATTTTTCTGACCCGCTTAAAGATTTGTTTGGTCTGCAATTTGTCTTACTAAATCTTTGTGAAAAAAAATCTTGAAATAATCGAAGGGGTCTTGACTATTTTGACTTTCTTCTGATGTTGGTTGTGTGCTATATTCTGGGCATGTGAAGTTAGGTAATTGTTTTTTCCATAATATTGTTCTTTTATTTTTAGCCTAAGACTTTTTTGGTGGATTATTACGCGCTTTTAGAGAAAAAAGTGGCTCATTATCTTCATCATCGCTTTCTTCACTCGATGAAGGTGCCTGCAAAATTTCAGTATTTGATGATTGGATACCTGAAGATACTGACGGCATAGATAGCATCATCTCGCTTTGCTTGTAATCGTTGTAGATTACATCTACTTTGAATCAATATGCGTCCCAAATGGTTTAGGTTGGCATCAAGTTCATCGTCAGACTTGTCACTGTTCTCATCCGTAGCTTGACCACTCCGTTCAATAAGCGGCTCAACGTAAACAAGGTTCACCGCGGTGTCATTGTCATCTTCGCATTCTAAAACCGATAAAATTTCGTGCACCTTCAAGCTGTAAAAGTTGTCTTTTATTATTTTATCAAACACCAAACCTTAGAGCCCGCTATGCATAACGTCCGATATATCGGACGGCATCAAAATCACACACATAAAAAGCAAAGAAACAATTTTGACATAAAATAAAGCTTATTTTTACATAGATACACATTATTTCATCAAATATTATACATTTTAAAAATTTTTTATCGTAAGTATTACAAGAAAAACAAAATAATGCTAACCATTTTCTTAAAACAGCCCGACCATGATCCGCCATTTTCGAAAATGACAAATAACAAGCAAAATATGGTATTTAACCGTTTCAAATGGGGTTTCCAATATAAAAAAAAATATTGAACTATCGTTCAAAACAAAGAAACTACCAAATCATTTATTTTTTCTACCAAATATATTAAATTTACTTGCGTCCGATTTATCGGACGCTATGCTGTAATGGGTTAATTACACCTACATGTTTTGGAAAAACCTTTCCATCGTCAGGGTGTTTTAATATGGATGGAAAGGTTTTTTCGAAACATGTAGGTGTAATTAATAAAAATTATAAGTAGATACAGCTAAACTTTACTTTATAGTGTCACTCCGATTATCTTTAAAAAAAAGTATCCTGGTATAGTCCAGGGGCACAAACCCGTGGAATGCCCCACGACTGCCTTGCCATAACAAAACGAGTTAAAATCAGTTTGACGGGTCGTAGCAGGCGAGTATACGGGGGCACGTCAGTATGAAAATATATTTCATAGTTATAAGGAAATAGGCACAAAATTATCAATTTAAAAAAAATATTTTTTATAAAAATCGATAATTTTTATAAAACATACTTTTTGCCAAATCTATGTATTTATTATTTCATCATGTTTTTTTTCTTAATTATGGTTCGCGCCTTACTAGAATTATTAATGATTTTTAACAAAAAAAATCTTTTGGAAAAATTGTTTATGGTTCGCATCATACATATTATAGATAAAATTATTAAAATGACAAAATGTATGGAAAATTTTCAAACTCTAAAGTGCAATAACTTTTTAAATACTTACGACCTCCAAATTTTGATTTCAGTTTTGACATCAGGGCCCTCAACTATACCAGGTTACTTTTTTTTAAATAAAATCAGAGTGACGCCATAAAGTAAAGTAATACCGTAGATACATACAAATAATACAATCAATATTTAAAAATGTCAATCTACAATGTTGCTGAATCAATTGAAAAAAAAAAAATTTTAATGTTTGACCACAAACTTATGGCTTTAAATATAATATCACACATACACATAACATACTTTGTTTATTGTTCACTGGCTCCACCAAAATATGATATGCATGATTACTTTTATCTTATCTGACCATTTGCAAATATGTAAATAGTTTTTGAAAATGATTTTTTTTTTCAAAGCTATTTTCATCATAAAATAGGAAGTCTCACATGCAATTTTTTTGTTTGAGATATCAATTGAAATGTTTTTGTCGTGTCATCATCATGACAATTGTATTTCTCAGTTTTATCATTTATTTATGAGTGATATAAAAGTACTAGAAGCAACCTTGTACATTTTTATCATTCATCAATTTTTAGGTTGCAATGTTGTTTTTAATCCTTGTAAATTGTAAGTGGACTCAATAAATTAAAATGGTTCAATGTCATGACATTGAATATCACTGTAGTAATCGATGTTGAACTTGACAATCTTCTCTTTCGTCAAGGCTCGTAATAGCCTACAGCTGTGGTCTCCAGGGTATACGCTGATAATTGGGGATGCGTAAAAATTTCTGCATTGCTAACTCACAGTCCTCACAAAATGAGTATAAGAGCAGCTCCATCTTCTTCTTCTGTTTCCCATCATCACTTTTTTCATAGATGGTAGCAAAATCTTCTTCATTCAATTTTGAATAAAAAATAATGTCAGGAGACATGACCGCAGGAGACAAATAATTGCTAAAACAATTTAAGTAAATAACTTTAATTTATAATGCAAAGTTACTGGACACAAATTTAGTCAGATCACTATTCTGAAATTTACAGTAACTAAATGTTTCTAGAATATTTTATATACTTATTATCTAACTTCTTAATTCGCACTAATTATCTCCAGTCACTCGCCCGAAGAACATTTTTATTATGCTGTTTTTATCGTATTGATCACTTTCTTGAATATTCTGTTAAATTTTGCACATTATTTAAATTGTTCATATTCATACTAGAAAGTGCACTTTGCATTTATACCTGACCCATGTTCATCTAGATCAGTGGTACTCAACCTTTTTTTTCTTCGGGCCACATACACATGTTTGCGAAGTTACGCGGGCTGCAACGTTATACTGATATGACGAAAAAAAATCATTTAGGGAAAAAAATAGTGTTGGTTGAAACTCGTGTGATTCAAGATTAGGGCGCCGCCACTTAATTAATCAACAAATATATTTTTTAACTATAACAGAATGATATATTTACCTGTATACTCAAAATACAATAACGAAAAAAACTCAAAACTAACATATATCCAAGTGTTTATTTTTGTTTACCGTCGTAACAAAAACAATAGATTAATAAACGCATACCGAAATATGATTTATGAGTACCGATTTTAATACCTTATTACAGACATAACGTAAATTATAAAAGGAAAAAACGTCCAGAGTTGCATAGACCACATTTTCGCAGGAAACCGTAAAGCCATAATGCATTAAAAATATAATTTATAACCGAATTATTAAAAAAAAATTCAATTTTGGGTGGATATCAAGAAAACTGGAGGTAGTCAAAAAAATGAAAAATGGCCAAAAGATGGCGCCTCTAACTATTATTTGAACGTGATACACGATTTTTGAATTTCATTCAAACTATGCAAACCAGAGTAACGAATAAGATTTACTTTTCTGTGATGCAAACGGTCGCAGAAACATCGCGCCCGGTAAAAAAAAGACCAAAAAAGAGGTTTTATTTTTGTCGCACCGCGAGAAAGAAAAGAAGAAACGTTGTCATCGACGTCGAGTCGACATGCAAAATTTCAGATCGATTGGGTGACGGGAAGTGTGTTCATTTTCACTTCCAATACATTTCCACATTCACATACGGCGGCGAAACTAATATAAAGAATTTAAAAAGATAGGAATTATATTTAACTAACTAACTAACTAAACATCACGCCGTTTCTCCGCAGGAGTAGGCAGAGAGGATTAAACGCCACACTCTTCTATCCTGGCACACCGCTTTTGCTTCGGCCACATTCATACATCTTCTCATACAAGTTCTACGCTTGTTGCGGCTTTTAACGGGGCCATCCTCAAACACTTATTGTATCTGATTGTGCCAGGTCTTTCGCGGACGATTTTACTGACAGTAATGGATAAATGTGGAATACGAGGATCACTAAAAAAGTGGCTAAAAAATTACATGACAAAAATACATTTACAAATAACACAAAACTCTGTGATTGAAACTATCTATGGTTGAAATAAATGCGTTCTTAAGTCATATAAATCGCCAGTTTTAAAATGACAAGAGCTTGTTTTTTTGTTCACGCGTTTTTCAAAATACCTATTCAAAAATGACAGATTTTTTTTAATCACGTTTCTGATAATGAATGTGTTTCGGGCCGCATACAAAAGCTTGGCGGGCCGCAGGTTGAGTATGGCTGATCTAGATGCTTCCAATATTCTAGAACCTTCTAGTAACTTCCAATTTTCGTATAAAAGGTGTAGAGTACTCTAAAATCATTGAATATTATTTTTCTTTCTGGCCTATCTTTTGTAAAACATTGGCTTATCACCACAGTAACTTATATGGAATACTGGCTGTACACTCATGATCATGAGAAATAATAATAATTAATATTGATCCTTGCATGACCACGCAACATGGGCCGCTTGCTGGTTGTGTGTCACACTCTAATTATCTAAAGTTGTCATTTCAGCAAGTTACAGACAGACAACGAAATTATTATATTTAGTTATAATAAAAATTCATTTGCATTATTAATAGTCAAATAAAATGACAAAAACCCCGCAAAAAATATTTTTGTATGAACCCATAGAAGTTAATTTACTGGTTTACGTTTGATATTATTGAAATAACTCCTATAAGTCCAATTCATGGGATTTTTATGAGATAATAAAAGTACCACCATTATGTACATATATAAAATTACATACATAAATCAATTTTCAAACATATGACCTTCTGTAGTTACAGCATTATGTTTTTTGAAATTGAATATCGGGATGACTCAGCATGCTTTTATCCACCAATTGCGAAGTCGTAGTATTATTATTGAAGTACTATTCATAAGTCATATGTTTTTTGAGGTAGAATATCAGGATGACATAGCATATTTTAACCCACCGAATTTTGTGAAGAGGTAGTTCTATTATTGGAGTACTTTTGGCATGTCTTTCATATGTTTTTTCATGGTCAATTATCAATGACAAGTAGGCTTCTTCCTTATATTATTATGTATTAAAATTCTAAAATAATTCCCATGGCTCAAGATATCCGATAATCAAAATAAAGGCCCAAATATCATTTGTTTTGTTTTGCTAATCATGTTACATATAGGTACATATAAAAGATAAGTAGATAATAATGTTAAATGTATGTATGCACCAGGGGCGTGCAGTGGGAACAAGAAGCATGACTTTTATTTAAACATGTATTTGGAAAAAAAATTGAAATTAAATATTTATCTGGCAGAAAATTATGAAATACTAAAAATGTTAATTATTGTGATTGAAGTATTATACGATATATCTCTTATTTCGGTTTCTTTTCAAAATATATGCTTAGGAAAAAGTCATGCTTCTTGTTCTCACTGCACAGCTGGTAACATGTATATATTCTACTTATGTTCACTAGACACTATAATGTGAATTTATGATAGACAGCCAATAGAATGTACAAACCTCAAAGCCAAGTGATTTGTCGCTTCTAATTATTCTGAGATTAGTAATATTTTTCTTTCGTGTACTATCATGTGTTCCTATAATTTAGGCTGAGTTATGGGTATCACAGACACAGTTCTTTTTGCATTACTCAATATTTAAATATTTGTTGTGTCCTGTATTTTTTCTCATCGGTTATATTTACTTTAATAGTACATTAATTAACAATTAAACTCATCATATTTATATTTAGAATGGTTTATACCATCCATTCAATACTCAAGGAATTATTAAATGATAGTCGCCAGAATTATGGGTTGATGTACTACTTTTGAGATTTTGGAATCAGAAAAATGTGAGAATACATTTTTTATGCATTAAAATATATTGCATGAAAAATCGTTTAATGTGAATAAATATTCTGGTCCCAATTTTACATGAATAAATATTTTAGTTCCTATGGTTCCATGTAAAGTGCTTTCTACTATGCGTTCATAATACTTCTAGTAAAACAATTTTAAATACAAATTGTGATTTTTAAGGTAAACGCGGTAATCACAATTTATAAAAAAAAATTCATAAACTTTTTCTTTAAAATAAAATCTTACTTTCTAACTGTACTAAATGAATGGTCGCTTTGATAAATCAAAATCGTATTTGTCAAGCGCCACATTCTCCATTCTTAAACTTCTGAGAATTTTGAAAATTATTTTACCATAGTGCCAAAAATTTGAATTACGGAAATCATAAGTGCTACAGAACATATGAGTGAAATGTTGATTTCATCCGTAATTGTAATAGATCACCCTACATTACCTTGAGTATACAAACAATACATTCGGCTTGTGAAAATTTTCAGTGCTGACAATTCACTATAGAAATAAATCTTTGGTTGTGCGGAACCGTTCTTGAGACATTTACCCTTCTTCAGTCAATCGTACTGATGTGTATGTGTACAGTTGTCAGGCTATTATTGCATTCCTCTGCCAACACAACACTGTAATTATTAACCCATTAGGGTCACGTTTTAAGGAATCTTTGTATTGGCGAGAACTGGCGAGTCACTCTCGATTTCCTTGGTAATTTATCAAATTATAGTAATTAAATCAAAACACCAATGTTGAATCTGTAAAATTGCATTACGTATTCATATTTTAGTACCTTGGTTAAATTCAACTCTCGACAAATTAATTTTACTTATACATATAAGTGACGTTGCCACTGTCAATCAAACTGTTTAAGTTCAATCAAAAATTCACAAAGCAAGCTTAATTTGTTTTTCAAAAATATGACGCATTTTGCTTAACATGTTGACTGCCAATCATGCGTGAGGTGCCGCTTACCCGTTTGCGCAAGATAACTGCATACTGTTGTCACGCATTGTGATCGGCATTCCGTGCACTCCTGTAACGCGGGATCGGCAGTCAATATGTTTAAGAGTCCAGATATAAAAGATTAATTGTATTCAACCCCTAATACAGATATAATGCACTGTCTAGCAGTTATCATTATGAATATTATTGTCCTAAATTTCGCAAATTTCCTGCGGACCATGAGCAAAAACCTGACTTTTAATAGATTGCCTTAATTATGAGTTTTTTTTGGCAATTTTTCTATTTTTACATTTGAAGCCTAAAGGCTGTGAATTTTTTTTTTCCAAACTTACTGAGCTATCATAGCTCTAACTCAAAATCTTTGACATTTTAGAGTCAACGCAGGGGATCATCTTCAGACCTTATATCGCTGGTGCGGTATGTTCAAAGGAAGTGATTAAGTCTTTTTTCTAAGAGCACTTTACTGAAGATATAGTTATATTCTAATTTATTTATAAGCTGACAAACTATGCTACCCGCCAATTGGAATATATATAACATTAAAATTATGATCATATTAACCGTTTTAGTGCTGAGCCATTTTCTTTAATTTCTATTGGTACAATAGGAAAAAATCATAGCTGTACACAAACTATGAATTTGATAAAATATAAACTTCACAGACACTCGGCAAGTTTCTATGTTTTACCTATCTAACTCGCGCGCTAAGATACACTGATGTGAGCAGCGCTGTCACGCTTCACGCAATTTTAGAGAGGATGCAGAAGAAGCGCAATAGCGCTGCTTAGCACTTAAACGGTTAATGATGCTGACATTCCGCCTTTTAACAACAGCAAATACTTCATAGGTAGTAGTGACACCTTGACCACTCTGAGACTGCTTTCAGGTTCAATGTCTTTGAATAGATTACACCGACTCTTTCTTTACATGGTAGATAAACACAAAACCGTGTAAAAAGACATACTGGACATAAAAAAGTGAAGATGCATTCCCCAACTTTGAGAAACTGTATACATTTAAATATTTAAATTTCTTTTTGTTTTTAATTATAAATTAACTAGCTGTGCCCACGCGGCTTCACATGCGTAGTTTTTTTAGTACACTGTTTGGATCGTCATAGAACTTTCGCAAACCTTCTAGAACATTTTCCTTCCAGAACTTTAAAGAAATGTATCGAATGTACAGGAACCTTCTAGACACACTGACACATTCCGCCACTCAGTTTAGAACCTTATAGAACTTTCGGGAATTTTATAGAACCTTCTCCTTCCAGAACTTTCTAGAGCAGGTTTTTCCGGAACCTTCTAGACTCACCGACACAGTCGGCGCGCCTATTTTGACACAATCTGAAGCATTTGCGGCCTTCCCATAACAAAAAAATGTGCTAGAAAGCACTTTTTCGTTACCCACTCCCACCCATGCACAGCCATCCCCACCAAACTCGCATATTTTCGATGTGACACCAAGGACTATCCACCACCATAACCACTGGTGGGTGGTTGTGGAGAAAACTTGGCGGGTAGGGAAACACGGGTTTCTTTTTATATATATATATTGATTTTGAAATCACATCAGAAAAAAAATTCATACAAAAATATAATAATCATCCCTTTTTGTGAACTGTGTTATTTCAAAATTGTGGAAAATCTTTTAAGGAATGAGTCAAGTTTGTAATAGTTTCTTTTTACTAATAATTTTATGTCCATCTTCAAGTTCTGAATCTTCTGTGTGTACATACCGGTGATTATGTAACTCATGGATGACTTCAGACTGTCTGTTGGGATTGACCATGAGATGCTGACAGGGGTGCCACCAATGTATGTAATATACTTCTGATGTCTATGATAATTTATTTACGTACGATTATAATAATCCTGATTATTTATCTTCATGTGACCAAATTATTTACACAAATGGCGGGCACTTTATACAATATATTGGTGGAGGTAACAGAAGGAACGTATGTACAAGCAAGAAATTGTATGAATTTCATTGTATTAGTAGAAGTTACAGAGACATCACTATATAAAAATAGGAGTGCTTTAACTGTTCAGTTGATGGCATGGCAGATGACAGGATTATCACAAAAACGGTTATCATGGAAGCCACCCCTTCCATCTGACGTGTTCAAGTTTCCCCCCTGTGCACTATCAACTCCTCCTATCACTGCCACTGCTATGCATTTGTATCAATTATCTTTATCTACCCTCATTCTGATGTATTTTAAAATAGCTTTTAATATTTATCAGTTTTAGAAAAGTTGAGAATTGGTATCATATTCGCCTAAACTATTTTCCTGCATTGTTGTCTTTTATATTTCGCAATAAATATCAGTCACCCAGGACATGGTTTGAAAGATTGTAGACCAATATTTTTAAGTATGAATTTTCATTAAATGTAAAACATTTAATATACATGAAATAAGATCGGCTACACTTGAGAATGCAGCAGATTCTCAGATTTTTGCAAGGGCATGTGCGCCGATATAGTATGCCCTGATTTCAAAACTGAATTTTTATTTTATTTAAAGGTTAAACTAAGCTTTTAAAGTGTACTTTAACCTTTAAATCACTAAGGCCCGGTTGTTTCAAGTTCGATCAAAGTAAGCGGTCGATAAAAGCATAGATTTTTACGAAAACGGATCGTCTGATTGGTGGAGAACGTAAAATTTCAGTTTAAACTCTACGCTTACTTTGATCGAATTTGAAACAACCGGGCCTAAGTATTTATTGTCTCTCTATTTGGGCCTTAATGTTTCCAAATTTTCGCAATAGAAGAGAGAAACATTTTTTTTTTATTATTTATTTATTATGGGTATATCTTAGTACATACATTTCATGAATACAATATACTAATAATACATTTATACAAATAAATGTTTTACTCCATAAAAGAGACTCTTGTGCTTGTGGAATGAGTAATCTTATATCATATCAACTTTAAATTTTAAAAATAATTTGAGTCATCACTCGTTTAAAAATTCTGAAAGTTGACTGAGTTATACCAATTTGAAGTTAGCGCGATTGGCGAATTTTTAAACGAATTTAATTATTCTTTTGCGTTTTTCTCAAAATTCTTTTTTTCAGATTGGTGAATAAAGTATCGGTATATATTGGTGGATAGTAAATGGTTTTTCACAAAACATGCCTTTTGCAAAAATCTCAGAATTTATCATTTCACGTCTCTCTTGTCTATGGGTTGTAAGTAATTCAAATGTCAAAATGTATGGATAGTTTCAAAAATTTTACGTGCAATAAATTTTTATTCAGTTTTAAAATCAGGGTATTCACTTTTATCGGGGAACTTGCCAAAATTATATTCTACAATATTCTACAATTATGGCTTTAAGATTTAGTACAATTTACTTATTGATTAAAAACATTTCGCATTATTATGTTGCATATAATGAATCGCTATCACGATTACTCATTTTTTGGTAAGAATATATAAATTTGATTTTTCTCATATTATACTTTATAAGATAAGAAAGGAATATTTCCCTTGTTTTTGTTCTGTTTACATACGTATTTATGTATTTAACATTCTAACTTAACTGTTACACATTATTCTTATTATTGATTTTTATATATTATTTATCATGAAAACAAATTAGATGAATCAATTAGAAGGTGAACACAAAATCTATCTATCGAAACTAATAATATAAATTTATTAAAGAACTATGTTCTAAAATTGCAACACCATAATAAAAATAAATTTTCATTAAAATATTTTTTTTATATAATAAATAAAATAGAACATTATTTTATCTTTAAATAGTTGGGGCAACCCTGATTATGAGTTCAAATGTGTTGACATGAGCAGAATGTGTGACCTTGGCATTTAAGATTAAACACTATGTACCTTTATTAAATATGTATTCATATTTTAATATTATTTTTTATGAATACCAGTTTAAGTAGATTTTTTCTTCAGTTTTTTTTGTAAGCATTTTAGCCCACTGTTTTAAACCTCTCCAGTTTTATGGCCCACAACCAACTTAATGAGCCACTTTTTTTTTCTTTTTTTTTTTACTTTTTACTATTCTTTTTGGAAATACTGAGTTGGAAATTTTTAGTCTTGTTTGAATTTTGTGAGTCACAGAGATGTGAAAAAATATCCTTTTTCACAAATTTTTTGAACTGTTGAATAATGCTTTTTATTTAATATGCTATATTTTAAGTAATTTTCATGCAAATATTAATTCTGGACCAAGTTATCAGCAAAGAGTGCCGCACGGTGACCAACATTACTTCTTAGTGGTTTATCTAAAATCGATGTGACAGTAAAATATCATTAATTTAATAGTTTAGTGCTTAATCAATGTTGTATTAATTTCATTTAAATCCTTCGAGTAGTGGAACGGATGAGTGAGGAAAGTATGGTAAAAAAATTCATGAGGCAAGTGTTGAAAGCGGCAGAAACAGAGGGCTTCCATGGAAGACCTGGTATGACCAGTTAAATCAAATATTGGAGGGTGGCCCTGCTAGAAGCTTCAATAACGGAAGAGCGTGCATGAGAAGATGTATGAAAGTGGACAAAGCAAAAGCGGTGTGCCAGGACAGAAGAGTTCTATGCTCTCTGCCTACCCCTCTGACGGTGTAATGGTTTGTTAAATAGTGGACACCATCTTTGAAAATATAGTTTTGAGAAAAGTTCTGCACTCTTAATAATTAGTACAAAAATTAAAGCAAATTAGATGAATCAATTTGAAACAAATACATAAAAAATCTTTTAAAAAAAGTTTGGTTACCTCTTAAGATAATTAAGATTTATTTATACCATACAATGTGTATAATTCAAGTGTTTATGTATTTTTTTATTCAAGGTTTGGATATGTAATGGCAGCCTTAATTGAGTGCTTAATTTGAATGGTCTATCTAAATGTGTGGTTTGTAAATAAGAGATCTGCGGGTCTGTGATCTTCTCGGGCCGAGTTTTCAATGGATTAATTAATGAGATTGTCGCCAAAAAATTCTTATATACCTAATTCTATTAAATTTTGTGTTTTTTTTAATTATTTTGCCTGTTTTTGATCTGCGTTTAACTGCCTTTCTGTACCCCTTTTCTAGCTTATCTTTTGTAAAACCTTTATGTTATGGTGTTAAACCACAATGAAAGTAAATATCGAATATTAATAATTCTTTTACTTTGATACAACCCAAATAAAACGATTAAAATTTTGCAGAAATTTGAAATATATATTTTTCGTTAGGTTTTAAGTCACTTTTTATGTGACTTAAAATGAATGAATTTTAATATTCCATATACGTTACTGCAATAACAGTTACATAAAATAAGTCGCTTACCTCATTAACTCAACTCAACTGTCAACATTTTGACATAATCCAAGAATATGGATGGAATAACCAATCAATCAATTCCATGAGGGGATTTAAATTTGCACAACCATCTGTTGCTTGCCATAGACGATTTATCATCACCTATTCTTTTATTTAACTGGGATGCTTTTTCACAGAGCAAAGGGCTAGATATCGGTTGCCCAGTAGATCGTTTTTGTAAAACCAATAATGTAAAGCTTCTTCCAAAAGTTCATTTTTCAGTTTCTTCATCACTATTCGATGTTCTTCACTATCTAATTTGCAGGTGTATTTCAAAATTGATTCAGCATTTTTCTTAACATTTTTTTTAATGAATCAATAATATTTATTTTATCTTTAAACAATATCACCACTCTTTTACACATTGGCATTTTTTAGCAGACATGACACAATGCAATGCAGCAGAGCAACGATTGTTCCTAACCGTCAAAAACAATAATGAAACGCGTGACCGTGATCGCACTTGGCCTAAACACAGTTGCAACATGTCGGTGCACATACAGATTAAACTACCCACAAAGTTATTTGATCGCAGTTGACGATCCGGATAATCCCGAATCCGTATAACTAAGGTCCGAATAATCGAGTCTCTACTTGTCTTGATTTCAAAATATAACAGAGTTAACATGCAAGTAAGTACTAAAAAAGAATTTCACCATTCATTTTGACATATGAGTCACATTATCTAAGGACAAAGCTGAAACCATAAACATGGAGAAAATATTAAGTTAAAAAATGCAAAGTGTATTCATTACGTTTCTATTGTCTATAATTCGCGTGAAAATATGGCATTGTCTATAAATAAAATTTTCTTCAACTAAATATTATCTATGATTCACACTTTGTCCTCAAATGTCAAAATGTATGGTGAAATTTTTGAAACTATATAGTTAATACTTCTGCATCAATTCTGTTTTATCTTGAAATTAAGTCTTAACTATACCGTGGATACTTACTCTCAGAATGATCGGTTATGCCTGGGATTTTGTATTTAGCCAACATTTCACCCAAAGTGTAAAAAATAAGTATTTTCTATCCAAAATTGAATGAGGAATCTGTGAGTAGTTTTCTGGGATATTCTGCAGTGTATATCTGACCTCTCTTGCTGACGTTTCGGGTCCCGTTGCAGGGTTCATCAGGGCTGATGTGACACATCGCAAATTCATACAAAAAATATACAAAGTAAAATAAATTTAACTATGTTACAATAGAAGTACAATGAAGTCTGGATAAGGATTTAGAATATTCATTGTGATTGAATTTATTCAAAATGTTGTTTTTATTTAATCATTTAATATTAAATTATCCATTTAATATTTTTTTGTAATATGTATGTGTATGTCAGGGGCGTGCAATGAGAACAAAAAGCGTAACTTTTATTTATACATATATTGGAAAAAAAATTGAAATTAAATATTTATCTGACAGAATATTATGATACATTAAAATCTGAATAGTATATAAATTAGTGTGATTGGAATATTACGAGATATATTTCTTATTTTGGTTTCTTTTCATAATATGTGTTTAGGAAAAGTCATGCTTTTTGTTCTCACTGGACTCCCCTGGTAATTATGTACTTGATAACAAATTTTCATTAAAATTATCAGGGATATTTATTTATGCAGGCAGATTTGTTATCTTCCATTTATCATGCTTATAAGCAGTACTGTGAATAACGCTTGTGTACGTAATGCAAAGTCATTGTTATTTTTTACCATTTTTAAATATTCCATACTGTATAACTAAGAATATCACAAATTGAAGCATAGGGATAATTGAGGATTGGTCACTCGTCAGATAATCCATCCCAAACAAGAGTGCCTATCATATTTAAGGCAATTTTTTTTTGTTTACAATTTTACTTCGTTTTTTTTAACCCACGATTGCTGCTAAGTGCACTGACCATAACATACACAGATAAACAAAGCTACGAGGCTTGGTTTCAGTTTAATTAATAATAAATACAAACTAACTATTCAATATCCGGTAACATTGAAAGAAATACTAAAATGAACCAAATAAAAATAAAATTAGAAAAAAAAATCTTTTTTTTTTCATTTTGTTCTATTTTTACCAAATCTCTTCATATAATTCATTCTGTCCAAAAATTGTGTAATTTATAATTTATTCTGTGACCTTTAGAATACGCAATACTAGTTTAGAATTTCAGATAAAAAGGTTCATTAATAAAAAAGAAATACAATGAAAAAATCTTCTAAACGCACTCTCATACAATTCTGGATGTATCTTCTTTAACATCATACTTCATCAGTGATAGGATTGTATATATTATATCAATACCACTCGTTCAAATACAAGAGTTCACGTTATATAAAATTGTACCTCTACCTATACCGCACAACTTAGATAACCCTAATACATTCTCACTAATAGAGAATGAGTATAAATATATTGAAATAACAAAAACTAAATTAGTTTATATAATATAAAATGAACGATCTTAACAATTGTAAATTTTAGTTTAGTATGAGATTAATTTGCAAACAGTTAACGGTTTATTCAACAATAGATAATCCGATATGTGAAATCAAATTAATTACGGATAGCTTAAATAGAATACCTAAAGAATGTGTAACCAGAACAATGTATGGTCAAATTAATATTTGGCACAAGATCAAAGATAATAAATGGATAATTGTTCAAAGTAATACAACAAAAGTAACAATTGATTGTCACAAGAAATCAGTACTAAAATATCAAATATTCGGAACAGGCATCCTACAACTTCCTTTCTGTAAAATGCAATGGATTGTAAAAATAATAAATTTTTACAATTCATTGCCGAATATGATATAGAGACTAACTTTACTTTACCCTTAGAAAACTATAATATAATTGAAGATGATTGCTGTGTTAAAGGAAAAATAAATATAACACTTCCGCAATTAAATCCCATTCATTTTATGAATGCCGATTTAGATGAATTGAAAATAGATTCTCACAAGTTAGATCAATTCAACAAAGAATTGAAGAATATGATAAAGGAACCTCATTTAATCAAGCATTCTAGTTATTATTTGTCTATAATTAAGAGTATTTTGCATAGGGCACGTTGATTTAAGAACTTTTTTTTTTTACTTTTATGATTTTTCCAGCGGCCTCTATTTTTTCATTTACCCATTCAATTTTACTGTACAAGCTGCCAGACATCTATATCTGGCATGTATTTTTAATTTTTAAGTATAAATAAAAATGAGTAATTTTTAAAAATATGTTATTATCTTTAAAATTTTATTTCTATTTAATTATTTGACACCAGATAAAAAAGAATATTTTCACAGCATTTTTATATATTTATCTTTTATTTATCATACCCACATATGTCATTATCCACCACACTTTATAAAGCGGTACATTGTTTTTCATTCCTCATTTGCACGTTATCTTCTGTTGTACGGTTACATCATAATAAAACTAGCAAATGTCTGGAAAATTTCATAGAATAACAAACTTTACTGATTGCAGTTCACTTGAGTTTTCATAAGTATGCAAATAAGGTACATCTTTGTTAAACAATCCACTACCGAAAGCATTCACTTTTTTAAATTTAAACTATTTAATTTGTTTCAATACGTAATTGTGGGCAAAAGGAACAACCAAATTCGTCAATAAAATCGAGTTTTGAGTCAAGTATGCAGAGTTGTTCTTTGGACTCATATCTAGCAAGGAAAAATTGGATGTCAGAATTTAAAATAAAATGACATGATTATTTGAAAAATTTGGCAAGAAACAATGACATTAGTCAACTTGGTCCAATATTCTTGTTTAAACAACAAAAATACTGGTGCTAAAATTAGGTAAAAATAATAAAGGTTTTAAGATATATTTCATAAACAAACGAAATTACCAAATTTTGTTTTGGCTTCCGAAAATGTGCATTTTTTTACTTCTTCGGTTGTTCCTTTCGCCCGCAGATATTATAGAAGTCTCACAGAGACACAGTTAATTATATGGGAAAGTAGGTATGGAAATCGGATGTAGTGCATAATATCGTCCCCTTAGAGGTAAAACTCACTAACTGACATTAGAGTACTTTTGAGACAATGAGGTTTAAACATTCAAAACGTGATATTAAATAAAGTACAAGTAATTTGTTGTTTATTTTTTTGCAGTAATGTAAGTAATTTAAGAGTGCATAATATACACTAAAAGTATTCAGGATAAATTTATATTTCATATTAATAAAATGGTTTTTTGCACTTAGTGAATTTTACCTGGACAGAAAAAAAAAGATGTTTTACTAAATAATTTTTTTTCTAGCGATTGATGTTTTAATACACTTTCATTTCATATTAAAAAGTTGTATTTTAGTTTTAAAAAAACATATTAAATGCAAAAAAAACATATAAATAACAGTTTTACAGTATATCTAATAATCTTCCCCGCTAACACTTTTCTCATAATCGGCTGGCTGTGGAGTCTTTTAATTTCGTTTCATTCTGAAGCAATAATGATAATAACAAATTATAATTAATAAATATAATAAACATTTACTACTATTATTAGAAATATTTTTTTAATCTATCTTTAATCTAATGTCGATCCAGATGTAATGAAACAGCGCAGCGCCTAGTTAAATGGGCTATAATTTCTCCGAAAACGGAATATTATCGAATTTCGAATATTCCAATATAAGTCATTTAAAATTCTGTTTTGAAAAGCAATTAAGTAATTGCATTTATTTAGTTATTTATGATTTATACACACATTAGATATGCTATACTAGTCATATTATTAAATTAAAATTTGTTCAAGAAAATTGATATTTGTAATTCCCATAGTAAATATAATTAAGGCAATGACAAAAGAAATGTTAATGCACATAACCAATGTTCTTGGAAATGTAACTCAATTATTTTCTAAGAATTTTGTTTTTCGACCAACTAGGCAATTAAGAATATTTGTAAAATGAAATATAAATGTAAATGGGATTATCCGGATTATATTATTTGCACTTGCTAAGAGCAATTTTTAAAAGGGCCTTTCTTTGTTTCGATATTTGGCATTACCTTTATATAAATAAACTATTTTTGTTGATATGTACACAATGGGACTCACTTTATCTTTCTGTGTTCCGAAAAATGTATTATGCTGGTTTATTTAACGAAACTTTTATAATAAACGCACATATAAATGAAAGAAAATAATTGTTTTTATACATTAAATAATAACGATCAAGCATAATAACTATTTTCACACCGCAAAGAACACTATATAAAAAAAAATCCCAAGAAGACTAATAAATTTTAAAACCATTAACAAAAATACTTATCTATAGAAGTTCATAAACTAATTATAACGTCATATAACTCTTTTTATCTATAAACCATGAAAAACCACACTATATAACAATATTTAACTAGAATTACACCATGAGTTCCGTCGCTCGAGTTACAATTATTGCATTTAGTGAAACAACGAAGACAATTTTTCAATTTTGCCACCAGGTAAAAGTAACTAAGTGATTTGATGAGTTTTACCTGGACAGAATTATTGAAAATTTTCAAATGATGAGTTTTACCACTAAATAACTTTGAATAGAGAAGGAATATTTACTTTTTGATTTTTTCCTAGGATAAAGGTGGAAAAAATATGAATGTTGGTATTCATAACTCATTTTTGCCCAAAAGTGCACTTAGTGAGTTTTACCTCTAAAGGGACGATATGGGGTTGTGAGCTCTATTTAATATTAACACATTTTCCGGTATAGTTGAGTGTCTTGATTCCAAAAATGATGTAAAATAACCTCGCTCGCAAATAATAATTGAGTTATTCAAATTTAAAATATCCTAATTATTCCCTTAATATGTTTGACAGATCAGCCCGGATCACCCAATTTATCTGTATCTTTACACTATCTATCTAAGTATTTGAATCATAGAAAAACCGCGTTCCACAAACCTGTGGAACGCCCTCATGACTGCCTTGCCACTAAACCGTAACACAACGAGGTAAAACCCTGACGTGCCAGAGCAGGCGAGTACTCGGGGACAAACCCGTGGAACGCCCCCGTGACTACCTTGCCACCAAACCATAACACAACGAGGTAAACTCTGACGGGTTACGGCAGGCGAGTATTCGGGGGCACAAACCTGTGGAAAGCCCCCATGACTGCCTTGCCACCATGATTTTTTTATAAAACACTTATTTTGAAAAAAATAATAAATTTTTTATGCGTCTAATATACATTCATTCTCTTTTATCTTCGAATAAAATATTACGTTGTCTATGGCTCGCGTTTCGTACAGATAGAATGGCTTACCTGTCAAACATATTAAGGGAATAATTACGATCTTTTAAATTTTAATTACTCGTTTATTACTTGCGAGCGAGGTTATTTTATGTCATTTTTGGAATCAGGACACTCAATTATATAGGAAAATGTGTTCATATTAAAAATAGCTCACAAGCCCATATTGTGCATTTATCCCATGGAAGTCTTTTGGGTGTTTATAGGGCTTGCAACCTATCATATGGCCGGCTTAAGTGTTAATTTCTTTATCGATAATGGAGATAGATTTTATTGTACTTACCATAAACTATAGAATATAGAGATTAGACTTTGATATCTCACATGCTTTAATTTGTTTTATTTTACAAATGTCTAATAAATACTTAGTTATTCTCTGTATTTCCGGTGTCTACCTTTTCCCTGAATGATTGAGTATGTGTTTCTGAAGAGAGGATTATACAACTGTATACTGTATACAACGTAATTGTGTTAATATTAACATGTACATATCTTATATGCCAGTTTTCCTTTGTTGATTCCTATGATATTTTTGGCTTTCAATCATCTACATTGTATTCATATGACACAGGGGTTCTCATTGTAAAGTCCTGTTTTGCTCATAAACGGAAATGATGTGAATTGTGCAATCCGTTTGAAATGTAGGCCATGGAAAGCTGTTTAACGTTGGAACCTCATTAATGTTTTATTGAATTTATTATTTCAATGTATTATGTTTTACTAAAGCAATTAATTTTATTATGTGTATCGAAAATTTCAACATTATTTAAAATTATGATTTATTTTTTGTGGAATCAATTAACAAAATTATACGCAGAATCCTCTAAATACATAATATATTTTTATAAATTATTGATGACTGCAACTGCAGTAGTGACAAGTTTCTTGATGAAATGGACCCGGGCTTCCAGATGAAGTCTATGTAAGTGAGGATCCATCAACTAGCTCTGAAGGTCATTCTGCTGAATGAGTAAAATTATTTAATATACAGGGTCATTTGGAAAACATTAATAACCTCGCTGGACTACATTCCTGACTTGATTATGAGTCGAAAATTTTCAAGCTATTATGACCTAATATCAATAGTTAAGGAGATATGCAACATCAAAGTTTGAATTTTTTTTCAATATTTCTGACTTATTTTTTGTAAAACGTTGGACTATCATTACAGTAACTCAACTATCGATTGCGAAAAATTCATTAGTTTCAATACAAGTTAAATAAAATGATAAAAACCCTGAAAAATTCCAATTAGAATGTTTTCCAATTGGAATTCAAAGGTTTTTATTTTTTTATTTGACTTGTATAAAAGGGAAAGAATTTTTCATATTCGATATAAGTTACTGTAATGATAGTCCAAAGTATTACAATAAATAAGTCAGAAATATTGGGGAAAAAATGCAAACTTTGATGTCACATATCTCCTTAACTATTGATATTAGGTCATAATAGCTTGAACATTTTCGACTCATAATCAGGGCAGGAATATAGTCCTGCGAGGTTATTAATGTTTTCCAAATAACCCTGTATATATTAAAGAAAACACATTATTGTTGTGAAGCTGCAACTTCAGAACAAAATTCTGTGAATTATTAACAAATTTATCGATCAATTAGAAAAGACACACAGGAAAATCAAATGAACAAAAAAATATTTTAGCTGCTACCGGGATTCGAACCAACGGACCTCCACTCTATCTGGGAATACACAAAGTTATTTGTGACTATCGCATTATAAAAAATGGATTCCTTTCAAAAATGGAATAATATTGTGTTAATCAATTAAAAATCGTTAATCAATTACATATTAGGTTGTAGTTAAACATAGGGTATTAATCAATTAAAAATGTGTTAATGAATTACATATTAGGTTGAAAAATTTAACAAGCTGCCCTGGCGAAATTGGATAATGCGCCATTCCCTGAGTGGAGGTCCGTTGGTTCGAATCCCGGTAGCAGCTAAAATATTTTTTCGTGTATTTGATTTTTCTGTACCTATTCTATTTTAATTGATTAATAAATTTGTTAACAATTATGTTACTTTCGATGTTTGATGTAAATCACTGAATTAAAAACTATTTATCTAATTTTTAAAATATTTGTTATTTACACCTATTAATGGCAGAGACTGCACCTCTCGATACTATAGTTGTGATAAAAATAATACATTGTTGTGCGTAACATGAAGCTTGGTTTATTTAGAAAATTAAAATAATCATCTTAGTACCGTAAAGTCGTGTCAGTCGATTCATGCAAAGAAATCATGATTTAAGAAAACGTTATTATTTGAAATTATACTAACATTGGAATCGAAGACAAAGGAAATAGATCAGATTTACTGTGTCCATGTTTGTGTCCTGTGTTCAAAATTTGGACACAGTTTACTGTGCAAAAATCGGCATTAAACCAACTCTCAGTATTTTTAAAAAATAACCTACCGTTTAGAGAGGGGATGGAATGTCATATATTTCTGATATATATTAATGTCTTGTGTAATTATTATTAAATTACATATTAAAGAGTTAAGGTTATTATTACGGTCATTAGACATATTTAACTGTAAATGGTTACGGATATTTTATACGAACCGTATGTTTTTCCGAGAAACAATTTTCAATGTTTCGTTGAAGTCGTATTCAACGTCTTCAGGAGAATGAATGACCTGTACTCGCGGGGGTATAGGGCGGACTGATTAACCTTTTAACTGCCAGCCATATTTACTATGAGGGACACCTATAGGTCAGAAATAAAGTAAATAAAGAACAATAAAAATAAACATAAAATGATGAAAAAGTGTAAGGACTTATCAAAGAATTATGTTTTCCAAATTTATAATGGAGTTTTTTGAATTAAAATCAAAATAAATTCATTCCACAAAATATACAACAGGGTTGTCACAATATCACTTTTTTGTTTTTTAAACCTATTTTTTAATGTTACACATTTAATATCTTATGTTAGTCTTCCTGCGTGTGGTATATTTCAAAACACGGTTCAACACATAGCCTTACTTGACATTGTTTGCACATGTATAAAAAACGCCTAAAAACGCCTATAAATGCCTATAAAAACATAAATTTCATCAACGGTCGTATCGGCCATTGCTGCAATCGATTGGTTACAGAAGAGCTTCTATTTTTTATATATTATGTTGTCGATGGTTTCGTTTACAATGTGTTCAAGTAATGCCATAGAAACAAATATTTAAAAAAAAATCAGCTTCCCGCATGCCTTCACTGGTGGCCAATTTTGCGCCTGACCGAGATGAATCAAAATTATGCTTTCGAAGCACGAATGGATCACTATCCCAATGAAATAATGGTCTGTCGATGTGACTAGTAAAGGCAATATTTTCTGTTTCGTCAGGTACTCATTTTCATATTCGTCCGGCTCAAAAATCTCTGGCAGTTCGAATTCCACATCACTCTCATCAGATTCGGCGGTTTGTCCAACAACCTCATCATCATCATATGTAAAATCAGCCATTGTAATGTCACAAAAATAAATAAATAAATGTTTTACAAAAAAACAAATAAAAAAATCGCGTGAATCTCGCTAAAATAAAGAGGGAAAAAATTAACACAATAATTTGAACACAATGTGTACACAAAGAAAAAATTAATTTTATAGACACATTAGATAGATATACTAACTCACAATGCACTATATATAGGAAAACGGAGAAATAAACCAACGGATATTTTAAATAATCGTGAACAAAATCAAACTGAAGTACTGAAAAACAGAAACAAAAATTTCAGTCGAATCTCGCTAAAATAAAGATAAAAAATTTATTTTATAGACGCACAAGATAGTTATATTCACTCACAATGCTTTAAAAACACGAAAACGGCGAAAAAACTGACGAATATTTCAATAATTGGGAACAAAATCAAGCCAAACGCAGTTTAAAACTGAAGTATTGCAAAGGATTCCCCCATTTCTCCGCAAAAAACTTTGCTCGCGCTAACCCTAGCGAACTCTGAGAACTGTCAGATGAAACACTTTAATAAATCGCTAATTTTACGAGATTTGGTGGTCTTAAAAATAAGGCAACTGCTTAGGATCGCTGTCCATAGATGCCAGTACGATCTAAAATTGGTGACGCGTTAAAAATCGTTTGTCGTTGTGTGCATTTACATCAAAAAATTCCCGCACGGTAATGCGTATCTGGCCTGATGGGACATGCAAGGTTTCGCGCGTTTACACGTCAATGGCACTGATCGGGTTAATGTTTCCGTTCCCGGGGGCGTAAATTATATGCACTTTGTTGTGAAGTGTTCACTTCTATGATAGAGGTCGCCAGTGTGCAATAGGTACTAATTACTTCGGCAGACTTTTCTGCAACGTCTCTCAAAGATTGAATAAAAGTTGTGAGAACAGGGCGCCAAATACTTGATAGTTTGTAACTGTCTTCTCTATTGAAATTGGGATATTTGTATATTTCAATGGACTTCCTCACTAATCTGGGTATATGGCGCGGTTCTGTTGATAAGATTTTTGTCTTGTCAAATCTGATGAAGTGACAGAGATTCCCTTTGGGTGCATGTTCACAGATTACATATATTGAAAATATGAGGGTAATTCAGAAAATGAGGATACAAGGCCACTGTGAGCCACAGGATTTTTTTATCAAGGTGGTGGGGATCGTAACAGTTTGAATGAGAAATCGCTTGAATCAGTCCGATGCTCGCAGCCATTAGCGCATAAGTAGTTCTGTGACTGATACCTCCACCTTTTGTAGGTGCGAGATTCGCGTCGTTATCTGATCTGTCTTTTTAACTTCGCGTAATGAAACTGCATCGGGTATTTATCGGAAACTTGTGGGTGGAAACGTGTGTGCGAAAAATGGTCAGAAGCCATTGGAAAAAAAGCTTCATCGTGCCAATTTTAAAAAAGGGAGATAAATCAAATGTTTCTAATTACAGACCGATTTGTATATTGTCTGGAATTCCTAAGCTCTTTGAATCACTCGTCTTGGATGACCTTTCTCCTCACCTCGAGAGCCTCATCGAGCCAAGTCAGCATGGCTTTGTTAGCGGTAGATCGACTCTGACGAATTTAATTTTGTGTGAAGATCAGATACTGAAAACCCTTGCTGAGAAATATCAGGTGGACTCCATCTACACTGATTTCAGAAAGACCTTTGATAAAGTACCTCATGATTTACTACTTTATAAGCTGAAGGCTTTAGGCATTAAGGGAACTCTGCACGATTGGTTTACTAGCTACTTGTGCTCGCGAAGAATGATAGTACGAGTAGGTGATATTAAAATGGATGGATTTCAATTTCAATTTTCAATTTCAATTTCAATTTTTATTTATTACATAATATGTACATTACAAACATTATGTTCAATGCATACATATTATTAACTTACATCTAAAAATATACATATACACATATACATACACATCCATATACACATATACATATTCATACATACATACACACACATATTTATTGCTACTAGTGGCGTACCACAAGGAAGCCACCTGGACCTATTCTGTTTCTTCTCTTCATTAATGATATAGTAAATTCGCGAGCGAGTGCAGCACAAATTTTTGAGAGTTGTTAATTTTAAATTACCTACCAATAATGGACATAAATTATAATTTTCTATTGTCTCTAATTAAACTAAATAAATAAATAGGTTATCCGATAGAAGGAAAATTGCTAACCTCATATTACTGTATAAAATCATAAATAATTATTACAACAGTTCAGAACTAACGCAGCTAATTTTTTATCACATCCCTTCCAGGAGCACTAGACAAAGTATATTGTTTCATTGTGACAATGTTAGTGTAAATTATCTCTATAGCTCACCTATTAGAAGGCTCCATAGGTTAGGAAACGAGTATGGCTACCTATCGGATGTTTTTTCGGAAACACTAGCCGCCTACGAGAAAGCTCTTCTGGACGAATTCGGTCGTTTATAATTAGTTGTTGATGTCATGTCTATCTCTTGTTTTTAGATTTTTGAATTTTACATTTCATTTTATTTTACTGTCATTTTTATTGCTTTTTGAGTTTCAGATTTTATTTGTTTGTAATTATTTCATTTTGTTGTAATTTTGTTGCTTCCTGAATTTTTGAATATTTGATTTGATAACTATTATTTCATTTGATGTAATTTTGTTATACTTTATGTTATTCACTTAATGTTTTATTTTTCTTTATATATCACTTTATTAATTGTTTTTGATAGAATTATACCTTATCTCCTTTTTTTATTATTACCTATCAATCTATACATCTTTATATACATTGTTTTTTTTTAATGGTACATTGTACCGTGTATTAAATAAATAAATAAATAAACACTGGTTTATGTTTTTAACGCTGGTGCCGTGCCTACAAAAGTGCATCAATCTGTATAACAATTATGTAGAAAACTAATTATATCAGAAAGTACATGCACTTTTCATTTTTTTTTAAATGTTGTAATCTTATTTTATGGATGACCCGACCCTCCCATAATAATTAACAAAAAAGGTAAAGTAGTACACTACAGTACAATTTAACATGACCAATGAACGCAAACACTATTCAATCAAACATTCTTATTTACGTAACTGAGGATTTCCGCCACCCTCTCGTAATATCCTAATAAAATAATTATTATTAATAGGTCTGAAAAGTTTCATCGCCACCCTAGTGCCGGTAGTAATTATTAGAGATGAAACGGATATCTGGTAGCTATCCGGTATCCAGCCTATCCGGCCGGATATTGGATAATACTTCAATAGTACCTCAATTGCGAAAATTTCACAAAATTATCGCCAGTAAATTGATAAAGGAAGATACTTGTAGGCAAATAAAAGTGACACAATCATAGAAAATTTGTTTATTATTTAATTAATCAACAACTTGGTTAGTATTCAAAATCCACCAATGGCAAATTAAGATAGATGAACACTAGTTTCTCTGTATTTTGAGGGGATAAGCGGTTACTCATAATTCTATAGACAAGACTGGCTTCAGAAAATGGCCTTTCGCTGTATGCGCTGCTACAAGGAGCTGAAAACTAAATTCTGGCAAATTTTTTCAAATTTGGATACTGTTTTGAATTAGCCGACCACCAAATATAATGGTCGCGATCATGATCGATTCTAACTCTCTTCAAATAATAGTCAATCTTGTTTGCAATTGCGTTCTTTTATTGATCCTGACACTGACTATTATTTTCATTTGCCACTTCGTCGAAACAATCCCGAAATGTATCGTGAACTTCACGAGTGATTCGTTGATCAGTGATAGTCTCGTCACTTCTGTTTCTCTTAGCAGGCGTAGGAGATGGCCATAAACTTCCACTGTTGCTGCTTTCTGAGAATGATTTTTGCTACTAGATAATGCAGTAGATCATTATTCAAACTAAACAGTCAACAAAATTTAATACTGATCTTCGAAATATTATTTTGAGAATTAAGGGGTTATATACAGTCAGGAGACCCAAAAAAAGCGATAATTCAAGAATTTTTTCTGAGAAGATTTTTAAATTTGTTAATGTGAAAATTTGTGCACATATTATGGTTACTTTTAACTGTATTAACATTTTTGTATTTGTAAAATAAGAATTTTGAAAGCTGCTATAGCCGAGCTCCAGGAGCTCCTCCCAAAAAAGGCATCTTGCGGTGACAATGATATCTCTGGACTGGATCATCGAAAATGAAAAACCAAAGAGATTCCGTCAAAGTAGTGTATTATCTTGTAATTAATCGAAGGAATAAGCGAATTTTTTTTTTTGATAAAATGGCTACTTCTCAAAAAAAAAAACGATTATTGACCAAAATTTTGGCCTTAAATTGTTTATAAAAAAATAAATATTTATCGTCGAGAAAAAACCTTCAATTAATTACTAAAAAATATACTTTAGAAGCTTGTGTTAAAATTTGAGACTGATCGGTTGAGCCGTTTCCGAGAAATCTTTGTCATCGATCTTAAAGAGACAGTTTTGAGAAAAACGGCTTTAAAATTTCAAAAACGCTTTACATAGAGTAAAAAACATTTTTTTTCAACTTACATTGAGTCGTCTATTCCAGGGCCATACTTTCACTTTAGTCATCTGAATACATTAGAAGGGAATATTTATAAGGGGCAGGTAAATAAAAGGTACATCGTTTACAATAGGTAGGTAAAAATAAAAGGGACTGCTCTCTAGGTGAGCGCTGGCGCTCTGGCTTCGCGAACGCTTACAAATATGCATGTAACTTTGAAAATACTCGCCGGATTGACTTGAAACTTTCTGTGTGTTTACTTAAATATGTGTACATTATGAAATTTAAATTAAAAAAAAAACAATTTTTTGAAAATTCTGACTGTATATAACCCCTTAAGTTTTAATTAGAATGGCTCAGTCTCGCTGAACAAAATGTATCTTAAAGTTGTAGTCGTGTAGTAAGATAACGAAAAATGTATAACTTTTTTAATATTGAACATTTCATAGGTAATTGTTTTAGTACAGACTAGCTGTGCCCTTGCGGCTTCGCACCCGTAGATTTTTAGTACACTGTTTGGATTGTCATAGAACTTTCGCGAACTTTCTAGAGCATTCTCCTTCCAGAACTTTCAAAAAATATATTGAATGTACAGGAACCTTCTAGACACACCGACACATTCCGTCACTCAGTTTAGAACCTTATAGAACTTTCGGGACTTTTCTAGAACCTTCTCCTTCCAGAACTTTCAAGAGCAGGTTTTTCCGGAACCTTCTAAACTCACCGACACAGTCGGCGCGCCTATTTTGAAACAATCTGAAGCATTTGCGGCCTTCCCATAACAAAACAATGTGCTAGAAAGCACATTTTCTCGCAGAAAGCACAAAGTCACCCACTCCCACCCATGCACAGCCACCCCCACCAAACTCGCACATTTTTAATGGGACACCAAGGGCTATCCACTACCATAACCACCAGGGGGTGGTAGTATCTGGTTGTGAAGAAAACTTGGCGGATAGGGAAACACGGGTTTCTTTTTATATATATATATATATATTGATTTATTATCATAATGTCAGTTTTCCACTCGTAAGAAAACATATTCTGCATACACGATTGATTATTTCTAAGACAATAAAAACGAATTTTTCGACTGCAGCCTGTCGAATATTGCTTATATTTTCTTAATAATTGTAAATAATGTTCAGTTTATTACTTTTATACAAGAACAAAGGTTCTATATGAGTTATCATCCTAAAAAAATTGTAGTCTAGCATATACATTATGTTGTAAATGAATATCTGTGATAAATACCAAACAACTGTCACTACTCAAGGATTCTGTAAAACGTGCATCTGAATATAAATAAGCTTAAAACAATTGCCACTTCGATTTTCCTCTAATATTTGTGTATAATTAAATATTTTGAATGTGGTGGACATTGCTGTGTTGCTACCAAATACTGCTTTTGCTAATTTATAATCTTTGCTCTGATGTTTCATTCTAAAAATGACATCAAATCTCACTTTAGTATGAAGCGGCTTTTTTGTCACGTGATAAATCCTTGGGGGTTGATTAGTTGAAGTGGATATAGCTATCGTTGTTTTGAATAGTGATTTGGGAATATGATTTTGGAAGGGATAGATCCATATTTCCTATAAAATCTAGAATTCAGTACATTCCAAATTCCTCGGTGACTGCATTCAAAACATTTTTCATTTAGGATATTGCTTTGCTTTTATACACCTCATATGTAACAGAAAATATGGATAATGGATGTCGAACCTGCTTTTTTGCGCTCGCCATCATGAGAAATTTGCACTCGGCACAATAAAAAAACAGTATATTTGTTATTATCACTACTGATATCAAAATATTGCCAAATAGGCGATCTTTGTTTCACTGTTGACATTTTTTATTACCTTGTACATACAAGTTTAAATTATAAAATTATAATAACAATTGAGCGCAGCAAACGGCAGCCGGCGGCCGGATGTCCGGCCATCCGGCGTAGAGGCTCGCCAAATCACTATCCGTTTCATCTCTAGTAATTATTATCGATTGGTTTGTGTTTTCAACAACACCACGATGAGTTCCCGCATTCAAAGATTTAGATAAAGATATCGCAAGGACATGCTAAGTACACAAGAGATAACGAAAGTGAATAAAAATGCTGATTTTTTTTTACGCGAGATGTGAACAGATGGATATGCACACATATATAGAAAGAGATAAAAGTATTGACAAGAGTATTATGGACATACAAATTTGATTCTGTCTAATTTTTATGATACTCTGAAGTTATATTCTGCAATTTCGATACTCCATAAAATTATTTCATTCTATTGTGTCCAATTAAGGTCTGTAGTGTAGCATTGCACATTGTCCTCCAGCATTATAATAGTCTGTGTAATTCTATTGAAAGCAATTGAATTACTTTAGCCAGCAACTGATGGTTTGTCTACTTTTGCGTACAACTGTGTTAAGCTTTCCAAAGCTATTAAATAACCATGTCAAAATTTTTTTATTATTCTGTGAGAAATTAAAATTAATTGTTGAAATCAACAAATTGTTTTAGATTCTAAAAGCGTGAATCATTTTGTGACTGAATGAAGTATGTAGATTGGTTTTTGTAGCGCCTTTATTTTCTCATCTTAATTAACATAATAATTCTTTTATTTTTTTTGGGTCCCTTGAATTTCGAATTAACGAGGTTCTACTGAAAACTCATTCCCTCACTACTATATTTATGCACATTAAAAATTAACGTATTGTTATGTCGTTAAAAATTATTTATTTCTCAAATTTCTTCTGTAACTAATTGCATTATCTATAGTGAATAAAACATTTTCTATGATGTGGTGGGCTATTTACGTCATAAGTTATTTATAAATACTTTTTTCTTTGATTTCAGGATGCGGATCTGACATGGAACACGACCAATCCCGATGTGACACCATGTTTTCAAAAAACTGTTTTGGTTTGGACCCCATGCGCTTTTTTATGGGTCTTTTCCCTTATGGAGGTGTCTTACATCATGCACAGCAAAGACAGAAATATTCCGTGGAACTTTCTTAATATAACCAAATTATTTGGAACAAGTTTACTAATAGTTTTAACGCTAGTGGATTTAGGAGTGGCAATCCATAAATCAACTCAAGAGACTGTATATGATGTGGAATATTACACCCCCGTCGTCAAAATTCTCAGTTTTGTAAGTTTTTTTTTGTACTACATATTTAGTCTCACTGGGCCATGCCTGTGCTGAGGCAAACATCTTGCACTGATTTAAATTTTACATTGTTCTTATTTTTCGTATAAATATGATTTCTTTTTCTTATTGAATTTACAAAACATGTCGAATATGAAAAGGAAATTTTAGTTAGGCGTATATTTAGAAAGAATGTTGAGGATATAAAAATTTTAATTTAAAGAATTTTTAATTACAGTAAAACCTCAATATCTGAGATAATGTGAATCGAGCCTACTATCCTTTATGATCAAAAACTCCAATAATATGAATATCCGGAACTGTTACACAATGATTACTTTTAATCAAATCTGATTTGTGCAATGCAGTTAAATCCCGATTATCCAGGGTCGCATTAGTCACGGCAATAAAAGAGTTTTTTTTTTAAATATTTTGATATTCTTTACAATGTAAAAATATTTTTTCTATCAATTGATCAAATTAAAATTTTGGAAACCCCTGTCAATAGCATATTTATATTGACACAAGTGGGAGAGTGCGCCACGAGTCTGTACTGTAAATATTTTGGACATATTTAATTGTTTATTCTCTTATTCTATATCTCAATATTGTATTTTCGTGCCGTATAACTGTGTGTGCTTATGTGTATTTTTTCACCATTTTAATCATTTTGGGCCGTGTGTAAATTTTGCATCAGTGTTATCGGAATTAGCATATATTTTGCGGAGATTATCCAAATAATTATTTTTTGATATTTGAAACTCTTTTTCTTCCATATTAAAGAATCATGTTCTTAACGGTACAATGCTCACCATATGTCTTTATCCTGGATATCACTCAGAAGCTGCCTATAGGTGTCTTGCTTATGATTTGGTGATTGTATTTTTGTGTAAGCCTTCCTCTCCATCTTCTTCCCTCACTCTTTTACACAAAAAATTTCCGATATATATATTGTATCTAAGAATGTGTCCATAAGGTGCACTTTTATTTGAAAAAGTATGCCAATTTACATGCACACTAAGAAAAAACAGTGACATCTTTTTTTTTAAATAATCCTAAATATTTTATTATTTCATGCCATGACATTCCACAATTTAAAAAATACATTCGATTTAAGACTGCGGAAAATATTGGCGACATCACCCATCCCTCCTCTTTACCTCAACCCCTCCCCTGACTCTCTGTACAGATTTGCACCGTTTGACAGATCTGACCCAAATTTTGCATACTTATTATTTAGGACCCTTTAGGAAATTAGGAAAACATAGGTGCCATCTCCTCTTCCCCCTTTACCTTATCCCCTCCATGTATTTTTTATGCAAATCTACAGTATTTGACGTCTACACTTTGATAAAAAATATCTATATTTGTTTGACGATCTGACCCAAATTTTGCACACTTATTATTTAGGACCTTGTGGGAAATATGGGAGCCATCTCCTTTTACACAATTCCCTCTTCCAGATATAAATGTAATTCACCCCAAATTAAAATAAATACTACCTACTCCAAATTTTGCATAGTTACTCTTTAACACCTTGCAAAAAAAAAATCCCTCCCACTACCTACACCATTCACTCTCCTTGAAATAATTGTGCATCTAAATAATCTTTTCCGAATTACATTGAAAACCATTTTACAAACAAAAAAAAATTTGCACAGTTATTCTTTAAGACCCTACGGAAAAAATATATACTATCCTCGTTTTCCCTGATTACCCTGCCCCCTCCCCGTAATAATAATAATTATCGAGAAGTCAGTTACTGTAATGAATGTACATACAAACATATATATATATATATATAGATCCCGCTAGACTTTTTGCATCCGCAAGAAGTCCGGTACTCCGGCATCCATCACTTCTAGTTCTTTTTTTAAGTTTGTCTCGGTGAAATTGGAATTATATATTGCTCACAATTATCACTGGCATAAGGTTTTTTTTAAAAGTTATAAATTCAGGTTATTCATTTTTATTATACTTTCGTACACTTGTCACATCTGTTTCATACTTGCGTCCTTGCGTATATTTTTTGTATATAATATATTTTTATTGTATAGTTGTCACGTCCGTTTGCTTTAGCTTTATTATAACGTCTGGTGTATATTTGCAAAATCTTCTGATAAACATCTCCCTTCCATGCTGAATTATTTACTTCTGCATCTGAGTAGGTATACACACAGTGTATTTCAGCTTTCAGCCTACTCGTAATTTAAAGCGCACACGCATCCTTCTCATGGACACCGCATGCGCAGGGCTCGCGTTTAGATTCAGTGATTCAGTCGCTATCCGTCGATCCTTGCGGTCGCGCGATCGCTTTGAATTTTTTTCCCCAGAAAGTATTTTTTTAGAATCGCGAAGAATCTTGAATAGATCGCAACGTATTCGTACTTTTCACCCCGTCGAGGGGCTGAAAAGTATCAATCTATTTCCTCAAGAAGATGAAGCCAATCATTTTTTAACCTCGCGGAGTAACTTCATTTTTTTTAAATAAACACTCTGCTGCAATTATGTAATTACTAGTTGGTATACTCAGAATTTCTCTAAACACACTTCTACTCGAATTATTCAATCCAATGTTAAAAAAATGCACTTTTCTCCCAACCCTACATAATATGTGATATGTTTACCTTTTATTTTGCCTGTATACCTTTTATTTTGCAAACAAAAAGTTTTCACTTTAATCTAATTTTATTTTAAAGTCTGGTCCATATTGCAAAGAATCCTTTCCTTAGAGATTTCACATTAATTCTGATTATTTATTTTGGTGTCCATATGCATCGGCAAGGTAACGATAGTGCGACCCTTTATTTGAAAATATTATCGCTGGACATCATCTTATAAAGACTATACTAGAGCAAAGACCAGAATTTGTATGTGTAATAAACATCTATTGAGATAATGTTTTAATCTTAAATTAAAAAACTAACTCTACGATAAGTTATCCGTAAAATAAAAACAGTATTAAAACCATAGACATATTTAAATATACGGTAGTTCAAATCCTGATTTCATTTCAGTAAATATGTATCAGTTATCTTTTTTGTTTGTACCTACTTGTAAATGGTCAAAATAATGTCAGTACTTACTCACCAAACCGTGGAAATAGGCTAATATAATTTAATATAACTAAAATTATTGAGATCGAAGTGAATGATGAGATATGCAAGAGGTTACAACATAATACCAAAAAGAAACAAAAAAGTTTAGGTTTATAAAGGATTTAATATAAATATTTGTATAAAAAAAGGTACAAAATTAGAAATAATCATTTTGTAATTCACCTTAGTATTGTAACAGTAATAATAATAATAATAAGAACTTTATGAATGAGTCACAACGGCAATTCAATATCATATTTAAATTTAAATAATAAGGATACAAAGCATTTATTAACTGACAAGAATTTTTTATCAACATATTTATAATAGTATCTTAGGAACTGATAAATAACGAAAACTCAATATTAACATTCAATTGAAATAATAAAAATAGAAAATAATTATAAACCAGAAATCTTTAATACACAAAAATTTTAAAATAGTTATCTTAGGAACTGATAAATAACGAAAACTCAATATCAACATGCAGTTGAAATAATAAGGATAGAAAACAATTATAAACCAGCAATCATTAATAATGAACAATTTTAGTTATCTTAGGAACTGATACACAAAGAAAATTCTGTATCAACTTTACCTACATTAAAATAATAAAGATAAAAAATAGTAACAAACTAATACTTAAAATTTTAAAAATGTTTTCGTAGGAACAGGAAAATTCGATGATAACATAAAATATATAATAATAAAATAATCCTGAAACTGTTGAATCTTGCCAGTTATCAGTATGTGCCTATGCAGGGAAAGTAATTATAAAAAGTTGTTTATTACTCATTACTTTTTTTAGTTACTTTTGAGTGTATGTATTTTGGATAAAAACTTTAATTTTTAGCCAGTGTTTGTTTTCTAATAGTTGTGGATATAAATCTTTTAACCCGTCGCATTCGTGCCTCTTTGGTGGTTTCTTTGTTTTTATATGTGTAGAAAAATATTTAAGAACAACTTTTCTCTGCTCTGATGTCCAGGGTACCAGATTTCTTTTCTTTTTTGTTTTCTCAAATGGAACGTTACTGTTAGTTATGTTTTTTAATAGTCGGGTTTCTCGATTCTCAGATGAAGATACTTGAGCTGCTGCCGTCGATGATTCCTGATCCAAATATAGAGCTGCAGTCGTCGATGATGTCCTCATATAATTTATTTCTTGATATTCTATAATGTCTTCATTTTATATAGTTTCTCCTTCTAAGTTTTCTTCCATATTTAAATCGATTTCATCTAATGATTTTCCTTTACAAGCATCGGCTTTCCCATCTTCCATCAATAACAACAATTTAGATATTTTCGCTGTCTGATAAATGTCGTCTAGTAGTCTGTAATTTTTTCGATGAACCCCGCTTGTGTGTCCCATAAAGTGGTGAAACCGTGGTCCATGGACATACGTGAGTGCTCGTCAATTTGTCCTTGAATCACGTTGTCATGATCACTGGTCCCCACGATCGCAAAATCAACAGTCGGTGAGCAATCATGGTCATCAGTTAGCAAGGTTCCGAAATCAGCAGCTTGGAGTGGCATCGACAAATTTTCTTCCGTGAATACATATGAAGAACTACTTTATTCTGAAGGTGGTACATAATCGGAGTATCCATCGTCCGAATACGGATTCTGATCCGGGTATTCCTGCAAAACATAATATATTAAAGCCCAGAGCTACGAAAATATCAACACGTAAATATCATTAAACTCATACGCGCAATGCATACAAGTTTTCTGTCTTTATAGGAACATTACATATTTCGAATTAAATCTCTTATATTTATTTTAATTAAATAGAAATTACAACAAAAATTACATTAAAAGTACTTACATTATTAAAAAATGAGTGTTCTTCTTTGTCAGTGATATCATCTTCGTCTTCCTTTTCTGTCAAAAACATTATAATTAATAAAAATGTTTTTTACATACCTATCTACTTTATAACAAAAATTGTGTGATAGTAATTACATACTTTTAAACAAATGGTTTGTACCTAGCATAGATATTATCTAGTCGTAACTTGTACTGCAATATTTAAAGGAAACAACAACCCACAATAGTTTTGTCATACTTACTTTTTTTCAAAATTAGATTTACAATGCATTGACTTCTTTTCATTATTTCACACACGTCACAAAACAATAAAGTCGCAAGCAAAAAAACGTCGTATTAAAATAATAATACAATATATATGTATATACACTTGCAATCTGGCAAGTAAAATAAATAATCAAAGGCGCAAGAAACTCTTCACTGCTCCAACATTCAAACAAAACTGAGTCTAAGATGAACCTCGTCTACGTAATATTACAACATTGCCAAACTGGCCGCAATGAACAGAAAAACCGACAACGCCGCTTATAAACACCTACCAGCAAACGGGGCGGACGCAAGACTATCGTTGCTGTGAATAAAAATATACACATAAAATTATACTCCCTCACAGCGCTCCTTGCGGCAAATCGTCGAACTGCCAATATTCATTACCAGACGTTTCGGGACATTTTTTGCTTCCATACAAATTTTTGCCAGTCGATACTTGATGACGAAAGCATCAAATTGGCCGATTTTGGCGTGAAAACATTATTGCGTCCGTATATTGGACGCACTAAGTCGGTGGACGCAACAATACTATGCAATTTTTAAGGGGTGGACGTAACAAGTATTGTGGGATATATATATATATATATATCTATGTATAAAATTGAATTTCTGTAATTAAATGTAAAATTGAACGTCTGTAATCAAACAACATTCCGTAACCTTGTCTAGCTTGTGTTGTAGCCCTAATGAGTATAGTTAGAGGGATATTAAATGAGTTTGTCTACTTTTAAAAAGGCCGTCACTGCTCTGCCTTAAATGTTTTATGTTAAAAAAAATTCTCAGTGTTTTTCTTGACACGGAAACTAAATTCACACGTATTCTTTTTTACAGTAATTGTTTTCTCTTCTTTGTAATTATTAATCTCTATTAATTTATGTTTTTTGGCCTTTGAGAAATGTGAAAAAATGTATGTAATTGAATGATAGAGAATTTTTATATGATTTTTATAAAAATTATCTTTATACTTAATAGTTTTCTGTCATTTGATTGTATTCCAAGAATAAAATGTAATCATACTAATGAACTGAACCAATATTTTCTTAGTTGCATTTTACAACCTTGAAGAAAATATAGTCTCTCCACATCACTCTCCTGGAGATCTCATCCACCTCCTACCTCAATCAAAATGGAAACATCTTTATTATTTATAGACTTTGCGAAACAGTGGTATCCCTTTCCCCACAAACTCATTTTTAAATAAATCTGTAACCCAGGCAATGTCGGGTATGGACCGCTACTAATTGATATTGTATATTTGACTAACGCTTCATTACTAACGACAAAACTGTAGCAAAAAACAGTGTGGCCATCGCATGTATAAATATCGGGCGAGTACCTACTGACAAAGGAAAAGTCTTTCTAGTATGAACGTGAGCGATTTAAATAACATGTGAAATTGAACAGAATATTTAAGAAAATAATCGAAGCAATAGAAACAGAGCAATAAAAAGTGTTCTTCGGACGAGTAACCAGAGATAATTAGTGCCGATTAAGAAATTGGATTTTATATCCATATCTGTGAATAGAAATTAGATATTATATATAATGAATAGTGTATGAAATATTCTAGAAACATTTAGTTACTGTAAATTTAAGAACAGTGCTCCTTCAAAATTTGTGTCCAGTAACTTTGTGTATTAAATTAAAAAAAAAAAAAAAAAATTGTTTTAACATTTCAATTGCCTCCTGCAGCCATGTCCCGTGACAATATTTAAAAAATAGATTAAGAAAAAAATAGCTTTAATGTTAACGCAATCAATTGTTTTAAAATTTTTTCATCCATCACTGTTATTCGTTGAATCTGTTTTCTCTAAATAATATTTTTCTTGAACAAATAAATTGTAAATATGTATAAACATGTATCTCTACAGCCGGAACAATGCTTCTATGTCTCACTAACGTCGAGCGATGTCAGACTTTCAAACTGATTACAAAAAGTGGCCATCGCCAAAGCGAATAGTTGTGATGTTAACAGCAGTCACAGTTTATCAAATGATTTACGCTTGCTAAACTACGATGCTTTGGTCAATGTTCAGCCAGGACTGAGTAAACACAACTCTATTTCTATGCAGTTGTATTTGTTCAATGACTTGACACAAATGTAAGCATTCTCCATTCTAGAAGACTCTTTTACAATTTATAGAATAACAACTGGAACTTTTGTCAATTCAAACCCATTTAAGGTGATTGAATCTAGACATAATTGTGGATCACAAACATTTTCAGTACATCTCTACATCCAAAGAAGTAATTTAACTTGTGGATATTATCTTTTTTACTGTGAGGACAGTAGGTATACTCGATTATCCAGGATGGCAAAAAAGTAAAAATAATTAATAATGTGAATGGCCCTTTGAAGATAGTATTTTCTAGTAGAAATTTGTCAGCCGGCAAGACTCGTGGTATAATAGAGTCCTGGTACCAACACTGATGAATGAATTATAAATATTTGATATAAGTTACTTTAATGATATAGATAGTACACTGTTTTACAGAAAATTAGTCGAAAATATAGAAAAAAAATGCAAACTTTTAAGTCGTTTATCTTCATAACTATTTTTATTAGGACATTGTCGCTCGAACGTTTTTGATACATAATTTTGTAGGAATCTACCTGTTAAGTATTGTGGACTAGCTTTGTTACACCCTGTATATAATGTTTAGTTAAATTTATAAATCAGAATATTGATACTGCAGAAATTAATGAGTTTTATAATTGTTTAGGGTGAACAGTAATATAAATAAAATTCATTATAAATAATTGGCCGTTTTCTGGAATAAGTAGTATTGCTATTTCAGTATCTTGGCAGTTATTGTTTAAAATTGTAATGCACACACATTGAGTTAATTTAACACGACTACAGTTTCGAGAGGAGCAGTCCCTCTCATCATCGGTGTAACTTATAAATTACACTTGATGATGAGAGGGACTGCTCTTCTCGAAACTATAGTCATGTTAAATTAACTCAATGTGTGTGCATTACAAAGTTTAATTTAGTTTAAATTAAAATAATTATGTCACACCACAAAGTAAGTGCCATATCAATTAATAATATTGTCATTTTAGGTTTGACAGGTTTGAAATTAATGAAATCAATCACTCAGAAAGCCCCAAAAGTAAACAAACGTTAAGTTTTCCACAATTTGTGAATAACTTAACGTTTGTTTACGTTTTAGAGCTTTCTGATTGGTTGAATTCATTCATTTCAAACCTATCAAACTTAAAATCACAATTGATGGCATTACAATGTTATACAATAACTGTCAGGATACCAAAATAGCAATATTGCTTATTTCAGAATACGGCTTAATGTATTATTTTTCATTTTGTATAAGACATTGATTTTCATTTAACCTCTTTGGGCCCACGGTATCAAATATGATACTGGGAGTTTATGTCGAAAATATATTTACTGGTTATTTATTTATTTGACTCCCTTATGGCTTTTACAACATATACAAAATAAAAATAAAAATCACATAAGACAGATTTGCAGTTAAAAGATTCAAGTACGAGGGCGGTCCAATAAGTACCTAGCTTCACCGCCCGATGGCGCTACTATCGTGTAGTATATTCTCGTAGACGACTACTGTAAAAATTTCATTCGAATCGGATTCCTAGTTTTGTTTTGACCGCGTGTGGAAGTGGGCGTGTCCGCGGATTTTAGAAAAATGGAAAAAGAGCAATATCGGTCGGTGATTCGATTCTTGTTTTTGGAAAAGAAATCGCGCAGCGAAATCAAAGAGCGCTTGGATGCTGTGTATGGTGACTCTTCTCCTTCGATGGCGACTGTCAAAAAATGGTTTAATGAGTTTCAACGTGGTCGCACATCGGTTTTTGATGAGCCACGCCCAGGTGTCCCGAAAACGGCTACCACGGAGGATAACATAACAAAAATCCACGATCTCGTATTAGCAGACCGCCGATTGAAGGTGCGCGAGATAGCTAAGACAGTAGGCATCTCAAAAGGCCGCGTGGGTCATATCCTGCATAAAATTTTGGGCATGAGAAAACTGTCGGGGCGATGGCTGCCGCGTTCGCTCCGGACAACAAGCGAAACAGTGAGACTACTTCAGAGCAGTATTTGACGCTGTTTAAGCGCAATCCAAAGGAGTTTCTACGTAGTTTCGTGACCGTCGACGAAACGTGGATCCACTGATACACACCAGAGACCAAGGAACAGTCGAAACAGTGGACTTCACCCGGTGAATGTGCTCCGAAGAAGGCGAAGACTGTCCTATCGGCTGGAAAGGTGATGGCTACCGTTTTCTGGGATTCACACGGTGTGAATTCTACTTCGACTTCGTGTATTCTACTTCGACTACCTGGAGAAGGGCAAAACCATCACAGTGCTGTACTATGCCAAATTATTGGGCCAATTCGACGCCGAATTGCAGAAAAAATGGCCACATTTGGCGAAGAAAAAAGTGCTCTTCCTCCATGACAACGCACCGGCTCATACCTCCGCCCTCGCCACGGCCAAATTGGTGGAAGTGGGCTACAAACTGCTGCCCCATCCACCGTATTCTCCAGATTTGGCCCCGTGCGACTTCTTTTTGTTTCCAAACTTGAAAAAGTCACTCGCCGGGCAGAAATTTGAGTCGAATGAGGAGGTCATCACCGCCACGGAGGCCTACTTTGCAGACCTCGAGAAAACTTATTTTTCAGACGGGTTAAAGAAATTGGAGCTTCGCTGGATCAAGTGTATCGAGCTACAAGGAGATTATGTTGAGAAATAAATTTCCACTTTTCCAAAATTTTCGTTTTTCTTTTGTAGGCTAGGTACTTATTGGACCGCCCTCGTACATATAATAGATTTGTGTAAATTTAGATTGCAGTTAAAAAGATTCTCTTTTTTTATATATATAAAACACCCTGATGATGGAAAGGTTTTTCTGAGACATGTAGGTGTAATCAATCAAATGTAGATACATACAAATAATACAACCATTTTTTTTTAAAGATTCAAGTACATGATTTGTGTAAATTGAAAAGAGAAATTTAAACAGGAAGATGAAAAAGAAAAATGTATTTATCCATACCATTTAGTTGAGACATAAAGAATTTTTTCAATTTAGTCCTATACACAGTTATACTATCAGCAAAAATGTTGGCCACCTCTGCAAGTTCATTTCCTAATGAGTGTACTCTGAGATTTAGAGTTTGCTAATGCATTAGTTCTGACATTTCCTCTTTAATAAAATAATGCACTGTGTCTGGGGCGTCGTTTCCTCTTTAATAAAATAATGAACAATCTGGGGGCAATCAATCATGTTATTTATGATCCTATACAGAAATATTAGGTCTGTCACGGTACGTCTCACAGACAAGTTTAATGGTTTCAAACAACTAAGGAGATATTCATAATTGATATCCTCCAAGCGTATATTTAATTTGTAATGACTAAATTTAAAGAACTTTTTTTGGTTTCGTTCAACTGCCGTTGAATGATTAACTGGTTAAATAGCTGGAAATGCCGTTGAATGATTAACTGATAGTCTGGTTAAATAAGAAACAGTTTGACCGACGGCGCACATTTTAGCCTCGACAAACAAAGTTTAACTGCGCTATTGACAAGTTAATGGTATTTACCCGAGTGTCATATTTGATACCGTGGGCCCGAGGAGTTTAAGATTTTTTGTGAAATTTGACAAATAACTATTTTGGCTCACAACCAAAGCGACAGAAAGTAACCTCAAAGTCAAAGAATGATTGTATTTTCTATCGCTATGTATAATGCATTTTTTTTTCGTATTTAAACAGGCTCTTCTCTCACTTCTTATATTGATTGCTATTGTCGTCTTTTTTCAGTGTTTGTGTGCCGCTCTCTTACACTATAACAGGAAGTATGGCCTTCAGACATCCGGCCTGCTCTTCCTGTTCTGGTTCCTGTTGACGTTGTGCAGCGTACCTCGGTTCAGATCGGAAATTGTGAATGAAATGGAGAGAACTTCTGATAATACCGAAATCTATCCTTTTGTCAGTTTTATGATATTCTTTCCCGTAATTTTTATCATGCTCATATTGAACAGTTTTGCTGATCTTCCACCTAAGGAATCTCCATACCCCATCAACAAGGTATGTTATGAAATTTATATAAATGATTTGTTATTGATTGCAAAATGCTTTCACAAACATATATCTAATGTTGCTGTGCTTAAAAGTAGTAATTGTTTTTATTTGTTTTATTTTGCATCCCTCACTTAACCTAGCCTTATTAAATGTGCTGCTACCTTTGTTGTTAATATTTTGGTTGCTGAAGTTTGTGGTGTTTTATTAACATGACCACAGATAATTATAATCAAAGTCGTCCCTATAAAAAGGCTTTAGGTACCTATATGCTAAAATGAAATTTTACAGAAGAGGGAAAAATCACTTTTTTTATTAGTTTCTATTCAGATACAAGTATATGTATGTAACAGTATGTACAATAAGTGGTTGTTGGTGTTTGTGTTCTTAGTCCTCCTCACTAGGGGTTGCTGTGCTGAGGCGGACTAGTTTTTCCAATTTATTTACTTTTATAAAATTTCTTTGTCATTTTTAGTATATTTTTTAATATGTTTGCATCAATTTCATTTGGCCATTCTTTTGTCTTTTTTTATACTCTTCAATCTTTTCAATATTTTTTTGGTTAGAAGAAGGATGTTGTAGAGCTTAGTTGAATTAATCAATTAATCAATCAATTATGGACATTAATTTTACATTTTCTTTGTTCATGCCTATCAGCTTAAGCTGCCTGCCCATTATCAATAATAATAATAATGTTGTTAAGCAATCCCATCAACAAGTGACATCATGGAACTGTCGGCATCCATCATATTTGTTACTACCAAACGAATATAGACCCTATTTCAACGTTAGCCAACTTTTGGGGTTGACTTTCGGCAAGATCAAATTGAACCATGAAAAATAAAATACTGCACACGGTGCATACAGTTACATAGACCATTTTATAACAAAAAAATCACTTTTTAACCTGATGTATACAGCAGTGGCGTGCAGCGCATATAAGCAAAAAAGCTGTGCATTAGTAAAGATTCTGGAAAACAAATATTAATTAAAAAATCCTTATCTTAAGAAAATTTGATTTTAAATTCTAGCCGTAATTCATCCTACGGATAGAAGTTTTATTTCTGACGTTTTGTTTAACGTGACGTGTCTGTTTTTTTCAATTTAAAATTCTAGCTGTAATTCATTTCTGTACCTAACTTCATGTCAATTCTTAATTTATCTCACTTGTTTTCGCCCAACAAATTTGTTCCATAGATCTAGTCAAGTCGAGAAAGAAACTCGTCCTGAACCATGTATTTTTACTTATCTCTATGTCTGCGAGTTTTTGTAATGGACAAGTAAATTTTTCATGGAATAGCATGTTTCTTCGAAAGGTCCTATGCCAGATGAGAACTGCGCACAAGTCACTTTCAGAAATGATATTTTTCACAAATTCCACCCAAAACTTTTTGGGTGAATTATATTTCTCATTTCTATGGTGAATGTAAATACCATCTGTCATATCATAATGATTATTTACGACGACATTGCCATCGATGATTAAAAATGTTTATTTTATGAATGATTTATTTTTGTGAAAAGAAACGTATATCTGAAATTAATATTATCCCCGATTTAATTATATATAAATCGTCTTTGAAATAGGTATATTGAAATTTTTTACCATATTCCTATATATAAAATATTTATTTATTTAGATAATCTTGTTTACAATACTTCTTTTATAGTGCAGTTATTTTTGTGGATTGAAACTACTCAAAATAGTTAATAATATACAGTTAAAAAAAATTCAAAAATGTATATGCCCTTATAGGTATATGCATATATATATTTTTTTTAATATAGGTATATATATATATATATATATAGTCAGTCATAGCATAACCTAAGTTTATACCCACTGCACGCCACTGGTTTATAGGAACGGCTTCAATTTATAAACATCTGTCAAAAGTATGTGATGTGATATTTTATCAACTTAACCTCAGATAATTATCATATTTGAAGTCATCAAATTGTTTTATATACACAGTATTATATCTTTTATTAAGGGGATATATTTAGCTATTATGAAATAATAAATCTATAAAATAAGATAAATTCATTAATAGGTACCTGCATGTGTATATTTGGATTTAAATATATGGAATGAAAAAAAAAAATGTTCCTGCCTTCAGAAATGCTATTGGTTAGAATATTTATCACTATTTTAATTTTACTAAGTTATACAGGGTGGTTCAGGCCTATGGCATATGTCCAAATACTTCAGAGGGCTAAATTTTAATATTATTCAATATTATAAATTCATTTGCTTTAATATAAGTGATATGAAATTTTTAAAACTTTGCAGAAAAATTTTGGTTAAAATTTCTAATTTGAAACAAGTTGATCAATGTATTGATAGTCCCTACGTGAACAAATTTTTCTACAAAAAAAATAATTTTACAGGAGAGCTGTTTGAAGTTTGGCTTAATAGAAAATGAGCATATTTACCCAATGTTGCGTCAGTTTTCTTTTCTCTGAAATAAGTAGAAACATTTTTTTTAAATTTTGTGTTGCAGAGAAGAGTATTTTCTGTATCGGTACAAGAAAGTAAAAAATGTATTTTAGATAGAGGTCCAAGTTTACATAGGGACTGTCAATATTAAAATATTAGTTGATTAATTTACAAAAAAACTATTTTAGCACACCTGTCCAGAAAGAAGCAGCAGTTTCCTTTCCCGCCTAGTTTATGCCTGGTTTGATCCACTGTCTTGGGTCGGCTACAGAAGACCACTCGTTATGGATGATTTGTGGGAAATGAATCCAGATGACAGCTCTACGGAAGTCGTTCCACTCTTTGACAAATATTGGAACCAATCTCTCAAAAAGCATGAGGGGTGAGTATTTTTAATTATCTATTTTATCAGCAGATATAGACATAACAGAATCAAAGGATTGCGATTTTAGTTTTACTGGTTTCTAGCAGTCCATGCCTGGCATTGCTCTGGATTCAGATTTAATCATAAGGGGATTAGGGTTTATTTTGCACAGGCACTAATAATTATGATGCATGAAAAATTTAGTCCAGGCAGGAGAAGGATAAAATTCTGGGGGAGTGGGATAGCTAAATGAAACGTGCCCATTTTTAATGCAGGATACTAAAGAGTAAATATTCAAAATTTAGTTCAAATTGCTCAAAAGGTTATGTAATTTTGTATAGAGAAAATAGACATTTGTATATGGGGTGTAAGGGCCGGTTGTTTCAAGTTGGATCAAAGTAAGCGTTCTTTTAAAGCATAGATTTTTACGTTCTCCACCAATCAGACGATCCGTTTTCGTAAAAATCTATGCTTTAATCGACCGCTTACTTTGATCGAACTTGAAACAACCGGGCGTAACAGAGCTACTCCACAATACTTTACAGTTGGATTTCTGCCTTGATTATGAGTTGAAAATGTTCAAGCAACCATGATCTAATATCAATAGTTATGCAATATCAAAGTTTGCATTTTTTTTTCAATATTTCTGAGTTATTTTTTACAAATATATAATATCATTATAGTTACTTATTGTATTGATTACAAACTTCAAACTCAAATAAATTCATTTGTTAATTCAAGTTATATATCTCCATAAATATCATGGTTGCTTGAACATTTTCGACTCATAATTAAAGCAGGAATCTACCCTAAAGTATTGCGCGCTAGGTCTGTTATACCGTGTATATGAACTAGGTATTACAGAATAAATCATATTTTCAAATTTACACAAAATAGTTGATTGGTACCTTCTGGCATCAAATTAAATGACATAGTTTACCATGCTTTGTTATCCTGCCCATGTTATTTTTAATAATTTTTTTCAGTGCACATCATACAACTACGAAAGCATCATTCAGAAAAGCATCGGGAAGTGTTGATTTTGGAAATTCGAAAACCAAAAAACCAGCTTCAATATTACCGGCTTTGTGTAAAGCCTTCGGCCCAACATTTATATTTGGTTCTTTTCTAAAATTGACTCAAGATGTTATGACTTTCGTATCCCCGCAGATTTTAAGGTACGTTTTCTTTATCGTATTTCTCTATTAAATATGAGCCAAATTCAATACACTTAGACCTTGTTTAGCACTTCCTTAATTAATGCTGATTCAATATAATGCGTTATGCTCGAAGCCTAAAAAAACTCAAAATTTACTCTGGTACAAATGATCCACTTATCCGACTTAACACTTGTATTCCAGTTAAAATAGTTTTCCCAACATCCAACACTAATTTAATAACATCCAACACTAATTAATTCAGCCTCCATCCATCCAACACTCCTCATCCAACACTAATGAATCATATCAAATTTTAAGGTATATTACACGTCAACAACTTATTGATAAACAGATGGCGAAAATAAAGGATCATGTTATTTTGTAAAAAAAAACATCGTGGATGTCATAGGGAATATAGACATTGTTTGGCAAAAATTAACTGATAAAAGTGTTATAAATAAATTTTGATGTGACATGTATTCCGTGTTCGCATCTCTATTAAAAAAAAAAATGGATAACCGAAGTATAGAATAAGGTATTGCCGGAAGTATTCAAGGATTCTCAACAAGAAGACTCAACAACAAGTTGCCCAAATTGTCAACCTAATCGATACAACAGGACTAGGAGATGTATACGAGCAGAATATTGAGGAGTTACTACAGGTTCCTTTTTGGAACCCTACCATAAACAACCTTTTAGAACCATCAGAAAAAGGAATTCTAAAAAAGGAAGAACCCAAAGAACTTATTGTAGGATTTCCTTAGTAAAAGTTTGGTAATGATTACTGAAACCGTTGATCAAATTGTAGCAAATGATCCAGATTTTGAAAGCAATTCAAAAACATGACAAAATATTTTGGATGCGATCTTCTGCTACTGACATTTGCTTAATGAGAGAAGAAGAAAGAAAAGGCACATGACACTAGATGTCTTGACCCTCTCCTGCCGGCTGCCATATATATGTGACACTTGAAAGCCGTGCCCATTTGGCGGGTGTCCTGCGTATAATCAGGGTAGTTTTTAATAAATAATAGAAAAATGTTCTTAATATCCATGAAACTGGCTTTATTTCACAAATAATTTTATGGTGTTAATATTTGAATATAATTTCGGGCATGTGACCGCCGTGGCTGGCTCGTACATTTTATACAAGCTGGAGGTCCAATTTTCACACACTTTTTGCAGTAAATCGGGTTGTATTTCGGCAATAATGCATCGGATGTTGGCTTCCAAGTGCTTGTTGGAAGCCGTCTGTTTCTGGTTTATCGGCGTAGCCGTGTGACTTTATATACCTCCAGAGAAAATAATCTAATGGCACCAAATTGCACAAACGAGATGGCCAGTTAATAGGTCCATTTTGTGAAATTAATCCTTGGTTAAATGATTCTTTCAGTAAATTAATTGTATTGTGTGGCTGTGGCTCCGTCCTCCTGAAACCACATGTTTACAACATTAATGCCTTTGAATTGAGGTACGAAAAAGTTCACGGCGGCCACATGACCGAAATCACATTCAAATATTAATGGCATAAAATTAACATTTATTTTTTCAAATTTTATTTTATTTCAATTTAAAGTTCTTCGCCTCTAAATATAATAAACCTTCAAACCGTTTCTCATCTAATGTCATAATATATCTAGTCCCATGTTGCCCTCCGCGTCTTGTGTTTTACTGTCAGTTTGAATTTGGCGCCAAAACCATTTGGACCAATCTCCACTCGCCGTGCGCGTATGTTGTATCGTTATTATGTTACAAGCATTGTGCATTAATATATTTTATAAAAAATATTGTTTCATAATAATTTCTGTCTTAATACAATATTTTTACTCATCTAATTACGTGTTTTTTATAATATATTATATTGAGCAATAAAATGTTCAAATGACATGCTTGTTTTTTCATAGTTACTGATCTTGTGCTTACTTACTTGATCTTGTTTGTGAGTTTTTTTTTACAAATTTTGGCTCATACACCCTCAAAAACCTCCATCATGACTAAAAATATTTGGTAGAGACTGAAGATGCTGAACTAAAAATTGGATTCCGATTTTGATATAACATGATAAATTCAACGTCATTAATAAATTTCCACCAGAAATTACACAAGAAAAATTAATCCTTCCATTAGTGTTACAGCCAAAATCATATTTATAAACATACCTAGCAGCTGAAATATAATGCCTTAGTTACCTCATCTATAGATATAAGATAATGTATAATGTCATAAAATGAGGAAAATCAGCACATTTAAAATGTTAAATTTTTTAAACATTGGATACTTTGAAAGTGATAGAATGCGGTCACTAAGACGCTTGTGTGGAAAATCTTTGGTCGATAGAGTGAGGAATGAACAAATTAGAAGTGAATGCAATGCTGGCTGTAGTGTGGTAGATAGAATAAAGAAAGGAGTGCTGAGATAGAACGTGTATGAGAAGATGTATGAATGTGGTCGAAGCAAAAGTGGTGTGCCAGGATAGAAGAGTGTGGCGTTCAATCCTCTCTGCCTACCCCTGCAGGGAAACGGCGTGATGGTTAGTTAGAATGTAGGTAGGTACTTACTTTGTTACATTTTAAAACAAGAGAAAGCTTGTGTTGATATCTGTAAAAAAGAAAAAAAGTAGTTCAATTGTTTTCTGAAAGCGTATTGTATCTGTTGTGCTGTTTTCTATAATATTGATGAGAACAATGTAATTTTTAATTTGAATCGGAATAAGTTAGTAATACAAACGGAACACAAATTTCATAAAAAAAAAAATTCCTGGCGTAATAAAGAGTCCTGATTACATAAATGATGTCAAATTTTGGCGCAAGCAAGTTTAAAAGCAGTTATTTTAAGTTTAAAAACGAAACATTTTTGACACAAGAAACCATAGAAAATTATCCTTCCTTATCGTATCCAGTAGGGAAAGGCCAATTTTGTGTTAAAAATGGAGATAATAACAATAATCTTCAAATTCAAAATGATTTTTTCTCAGCTAATGCGGGGCATTTATTATATTGCATGGCGAGCCGCTGCACTGCGCCGGCATAATGCAGGATCGTATAGTTGACATGAAAGATAATGAATGGGCCCACTTACGATAAACGTGATTTGTCAATTTCTATGAATAAAACAGCAAAAACATTTAATAAAATATCCTTATCGTGGAAGCCCGCCTTACTCCAGCATCCAGCACCGATGCACACTGGAGAAAGATACTGGCCCCGCATAATTGACTATTACGATATTTTACGATATATTTCTTTTCATAATTTTAATACTTATAATACTTCCTCTATCTTTTATGATTTTTTTTATTTCTCTTTTGTTTTATATAATATTTTTAATGTGTGTACCTACTTTTATATGGAATGTGTGGGATTGCACGAACCTCCCCACATTCTGGAATAAAGTTATATTTATTTATTTATTTTATATGGGCATCTATGGCGTGAAGTGTCAAAAATATATCATTTTTAAAGTTAGAATAACTACTTTTAAACTTGCTTGCGCCAAAATTTGACATCATTTATGTAATCAGGACCCTTTATTCCGCCAGGGATTTTTTTTTTGTGAAATTTGTGTTTCGTTTGTATTACTAACAATAAATATTCTTTGAATCATATAGGTCACTCAGTTTCCAAGTTTTTATTTATTTTCTGTTAAGTGTTGATTTCTAGGAGATTTTCCAACCACAAAGAGTTTCGATACAGTTAGCATAATGCAAAAGTTTATTAATGTTACATCTAAAAATAATATAAGAATAAAGAGAACTATTATATCGGTGCGTAGGCATTTTGTCAGCAATGGCCAGTCAGTCAGGCTGAATCAATAAGACTTGTACCATAATCTGTTTATATGTATTTAATTTACACTCATATAAACAAAGCTTAACCACTTGAATTTTATAGTTATGACATCCTTAATTATAAACATTTTTCAGTGTGTCAGTGTAAACAAGGAGTGAAATATGACATTTTTCATTAAAAATTTCAGATTAGTTATCTTTCACAAGTGTAAAATAGCAGCACTGCCCCTGGGAACAGATTAGCTTAGCCATCTAAAGATTAACTGTAAAAAAATCAAGAATTTCATCACTAAAACGACTTATATTTCTGTGTGCATATCTATGTGTTATGTAACATATACAGTAAAACCTTGTTAATTCGAGATTCATGGGACTGGGACCCAAAGAAAAACATTTTGAATTACGCGGAACCCAGTTTATCCGAAATTCAAGGTACAAAAAAAAATAAAAATCGCTATACAATTGCGAAATTTTCCAATAAGAGTAAAACTCGTGAAAAAAGTTTTTAATTTAGTAAAAAATGTCTGTATTTTTGCATATTTCATATTTCGAATATTTCAAAAAATCATTTTGAAAACACAATATTTATTATGCTAATATGAAGACTGCGACAATTATATTACTAACGTACCCGATATTGATATATTTGTTTTCTGGTTTGTGTCTTCTGGAGTATTATACCGTGTTATTATATATTTGGATATATTTGTTGTTCTCACTTGCGAAGAAATCGAAATATTTTTTCAATTTGATTAAATTTAAAAAAAATCGATTTTATGGTCTAAAATGTGTTGATTTATGCCGCAAGGGTCCAAAAATTGTTTAGAATTATTTCGAAAAATCAAAAACCACGATGCGTTTGCGAAATTCACCAAAAATCGTAAAACTTATGAGAAAAAACATTAATTTAGTGAAAAATGTCTGCATTTTTGCATATTTCAAGAAATTATTTCGAAAACGCAATATTATTATGCCAATACAAAGACCGCCACATTTCTATTACTAAAGTATCCAAAATTGAATATCTGTTCTCATTTGCAAAAAAAATCTAAATATATTTTTAAATTTCTTCAAATTTAAAAAAAAAATTAATTATGTGAACTAAAACGTATTGGTTTATTGCTAAAGGGGCTAAAAATTATTTCGAATTACGAATACCGGGGTTAATCTACTATGAAATTAGCATTTTGGGACTTGTGGGTTCTAAAAATTTTGAATCATGGCGAATTTCGAATTGTTTCGGGGTTTGAATTAAAAGGTTTTGCTCTATTATTATGTAAATTAATATGAAAATAACTTAAAGTGAAATTTACTATGTGTTAAAATAGTTTAACATTGTTTTGCACAGCACTTTTTGTCCAGGACTGCATGGTAATCGCTAAGCGAGGTCTTACTTTATTACATTTATCTTTATAATTCTGATATTTTTGCTGTATTCCATTTATTTATCTGGGGAATTTGACCAAATATATGTATAAGTCAATGTCAACTTAGTTACATATTATTATTTTAGTGTCAATCAGTCTCAGTTAAAATATTAGAATTTTTTAATAATCAACTCCTATTTTAAAATCTTAAAGCTGACATATTTTAAGTAAACTAGTTCAAGCGGGCCAAAAGTTACATATTCTGCCAGGTCATTAAAAATTCATTATGTAATTTTTCATTTTCAGTGCACTTATATCTTTTGTGGAAGGAGGAGAATCATATTGGAAAGGCTACCTGTATGCATTCCTGTTGTTCATCATTGCTGTAATCCAAACCCTCGTCCTATCTCAATATTTTCATCGAATGTTCCTCGTAGGACTGAGAATTCGTACGGCTCTCATTAGTGCCATTTATAGAAAAGCTCTCCGGCTATCTAACAGTGCACGCAAAGAGTCAACTGTCGGAGAAATTGTTAACCTTATGTCTGTGGATGCTCAAAGGTAAGAAAATATTTACTTCTTTAGTTCGTCAGTGATTCGATTCCTTCTTTTTTATCGGATAATGTGTGATCAAAGAGAAGTAGTGTCCTGTTTATGAGGATCATGCACCTTCAATTTTTTATTTTTTTATCTTCATCTTGATACATGACATAGGAAATGGAGCCGCTCATCTCACTAGGAAGAACCTGTGCCGAGATTACCGAGATATTGATTTAATAAATTCAATGTGCTCCGTTTTATATCTGTATTTAATGAAGAATGCCCAGGCTGATAGAGGTGGTTGCGGAGTATATGGTCAACAAAATCTATGATATTGTGTTAGCAGACTGCGGGGCCTTAGCCTCTTAGCCTGCTACAAAGAAGACGAAAACGGTTCCATCGACCGGAACGGTCTTGGCCACAGTTTTTAGGTTTCGCATGGCATCTTCTTCGACAAGTTGGAAAAGCGAAGGACAATCATGGAGTAATGCTGATTTATGATGCTGATTTATTGAGTCGATTCGACACTAATTTGATGATAAAACAGCCGAATTTGGAGAAGAAAAAGTGCCCCACCAGCTCACAGGTCCGCAGTTACCACTGCAAAACTGATTGAATTAATCAATGATTTGCTACCTCATCCAACCTATTGTCCAGATTTGGCCCTACAAGATTTCTTTTTGTTTCCAAATATTAAAAAAATGGCTTGCTGAAAACAGGTTCACATCGGACAAACCCTATTGTGCTAAGTTTGACAAATCATTTTTTGAATGGCTTAAAAAAGTTGGAGTATCACTGGACTGTAAGGAAACTATGATGAGAAATAGATAAAATATTATTTTTTTTCTATCATACAGCCCTGATGCATATATATATTATTGATGCATATATATACATCAGATTATTCATTTATATCAGAATGTATATGCTAGAGTAAAACAATTTTTTTATTATGAGGAAATGATTATTAATAAAAGTTCAAATATTTTTTACAATTTATATTTAGAGTTTAAAAATCATCAGTCAATAAGTTTCACCTTAATTAATTTTTCTTAATATCAAGCCTGCACATTTAAAAATTCACAAAAACGTATATTTTTTGTCTGTTTAAAGATTCATGGATCTCACTGCCTACTTGAATATGATCTGGTCTGCCCCACTTCAGATAGCATTGGCCTTATATTTCCTGTGGGACATCCTCGGTCCCTCCGTACTGGCTGGCTTGGCCGTCATGATTGTACTTATTCCGGTTAATGGGGTCATCGCCAACCGTGTGAAAACACTCCAGATCAAACAGATGAAAAATAAGGATGAAAGGGTCAAGCTGATGAATGAAGTCCTCAGTGGGATAAAGGTAGTTCAACTATAATTAATTTTATTCTACACTTTTACACTTTTTGTGTGTAGATTTTACTTTACATATTAACCTTTTAAATGCCAGAGGTTTTAAAAATGTACACACAGGTTAGTGGCAGGTTTCAGTATAATACTAATATTTATATGTATGCGAAATATATTTTCTTATGAGTGCAAAGCTAACATTGTGGTGATAAAACCACACTAAAATAATTGAGAAATGTTCAACATTAATTTTAAAAAATATTTTAAAACACTTTTTATTCATATAAAGAGATGTTTTTAACAATACATTGCATTTACTCACGCGCTTTGAGGCTTCAGCCACTATTAAAAAGTTAGTTTTTTTTTTAATTACGAACATGTTAATTATTATTTAAAAATAAAAATTCTAAACTATGAGTTGTGTCGAATTATGTTGTAAGTTTAAAATCAGTCTGATGTGTGCTACATCTGGGAGCGGACGCTTTTCTAAAAAATATTTGGCTGCTCCCGGTAGCAGCCAAATATTTTTCTGTGGATTTGATTTTTCTGTATGTCTCCCTAATCGATTAAGAGTCGGTTGTTTCAAGTTGCATTAAAGTAAGCCTTCTTTTAAAGCATAGATTTTTACGTTCTCCACCAATCAAACGATCCGTTTTCGTAAAAATCTATGCTTTAATCGACCGCTTACTTTAATCCTTAAACTTAATCCTTAACTTGAAACAACCGGGCCTAATTAATACAATTTTAGTGGTTATTTAAATATGAGCTGTCAGTGCCATATAATTTTTACAATACAAACTCCAATATCTATTATGACAACTTGAATGTCTATTATGAAATGTTGCATTTTTATTCTATATATTTAAATCTAACTATAATAACCATTATTCGAAAAATTTTATTGTTTAGGTCCATATAAAAAAAATACATTGATGTAAAAAAATTGGTTTAATATTTTGTAATACATTACATATTATTGAAAAATGAAAAATGAAGAAGCCAATGACAAACGTTATACAGAGATAAAAACGAAAATGTTATTTTTTATAATAATTAAAACAAAATCTTAATTTATTTATTTGTTTTACAAAAATGTGAAATAAAATTTTAAAAATACCTTCAAATATCAAAATCTATATAATTATTTTTTTATAACATCGTTCTTTACAATGAATCCAAACCATATACACTTCATCCAGGTCAATCTTTTTTCTTTCTATATATAAGATTTAATTCTTATTAAATTATCTACATATTTGTTGGCACTCAGTTCACACTAGATTTAAAGCTTAAAATTTTCACAAATATATTAAAGAATCAAAAAAAATTAATGCGCTGGCTTTCAAAACTTCTGCATCATTTTCGATAATCATATTACGAGAATGCATGAAATGATTTAAAAAGATTTGAAAAAATATTAATATGGTTTTTAAATTCTAGACAGAAAATAATAAGAATTCATTTCAAATAATATTCGAGCATTTATTGAAAGTTAAAATAATGTAAACATTTTGACATATACAGTCGTATTTTTTCTATACAGTAAAACCCCCTTAATTCGAACCCCGATAATTTGAAATTCGCCATAATTTGAAATTTTTAAAACTTGCAAGTCCCAAAATGTGAATTTCATAGTAAATTAACCCTGATAATTCGAAAACCCTGGTAATTCGTAATTCGAAATATTTTTTAGCCCCTTGCGCTATAAATCAATACATTTTGGTTCACGTAATTCAATTTTTTTTTTTGAAATTTGGTGAAATTGAAAAAATATTTCGATTTTTTTCACAAGTGAGAACAACAAATATATCAATATCGGGTACTTTGAAATGTCGCGATTTTTGTTTTAGCATAATAAACATTGCGTTTTCGAAATGATTTCTTGAAATATGAAAAACAGACATTTTTCACAAAATTAATGGCTTTTTCGTGAACTTTACGATTCTTGGCGTATTTCGCAATCAATTCACGGTACCTTATGGAATGCCCCTTTTCTATACATGTTGTGATGTGATCCCTAAAATTGGGAATCCTGTGTATGCTTTCTTCAGTTGGCTGCCTTGATATGCGCAGATAGTTTAGTTTGCGGCAGGCGGCCACGGGCGGCGTTTGCACTAATTCTCATACCTAAACGCGTTTTAAATTGTTTTTCATGTTTTTAAATTTGTCTTTAGTTCGATTCTTTTCCTAATAACTGTGTTTGTGTTATTAAAATGTTTAATTTTCTTTGTAAGATGTTATTAGTGACTTATCTTATTGTTTCACGTATTTATTGTTGGTTTGAGCTGGAAAAAAGGCGGAATCAAAAATTAAACTCGTGTGAAGATTGAAGAAGCGTTCCATAAATTCAAGTATAACAAAACATTCTTGAATATGGCCATCCATCTAAACGTGACGGAAATGGAAAAAAGATTTTTTCGCGAGTGAGAACACCAAATGTCGCGATCTTTGCATTAACATAATAATATTGCGTTTTCAAAGTGATTTCTTTAAATATAAGCATAAATTTAACAAAATTAATGTTTTTTTTTAGAGTTTTATGTTTTTGGCAAATTTCACAATCGCACTGCGATTTTTTTTGTACCTAAAATTTCAAATTAACGGGGGCCCCTATAATTCGAAATTTATTTTTCGGGTCCCTTGAATTTCGAATTAACGAGGTTTTGCTGTATATGTTAATTGTCAGTGCGTAACATTGACGATAATTATATCATAACTTTCAATCTAGTGATGTCCACAACCTATATGTCGTATTATTCACTTGATAATACATTCAGATTACCTATCAGAATCATCTTGAATATCTCGAATTTCAAATTTGTAAAGCTTAATGCTTTATTAATGTTTGTAGAAGTGGTTTCACAATATTGTTACATCATTGTAGCAGTATAAAATTGATCTTTATTTGGTGTTTGTTCCATTTTATACTGCCCTGATGGAACAGATGTTCTGAAACCGGCTGGCATTAAAAGATAATACAGAAAACATAACAAACAAACAAGTTTTTTGCTTGTGCACCTAGGTTTTTCTTATTTATATCAATTTATTTAAGGGAGGCTACCATACAAGTGATCATAATCATATACACATTCCATGTGATTAATCATCGTAATAATATAATAATAATTCATATTTTTTAATCATTTTCCTCATTCAGGTGCTAAAATTATATGCTTGGGAACCAAGCTTTGAGGATCAAATATTAAAGATAAGAAATAAGGAGATTAAAGTCCTGAAACAATCAGCTTATTTAAATGCAGCTACATCTTTCATCTGGTCTTGTGCTCCATTTTTGGTAAGTTTTTTCCTGACGAATAGAGGCACCTTAATAATATAATTTTTGTGTAATGTTCCAAAAGTATCTGCAATATGTATAATGCGCTCTTTCATATCTTAAAAGAATGACTAATACTCATCGGACATAGGCACATTTCCCTCCTATTCTTTTACCCCTTCCCTCCCCCTGATATATTTTCGATTTTGATATACCGTTCGACAAATCGAACTCAAAATTTGGAATCTTATTAATTAATTTATTATATATTTACTAATTCTTTAGGACCCGGCGGGTAACATAAGTTCCTTCCTCCCCTTTTACCCTTTCCCCTCCCCCTGATACATTTTCGATGCAAATCTATACTGTTGGAATCGAACCCCCACAAATTTATTTTCAACTTAATCCTTCACAAATCGCAAATCTATGCTGTTGGAATTGAACCCCCACAAATTTATTTTCAACTTAATCCTTCACAAGTGCAATGCCGGGTACGAACAGCTAGTACTAAGATAAAGTAATTCCTGCAAACATTATGCGTACAGATTCACTTTAAGAAATTCATTGAAACAAAAAAATACTTTTTACTGTTTCACTTTAGATAATGATTGCTAAGTAAATTGATGGGTGTTCAGCTAAACAATAGAGTTTGTTTATGTATTCAGCTGTTTGTGTGCATGTTTTGAAAGCATTTAACAGCGACTTGATGTAGTACGTACACATGAACACGCAGGTCTGGATCCTGTATGGATTAATGAGAAGAGATTCCTATACATTTGTACCTCACCCGGAATAATCTTTACTGATCTCTATTACTACTCTCTGTTTCTAGACACAAAAACGATTTTATTCATAGTTTTTACTCATTACATAAATATTTGTGTTTTTCTCCCAAAAAGATGGTTAAATAACAAAAAACATTTGTACTGTGAAGAACCAAGGAATTCCAGAAGTTGGCGCCTGGAAAGTGTTGCAGCATGTTAATCATATACAATTCTGTGCATACCTAATTTATACAATTTGTGTTCTATTTAATTTATGTAATTTTCTTTGTAAGGTCACCATATTGACATTAGTGACATATTCCTATGCTGCAGAGGAGAATGTGCTGACAGTGCAGAAAGCGTTTGTCTCCCTTACTCTCTTCAACATTATGTACATGCCCCTCAATTTGCTGCCAATTTTAATTGTTTACACTCTGGAGGTACATTACAGTCAAATTTTATTAGTTTGATGGAATGGTATCATCAAAGCTCCTCATTATACTTATCCAAGAATTATTCTTACTTTTTCACATAATATGTTTCCTTTAAAGAAATCTTTGTATCCGAGTTATATTTATGAATTTATTGCATATACATATCTTTATACTAAATAAATCATTTTGCTGATATCTTTATAAACCTTCAAACTTAACTATGCACATTGAATATTATAAAATCGAGAAAACTTATGAGAGGAGACCTTATTTGCAAGATAAGTGGAAAGAAGAATTATTTATTTTAAATTATTTAAAACCTAAAATATAATTTTTTGTGGGGGATATTAGATGAAGAGTAAAAAATTATTTTATTTGCAATTCATCGAAGATATTTGTTAAGAAAATATGCAAAAAGATACCAATTTAAGATGAATTTATCATGGTCATATTTTATATATATTTTAAATGCGTTATGAAACCCGTAAGGAAGACAGTCACATTAATTAGAATTTCAGGGACTAATTGTGATTATCGTGCATTTTTGAAGAAATTTGCCTATTATTAAAAGCCCAAAAATGTTTTCGGATTTTAAAAAATCTTATTGGATTTTGTTGATGACCAATTACTTTAGGCGTAATGAAAAAAAATTGATTTTAGTTTAAATCTAAGTAATCAGTTGCCAAAAAAATTCTTCATTCCTGGAACTTTTGGGCCTCCTCTCCATAATATTAGGTAATGTATGGAATATTGTGGAAACTATCACAATGGCATTAGTCTGAAAAATTTATATTGGAAGTTTTACCGCTTGAAAAGATTTCAAAGATTTCTTATGAGCTTCTCTTTAATTTTCTGAATGGTGGTGGAAATCCAAATAAAGCTGTCTGAATCTGTCTCCTCACTTTCTTCCCTTGTATGGCATCTAGGTTTCGCTGGTATCATTTGCAACCTTCGTGTTAGTTGATGAAAAAAATGTACTGGACTCGAAGATAGCCTTCGTCTCTCTATCGCTGTTCAACATTCTCCGATTTCCTCTGTCTATGCTGCCGATGATGATATCAAACCTTGTGCAGGTGAGCACTTTTGTAGACGCTTCTAGTACGTAGTGGGAAAAGTTCGCCAACAAACTCCTACCTACAGGTGTGGCAATTTTTTTCCCACTCTTATGTGATGAATTAATTTGCTAGAATTCATCATTAACATAAACAAGTCATAGTACAAACGAACCATTAATGCTTGTATGTTTTTAATTGTAACCATTAGATTTGCTATTTTGTTCTAACTCCATTGTTCAAAGTTACCAAAAATGATCAGACATTCATATTTTTAATTTACCTTTTCTAGAGTAAAAATAAAATTTAAGTAAGGTTGCAATCAATTTCTTATTTTACTGTAAATACTTTTAATTTGACTATTTTGTGTGCAAGTCAATATTTAAGAATCTGAATACTTAGAGGTGAAATATCTAGTAAGTCCCAAGAGTTCACCAAGCTATTTGCTCTTCATAGCGCAAGTGCTTAGTTTAGTTTGAAAAATATTGATGTCATATGTGTTCTGTGCCCGTGTCTATTTTTAAGAAAAATGAAATAATCCCCTACGACCTTTGGTGGTATGTAAGGCATATGTTCCACTACTACCTGCTCGTGCAAAGAATTTCTCGCGTTGATTCGATACTGTTAGTTTTGATGCATTTTAATACATACATATAATTTTGTACTTGGATATATTTATTGCTGAATTTCTATAAAATTTTATCTCCTGCTGGTCGATTCAGGGTGGAAACTCCGGTTATTGGACTTGTGTATTATTGCAACGTTACTTTAGAACTTAAGGCTGGACATTCACTGCGAATGCATATTTTGGCATTTTTTCAAAAATATGTATTTTTATTATGCTAGACACGGTCACCAAAGTGGTGGTTGAGAAAATTTTTCTTAATATATTTAACACTAAAAATTCTATTAGTGCTAAAAAGCAAATCGTTTGCTTTTTTTTAGGAAACGAGTAGTACAGATTATTTCAAAATACATTTAGATATTATTTAATATGTTGAATTATTATATATAATACATTTTTTAACAATTGAGTCACTTTTCAGCGAGAAATACATTGAAATTTTAATGTTCTCACATCAATTTTATTTTTTCTGACAGTAGTTATATTTTTCACTTCCAGTATGTAGTAGTAGTTTTATTTTTACGTTAGAAGATACATTTTGTTTTAAATGTGTTGAGCTGAAAGCATCTACATCGACAGAACATTTATTAACATTATGATTGCTTCAAAAACGCAGTATGCAGTGCGTGGTTCTTCCATTACCAGTTTCAAAAAATAACCAAATTGTATGAAAAACCAACAGCTAATCGCAGACACTAAGAGCTGCTCAGCAGACAATAATAACGGCAGACCAGTACAGCTGATAGACAATTGCAGACACTAATAGCCGCGAAGTGGCCGGCTTAGCTGCCCGCAGGCAAGCAGTGCTGATCAGCAAGCAAGCACTTATCTACTAGTATTATATTATACTATCAAAAGCATGTGATTTCTTCCATATAAAAAAGTTTTTAACTAATTTTATATGAATTTGTCAGTTATCTCATTGTTTTCATTGTGGGGTCTATAACATGTATCACACACTCTATATTTAATGCTTGAAATTTGCACAAATATCTTGAAGAATTAAAAAATTGGAATGCGTTGGCTTTCAAAACTTCTGCTGCGCACGCGTTGCTTTATTTTCAATAATAAGATTACGAGATGCACTATGATTTTAAAAGGATTGCAGAAATAACGTTTTTTAAATTCTATACAGAAAATAATAAAAACTCAACTCAAATAATACACGAGCATTTGTCGAAAGTCGAAACATTTTGATACACATAGCAGTCGATCAGCGTGCCTCGGTGACGGCTCGGGTGTTTCCATGCATATTCTGTCAGCACATCGATATCGAAGAATGATAATACATAATAATATTGTTGCATCTTTCTATCATAACTTTCACTCTAGCAATAAATAGGTCAAATTTTATGAAATATGATGTTTATACGATATTGGATTTAGAAGAAATGTCAGACCCGTTTTGAAAGAGCACAATCAAATGATGCAATACCTCAAATTTGATACTTGTAAAATGAATGTCCAGCCCTGAGAGACCAGCAGATTGCCGTTTGGTGTAAATGAATTACAACAGAATATTTTATTTCCTATTCCATACGTCATCTTTCTTTAATAAATAAATTTATTGTATCTTATCATGGATAGAGTTCGTATGAAAGTAAATAATAAATTAATGTATAATAAAGAAAATATTAGTTACGGTAAATGAATATGAATATCAAGTTGTTACTAACGTTGAACAGTACGAGGAGTTATGTAGCTAATTATGGTGAGAAAAAAACATTATTTGGTCTTACGCTACTGCATACTTAAAATATTATTATTAAGTGATTATAGAGTTGTGCTTCTTATTTTATTCCATTTTTTACAAGTAGATTTGTGTTCTTTCACATATTGAAAAGAGAAAATATTTTTGTCAAGAAATAATTATTTGTATTATAAAATCATTTAAAATGAAACTAACACCTATCATGACCATTCAAAATAAAAATAAATATTTGTTTATTATTATTATTTATTAATTTGTTCCTGTGAAAACTTTTAGACTGGTGTTTCTGTGAAAAGAATAAACAAATTTATGAATGCTGAAGAATTAGACCCAAACAGCACCGATCATAATACCGCTGAAGGTGAGATATTTTTCATGTATAAATAATTTTCAACATTTACTCCAACAAAGCTTTAAATATTTAACTGACCATAAAATAATGTTTTTATTTCAGCGAATCCGCTTATCATTGAAAATGGCAGATTTTCGTGGGGCTCTGATGAGCCTGTCTTGAGAGATATAAACATCAGCATTCCCGCTGGCTCCTTGACGGCAGTGGTGGGAAGTGTAGGGTCTGGCAAGAGCTCCCTTCTTTCTGCTTTCCTCGGAGAAATGGATAAGCTCTCTGGTCGGGTGAATACTCATGGTTCCATCGCCTTTGTTTCGCAGCAGGCCTGGATACAGAATGCCACACTTGAGGAAAATATTCTGTTTGGAAAGACAATTAACAAACAAATGTATAACACTATTGTTGATGCTTGTGCTCTCAGACCAGACTTAGACATGTTGCCAGGTGGTGATCAAACTGAAATTGGAGAAAAAGGTTTGTTAATGCGCGGTGTATACTCCAGAACTTTACTGGACTTTAGACTAGGATATTATATGGACTACTGTGTTAAAAAATATTGCATCTTTGGTTGGCAGAAACACATTTATTCATACATGTTATACTTGGTAATACGCACACTTCTCCCAGGGTTCCGCCATTGTAGAAAACACTTCTGAAACGCATAATTTGGAATGGCATTCAGCTGGGTCATCACATACCGCATAATGTCTTCTCTTGATTCAAATCGGTTCCCTTTCAGTGACATTTTTAACACGGGGAATAGCCGAAAATCACACGGAGCCATGTCCGGAGAGTGGGGAGCCTGACAAACCAGGGAAGCGCTGCGTTTGGCCAAGAAATCCTGAATCGGATAAAAAGCAAATTGAATCTTGCAAATGGTTTCAATATTGCTGCTCAAGTTGTTTCATTCTCCGTCATTTTACAACAATTGATAATCTGGCACTGATAAAGGGCACTCACTACACCTCTTCACTCAGAAGCTGACTGCCAGCGACTGATGTTTTCTGCGGGCGGGAAAAGATACCTACCATGCTTAATTTGTTTGGGCGTAAAAAAAATTGATATTACAGTCGAACTCGGCTATAATGAGCAAAACTGTGAATTCATTTTGATTTGCGCATATTTCCATACACTTGTTCTCGGTTATATGGATCGCGATTCCCGAATATACGGAGCAAATTTTAAAAACATGCTTGGGTTACAGAAAAAAAAAACAAATGCGTACTCAAAACAATAAACTTCTTCACTTTGCTTTTAAAGCAGCTCGCACTTAATTAGGGTTCATTTTATGATGTACACAAACTTGTGTCCGAATATGCCACATGCGCAGTCATACAATAGTTCGTCGGCATTCCTGACTGAACTGAAGGTCGAGAATGTTGGTCATATAACTCTGATTATTGGGGGTTCCCAAAATGTTTGAAGTCACACTTTATTTTATGCAGTTTACTGTATTAGCATTTAAAAGCCTAATCAGTTAAACTCGAATTGTTCTATCGGAAACATGACCACTAACAAACAAAAGTGTCTCTCGGTTTGCGAAAAAGTGAAAATTCCGAAGACTGTAAAAAGTTTTCACTATCGTCTTCTACAGTTTCATCGCTCTGGAAAAATAGGATGTTTATTTGGCTGCTCTTGAAAATAACTTAACTTAATCAAAAAAAATTAGAAAGTGTAAACTTACTGACGTTGACGAAGCATTGTTAAAATGGTTCTGCACCCAAAGATCCGCTAGATTTTTTCCATTGATGGACCAATAGTTAAAGCGCAAGTGGAAAAATTCGCAAAACAATTTGGAAGAGATGACTTTAAATGTAGCAATGGACGGCTGGATCGTTAAAAATCGCCATAATATTGTTTATGCAAAAGTTAATGGAGAAGCAGAAATCTACCGATTCTGTAATGGCAAGTGAGTGGATTGAAAGCGTTTGGTCAGAATTGAGGCAGAGTTTCAATGACGAAGACGTCTATAACGCTGACGGGACCGGTACTCTTTTATAATATGACACCTGAAACCATATTTAATTTAAACACTAAACACTTTACACAAAAGTTGTTTAATCCTCACTAATACTTAAAATTTAATAATGCACAGTTATGGTGTTTTCTTTGTCAGGACAGATGCAAAAGTACAGAATCGAAACCGGTAGATGTTTAAAAACAGTCAGTGTGGTTTGTACAAAGTTTGTTAGTTTTCTCAAATTAATAATTATGTCCAACCACAAAAAAGCTAACATCAAAAATACATAATTACTGTAAATGGTTACAGATATTTTACACGAACCGTATGTTTTTCCGAGAAACGATTCTCAATGTTTCGTTGAAGTCATATTCAATGTTATCAGGAGAACGATCTGTGTCCGTGGAGGTGTAGGGCGGACTGATTAATGTTTCCGGGGGCGTAAATTATATGCACCTTGTTGTTGTTCACTTCTTCTACGATAGAGGTCACCAGTGTGCAATATGTACTAATTACATCGGCAAACTTTTCTGCGACGTCTCTCAAAGGTTGAATCAAAGTCATGAGAACAGGGCGCCAAATACTTGATAATTTATAACTGTCATCTCTATTGAAATTGGGATGTTTGTATATTTCAATGGACTCCCTCACTAATTGCGGTTCGTGTAAAATATCCGTAACCATTTATATTTAAATATGTCTACCGACCGTAATAATAACCTTTACTCCTTTATATTAAGTTTATTTTTAGAAAACCTGTAAAAGGATATTTCAATTAATACAGTTGAACCTTGTTATAAAGAACCCCGTCATATTGAAAAATAATGTATTTGAATTTTTTTCAACATACATTTCATACAAAAATACATTTATTCAGGGTGCCTCACATATTAGTCTTACATAATTTCATTTCTTTGCAGAATGCTTTATTATGTTAGCATCCATATAAACTGAAAATGAGGTCTTATTCAAAGTCTTTTTTAAAGCCGGACTTCTTTTTTTTTTGCTACGGGGCATATTATATGTATATATCGACGGCTCCTACGTATAATATCGTAGTCCATAAATCGACGTTTTTTAGTTTTTTGTGTATTTTATATGTATTTAAATATATCTTTATTTCCAAGAAAGAAAAAAAATATTTTGCAATAAATGACGTTTTTTTCGGACGTATTTTATCGTATCTCAAACAATCACATATTTTTTTACGAAGTATACTATCGTATGTAACGCTTACGATGATTTGCGTTGGAAAATAACATAAGATAATTTTATTGTATGTAACACTTACGATAACATACGTTGGAAAATAACATAAGATAATTATCATATGTAACACTTACGATAACATATGTTGGAAAATAACATAAATAATTATCGTATGTAATACTCACGATAATATGCGTGAGAAAATAACATAAGAAAATTATCGTGTGTAACACTTACGTTATTTTACGTCGCGTCTTTTCCGAAGTAAAATGTTATAAGTCATTTATACGATATTTTACGTCGCGTCTTTTCCGAAGTTGAATGTTGTAAGTCATTTATACGATATTTTACATCGCGTCTTTTCCGAAGTATAATATCGTATGTGCATTTCTACAAAAACCGTTAATAATTTCGACTTTTTTGTGATTATTTATGAAACTACAGTATAAAGTAAAATATCGAAACGAAATTTCAAAAAAATTGGGCAATATTTAGATTTATACCGGACGAAAATATGTTCAAATCCTTCTCTTGTAAAATTGAATTTTGTGGGTTACGATATTATACGTAGGAGCCGTCGATATGTACATATTATGGAAAGAAAATTATTATATGTGGGAATTTGTTTTAATGAGGTTTTATTTTCAATGCCTTGGATTGACATTTTATTTATTATTAGTCTGCACATTAATGAAAATAATAAGTCCCCTTAACTTAACCGGTTGATTGCACAAGGACATAACCATATATCCGGACCCTATTATGGGTTTTTTTATTTTTTAGGTTCTCAACATTTTTAATAATTTATTTCCAAAGTTAAAATGAATATGATGCATTTTTTGTGGCATAAATTTAGGAAATATTTTTTTTTTAATTTCTCTGTAGTTCTTATGTATGTACTTTGATTCCAGGAATAAATTTGTCCGGTGGACAGAAGCAGAGAGTATCCCTGGCGCGTGCGGTGTACTACGATAGCGACATGTACTTCTTGGACGATCCTCTCAGTGCAGTGGATTCTCATGTTGGCAAACACATCTTTGAAAATGTCATCGGACCCAAGGGGTTGCTGAAAACTAAAACTAGAGTCCTTGTCACACACGGTATCACATACTTGCCAGAAGTTGATCACATCATTGTGCTCAAAGATGGGGAGGTATCTGAATTTGGGACCTATAAACAATTATTGGAAAAGAAAGGGGCTTTTGCTGATTTCCTTTTGCAACATTTGAATGAAGTGACAGATCAAGGAGAAAGTGGTAAACATATATAAAATATACATTTATGTGAAACTTTTGAGACAATTATCATAAAGACTATATTACTAGTAGTTATGAATGTGGCTAACATTATATATCTCTTATCATTATATGCCACTAGCGTTAAATGTCACTAGTATTATACAGTAAAGCCCCATTAATTTGAACCCCGATAATTCAAAATTTGCCATAATTCAAAATTTTTAAAAATTGTAAATCCCAAATTGTGAATTTCATAGTAAATTAACCCCGATAATTCGTAATTCGAAATATTTTTTAGCCCCTTGCGCCGCAAACCAATACATTTTAGTTCGCGTAATCTGAATTTTTTTTGAAATATGACGAAATTGAAAAAATATTTCGAGTTTTTTCACAAGTGAGAACAACAAATATATCAATATCGGGTACTTTAAATGTCGCAATCTTTGTATTAGCATAATAAACATTGAGTTTTCAAAATGATTTCTTGAAATATGAAAAACAGACATTTTTCACAAAATTAATGCCTTTTTCATGAGTTTTACGATTCTTGGCGTATTTCGCAATCAATTGCCCCTTTTCTATACATATTGTGTCGCGATCCCTAAAATTGGGGAATCCTGTGTATGCTTTTTTCAGTTGGCTACCTTGATATGCGCGGTTAGTTTAGTTTGCGGCATTTGCGCTAATCCTCATACCTAAACGCATTTTAAATTGTTTTCATGTTTTTAAATTTGTCTTTGTTTGTGTTATTAAAATATTAAATTTTCTTATGAGATGTCTTTAGTGACTTATTGTTTCACGTATTTATTGACAATTATATTTCTAGTAACCGTGCATTGTTGGTTTGAGCCAGAAAAAAGGAGGAATCAAAAGTTAAACTCATTTGAAGATTGAAGACGCGTTCCATAAATTCAATTATAATAAACATTTTTGATTATGGCCACCTATCTATGGAAAAAAAAGGTTTTTTCGCAAGTGAAAACAGCAAATATGTCAAAATGCCGAGATCTTTGCATTAACGTAATAAATATTGCGTTTTCAAAGTGATTTATTTAAATATAAACATAAATTTAACAAAATTATCAGTTTTTCAAGAGTTTTACGATTTTTGGCAAATTTCACAATCGCACTGCCATTTTTTTTATACCTAAAATAAATCGCACCGCCATTTTTTTTGTACCTAAAATAATTAGATTTAAAAAAATTATAAATGAAAGCTTGAATGCGGCAAGAATATTAATTACCTCACACTAATTATGTTTCATTAAATACCATTACTTTTCTTATCATATTAGTATTTTCTTCACCAACTGCCAAGAACGATTTCAAAGAAAGGCAAAATCGCACTTGTTGGGACAAGGACTTCATAGAAAAAAAGCAGTTACGGAAATATTCTTAAAAAATGTGATTTTTGTTTGAATATTTTTTTTTGTAAGTGAATTGTTGGTTACTTCATTCAAAGACTAGCCGTACACTCGTGAAAAATCACAGGAAATAATAATAATTAATAATGGCCCTTGCATGACCACACCATGCGCCGATTGTGTGCCACACTCTAATTATCCAAAGCAAGCACCTTACGGACAGAGAATGAAATTTAGATCTTTCAAAATTTTAACTTGTTCCCAAATTTTGTTTAAAATTTAAACATCTAAAAAAAGGTTACTATTGGTTTCTGATGATTACATGATTGATTTGACAGTTATTAGTGAATGCAAAAGCAATATTCACAATATTCATTCCAAAATAATACCAACTTGCCTATAAAGCATCTTATTATTTTAAAAATGTTAATGAGCGCTTATATTAAAAGTTTATAGTGTGGTTTCTGAGATCGATTTTTGCTTACAGAATTGCTGGAAATCAAACAACAGTTGGAACACAGCTTAGGTGAAACTGAATTCCTCAACAAATTACAAAGAGCCAGATCCCTCTCAGAAAGTACATCAGAAACACCTTCCGAAAAGCGGTCACTAAGTGGTATGTGATTTAACTTTATTTTTAAAAAATGGCCATCAAAATAATTGAAATGAACATTTATTTTCCACATTCATTCGTAAGTAATAATTGATACATATGCATTTTTTTCCCAGTGGAACGAAGTGTCAGTGTGAGAAAACGTACTCCTGAAAAAACGCCCGATAGTGTAATTTCTAAGAAAGCAGCAGATAATAAAATAATTGAAGTGGAAAAAGCTGAAACTGGAAGTGTTAGTATTTATTTACATATATTGTATCAAAAAATTTTCCATGTGATTTTTTGATAAATAGTTCATATAGAGGGTAGAAAGCCAAAAGGGCATTTTTCGGCGTAATATACTGTTTGTGGATGACGATTCCCAGAATATTGTAGATGATTAAAACTTGTTTATACTGAAACCTGCCACTAACCCATGTGGTAATAAAATTTTTAAAAACTTTGGCATTTAAAAGAATAATATTTGTTGATAGGATAATTTTTCACGCTTCTGATAAATGTATTTTTTAATAAATACACATCCCACAAAATCTTTAAATTGGAAATTCTATTGTTGGTGTGTTTTTTTTAACCGTTTTTGGTTGATTTCACAATAATTATATTAATTATTTTGCAGGTTAAATGGACTATTTATTCACATTATCTCAAAAGTATTGGGTTAATGCTTTCAATTGCTACTCTGGTTATGAATTTAGTTTACCAAGGATTTTCAATTGGTTCCAACATATGGTTATCCATTTGGTCTGCGGACAAAGAATTGGTATGTTTAAAATTTATTTATATTTAATTAATTATATAATTATATAATATTAATTGGTTGATTGTTGGCCTAAATTCGTGTGATGTTAAAACAGATCTTAATAATACTCTGAATTTCCAGATTGTAAATGGTACAGCCGACACGCAAAAACGTGATATGTACCTGGGAGTTTACGGTGCAATGGGTCTTGGACAAGGTATTCAAAAGATTCTCTTACTTTTACTTTCTCACTTTTCCTTGGTGGAAGACCACATCTAGTATTGAAATGTCGCTTCATTTGTGCTTTGCTGTTTATGATAGCCAGGTTATCTCAATTTCTCCTAAAACCTTTCTTATTTCTCCAAAAGACAAGATTTCATCTTTTGCGTGGTATAATATTTTTTTTAAACATTGTTACATAGTCGTAGATTTTAGTCTATCTTTATAAAGTTATAATTAAAAATTTAAGTAAGAGGGTGCATATTTTACATATCTTTCCCCTTCCGACATGATCAGCAGGATCCATTTCTTTGCTCTTAAAAGTATTTGCCACTTTCGGAGGGAATTCAATTTTTCAATTTCAATTTCAATTTTTATTTATTACATAATATGTATATTACAAACATTATGTTCAATGCATACATATTATTAACTTACATCTAAAAATATACATATACACATATACATACACATCCATATACACATATACATAAACACATATGTATACATACATACACATATACATATACATACATACATACACACACATATACATATTGTGTATTAAAATACTGATTTATTAGAAATGACCTGTATAATCTGGTCAGAGGTGTAGGAGAATCCTGCTTCGGAAAACCCCCTCAGACACATGGAATATATCAATATCCAAAGCGATCTTGTTCAGCATAGCTGTAGCTTTTCCAACAGGCATAACCATCGGCAGGTTGGTCCTGTATATTGGAATGTGTATAGTGGAAATTACCTTCTCAACCGTTCCTCCATCCACATACTGGGTGTGTTTCCTGTCACCCATGGATTAGCATATCATTATCTAACAAGAGATATGCAGGTGGTGAAGGGTTCACAAAACATACTTAAAATATTTTTGTATTAAATATACGCCCTCAAAATGTATATTAATTTATTAATTTTAACATAAACAAGACAATTACCTAATTTTTACATATTACATTTATATATTTTTTAACCTTTATATATTTTTATTTTATAAAAATATTATTCAACATTACAAATTATATAATTTTATAATTTATAGAAATAAACTTTGTTTACACCACTTTTTTTATTGAAAAAAATTCAACTTTTTTCAAAGCCAATGGCTTCTTCATCAGGATAACAAATGTATAATAACAAAATTAAATTTAAAAATTGAAGTATATATATCAAAATATTAAAAAGTTATGTATGGAAAATGAATAATTATAAAGTACCTACTTAAGGTGAATAAATAGTTTTATTTATTATTTTCCATATAACTTTTTAATATTTTGATTATCTGTACTTCGATTTTTAAATTTAATTTTGTTATTATACATTTGTTATCCTGACAAAGAAGCCATTGGCTTTGAAACATGTTGAATTTTTTTCAATAAAAAAGTGGTGTAAACAAAGTTTATTTCTATAAATTATAATTATAAAGTCACCACAAAATAATTTTGCTGTGTTTGAAGAAGAGGTATATAATTTTAGTTATTGAGAATGAATTTCGTTTTTTTAATACCTTAATTTCGATATTCAGTCATGCCTGACCTATCTATATTTTTCTATATGTTTTGCAAATTCTGGTGCGCATTGGACTTTCTATTTAGATGTATACAAAAATTGTGTCCAACTTCATGTGGGTTTTTAAAATATTTGGGAGATATTTGTAACATGTACAGTGTTTCTAGCTGATTACTCAATATGTCTGTAAAATTCACTATGTAGTTATTTGTAAGTTAACTTCTTCAAAATCCAGATACTTGAACTGAACTGATTTGTACTACCGAACAATCTGTTTTTTTTTTTTGCTAGGAACGGCGCTGTTACTTAAAGATAACAGATGGGTGCCAAGTTTTTGTGGCAGAAAACAGACACATTACATATATTTATTGATCTAGCTTTGCACAAATCATACCGAGGTTTCAAGTTTTCATTTCCCACAACTCGCTCCCACGCATCTCTCTGTAAGACTCTTTTTGAATTAAACATCATCATGTGCTGTGCAGCCATACTCTTATACTCATCTCTGCAATAATGAAGAGTATTCAGTTTCATATTACCTCCTCTGTGCACTCAAACAAGCAGGTTAAATAAGCAAAGTAATAATTGTAGTGAGTTGAGACATACATACTGGTGACTCTGTTAAAAACTGATTGAATACAGTTTTTTCTTTCAAGTAACATAAATGAAATATTAGATTGAGTCATAAATATCTTTCGGCGCAGGTAGATAAAATCTTTTGTTCATATTTACCCACCGAGACAGACGAGTTTTTGCTTTCACTAAATAAATAAAGGTGCAGTTGGTCTTTTGACACTTTTTTTATTAAACTGCTAACCGTTACATTAAACTGCTAGCCCCTTAAATGAAGAGTGAAAATGTGCATATTCATCATGTGATGTGTGTGATGTGTTTTTGGTGCTAAGGCGACAGCTGAAAAAATGTGTAGCGTTTACAGTGAAGGACTAATAACTGATCGGGCAGTTGAAAAGTGGTTTGCCAAATTTTGTTCTGGAGATACAACTTTAAAAGATGAACACGGGGCGGGACGTCCTTTCGACCTTGAAGGCAACCTTTTAAAGGTAATATTGGAGCAAAATCCACGTCAATCAACAAGAGATGTAGTAGACAGTTTGAATACATCCCAATCAACAGTTTGCCGTCACCTGGAAAGTAATTTTAGACAGGATTATAACAGGCAATGGGAAATGGGTTAGCTATGATAATATCATCCACAATAGATAATGGCTTGATAAATGTCAACCACCCTTACCAGATCCGAAAGCAAAAAGATTTTATTTTGTGTGTGGTGGGATTGTCGAGGTATTGAACCTCGTTGAAGTCAAATTTAACAATTATCGAAACCGGATACATTTGTTCAGCAGCTGCAAAGAATGAGAGAGAAACTGTGTAAAGCATCCTGCTCCATCAATCACAAAAACGTCATTCTTTTCTTGGCAAATCACATCCAGCAAGGGTTACTCGAGAAAAAAATTTTGTGCTTGGGTAGTCTATTTTACCACACTCACTTTACTTCCTGAATCTTGCCCCGACAGACTACCACCTTTTCCGTTCCTTACAAAATATTTTGAATGGCAAAACCCTCAGTTCTAAAGAGCAAAAAAAGGGAAGTTATTTATGACTCAACCTGATGAACAGGGAGAATTTTGAAGTTCAGTATGTGACAAATCTTGCAATTTTTTTTATTTGCAATTTACAGCAAAGCAAAGTTTATCCATATTGATTGTAATGTAATACTACTCTAATGTATTCGGTTTCTTAAATTATTGAAAAATTTAACTACATATATACACCCAGTTCTTTTTAAATGTTCGATACGTTCCAACAAAAAATATGTACGAAAAAGATATATTATACATAAAAAAACCATAGACGTACTATAAATATAGACTAGTTACAAATCAAAATATCTGCTAGAGCTTGACCAACGTAAATTGGCATGCGGTGACTTTGTAACTAAAACCCGCCCCGCCCGCACCCAAGGGTAATCCCTCGCCCTGTCATTCAGTTCAATCTCGTATTTGTATGTGAGCTGTGACATTTTGAATTATTATGTCAAAAACTGTCAGGGGTGGTGCAAGAACAATTGCCAATGAAGTATTACAGTTTTGCGAAGCAAATAATGGACCAATATTACCGTTTGACAGGACTCTAGATAGAGCGGCTGCCATTACTGGTTTGTTTCTTTAGTGTTGCCCTATCAAATTTCTATTGAAGGCTGACACCAGTCACTGGACACTTTATATTATGTATTGTGTATTAAATTTACGCCCTGGCAACTTCTGTTACGCGACAGGGACGCCCTCCCTTGCACGCCAATTTATACTGGTCGCACTCTACACAGAACCACCACACGAATTACTGTGAACATAGACGCACATTGCGGGAGTTGGTCTAGGGGTGTTCAAAATGTATAAATGTCCACGTGATATATTAGGTCCTTACATATGAAATTGACGTTTAGTATGGGAGGAACATAAAGCCGATTTTTTTTATTATAATATATTTATTTAATCAAAGTATGTACCATTGCTATCTATGCACTTTTGCCATCTCATAGGTAGTTCATCGATCCCTTTACTAAAAAAACCATTCGGACGGGAATCAATAAAATCTTTGAAGGCGGTTTGGACTGCCCCATCGGAATTGAATTTTTTCCTTTGCAAGAAGTTATCCAAATTTCGAAAAAAATGGTAATCTGTTGGGGCAAGGTCCGAAGAGTACGGTGGATGTCTTAGACATTCCAATTGAAGCTCCTCTAATTTGGTAGCCGTCTGTTGTGCAGTGTGTGGTCTAGCGTTATCATGAAGCAGCAGTGGCCTAGAGCGATTAACCAGCCTCGGTTGTTTAGCAGCTAGCTTTTCCATCATGGTTTGCAGTTGCTGACAATAGACATCTGCCGTAATCGTCTGGCCAGATTTAAGAAAGCTGTAGTGAACGACACCAGCACTAGTCCACCAAACGCTCACAAGTAACTTTTTTGGAGTCAATTTTCGCTTGGGGCATGGTTTGGCTGGTTCGGCAGGGTTCAGCCATTGCGATGAGCGCTTCCGATTATCGTACAGGATCCACTTTTCATCACAGGTAATGATTCGATTTAAAATCCCTTCATTATTGTGCCGGTTGAGTAATGCAACGCAGCAGTCAACGCGCGTTTGTTGATTTGCTTCACTCAATTCGTGAGGTACCCACCTTTCAAGCTTTTTCACCTTACCAATTTGCTTCAAGTGGATTAAAACAGTTTTATCACTAACACCGCAGCCTGCAGCTAACTCGGATGTGGTTTGCGATGGATCCGCTTCCACAATAGCCTTCAATTCTTCATTATCAACTTTGGTCTCCGGCCGTCCACGGGGCTTGTTCTGCAGGTCGAAATTTCCAGAACGAAAACGTTGGAACCAAAAACGCACTGTGTTTTCTTTTGCGGCACCGTCGCCATACACATCATTAATCCTTCGAGCCGTTTCTGCAGCACTGGTGCCACGGTGGAACTCGTACTCGTAAATAACGCGATATTTCAAGTTTTTCATTTTGTAAACTGAGTGACGCAAAGAAAAAAACAATTGAGGAAAAAACAAATGAATTATAATTTTCAAAACACAAATACATGAGTAAATAGCTGTATAAATTTGGATTTGGAATTCCTAACCAAAGAGAAGATATTTGAGATCAAATTTGCCAGTACGGCAAAACGTCAATTTCATATGTAAGGACCTAATATATAAATTATTAATGCAATACACAACCCTGTTTATATTTGAATCTCTTTTACACGTATGCTGCGCTATAAGAAAGAAAGAGAAAATATCATAGAGTAAATACCGCAATTCTATAAAACTTCATATGCATTCGTCCTTTCTTATACGTGGTTATGAAAATAATTTCTATCTCTTTCTGACTGATACATTTAGTATGTAATAGAAGACAGCAGAAACTAGATGTCTCAGATTTGTTTTTTAATGACTAGTCTATATTTATAGTACGTCTATTCAAAAGAAACATGTGTGATGAAAAAAAGAAGTAGGTATCTATATAGTGTTCTAGAAAATTGTACAAAAAAAGTAATAATGAAAACACAATTAAAGAATTCTGCAAAATTTATTAATTCATCTAAATATAATAATTTTTTTGTCTGTCCATCCACTGTCTCCATAACTTTGTGTAAAATCTCTAATTTTCTTTGAATTCACAGCTAAAAAAAAACAAATTAAATGGCCCCAAACAAAAGGCTTAACAGGTCGGGTGCCGGAGCACAGATCTGTGGAGAAACTTTTGTACCCTCTGTGCCAGAGCACAGATCTACGCTCCCTAGACATATATGCGAATTCGGCCTATTTTACCTGCGTTTATGGGTTTTTAAAGCTTATCATTGGCTGTATCGCAAGTTTTTTATTGAATGAATGAATTCTATTTATCAAGTAACCTCATTTGTCATGCAAACTGGACAAAAAATCATTTCAAGTGTCGTCTTCGAACCGCGCATTAATTGTGTTATTTATCTGTTAAAAAAACTGTTTTTTTTTTTAATAAAAAAGTGTTAAAATCAAGTATTTTTATATTTTTTGATATATTTAGAACGAAAATATTGAAATAAAATATCTTTAGTGTTATTGCTTCCATGGTTTCAATAAAAGTGTGCGTACATTTCTGATAGTAAATTTCCTTACTTATTTTCATAATTAATGAATAAGTAATTATCTAAATATGTATAAGTAATTTTGAAGTCTTTATATTGAGAAACCAGAAACTGCAACTTCTTAGCGATTATTGTTGATTTTTATATGAATGTAACCATCACAAAAAAGTGTCTAAAAAACAGCAATAGTGCGCGAATTTGCGCGGCAGACAGGATACATTCCGCGTTACGTACGGCCAGCATCCGGCCGGTTAAAAAACAAATTAAATTAATAGATGCAAACCATTTCATGTTGCGTGATTTTTTGGAGAGATGTATGGCTAGTACATACCTACATATTTAAATTAAAAAAAAAATTTGGCTGATAACCAATTTCAGTTTATAGGTATGAAAAATCCATATTCAAATAAAAAAATTAAAAGATTTTTAGTAATTATTTATCACTACCTGATAATAGATTAAATTAATTAAAATTTTATATTGCTTTTAATTAATTTAATAAATTAATCTTGGAAATCTTGTTAGAAAAAATATAGTATTCATTCTTTTTTTGTGGACTGTGTTATTTCAAAATCATGTCAAAAAAGAGTTGGGCGTATTATGGGGGAATCGTGTTCTATAATAAATACTTACTGAGTATTTATTGTTCTATAATAATTGAATAATTAATAATTAAATTAATTATGTGGCACTAGTATGTGTACAGAAATATGCATGAAATATTTTATTTTTGGCAAAATATTTGAAGATACGCTTCTCTCAGTACACCACCCTTTAGTGAAGAATTAAATTTACTATTTCTCTGCACTTTGGTTTTTTGCTTCAGTATTTCATTTAGAACTCTTTTTGAAGTAGGGATGTTTTGTAAGTAAAATGTTCAGAATTAATAGAGCGAAACACGATAGATGTCACTGAACTAATACTGAAGCTTGTTGCAGTCAGTGCACATATTATATGTCTCAGTGGTAATCGGGATATTGTGTATCATTAATTGTTTTGGATTAAGTTAGTGGTATAATTGTTGCCCCCAATAAAAAGAGATGAGTATGGTGGGTCACTTTGCCTTGCGGGTATCAATTGTAAATGTCTGAAAAGGGCAATGATCAGAGGTATATTATTATTGTTATTACCTTAATAAATTATAAATAAACTATAAACCTTTGGTTGCATAAAACCATACGCGATACAAAAATATTTTGGGGAGTTGTCAAGTAAAAATTGAAAATATTGATTCGTTTCGCTATTACAGTGGTACCCTGGTATACCTTCTTAATTTTTTCTAGATCCTTGGACATATATATATCCAACAAATTTTTCCTATAAGAAATAAAGGGAAAGTAATTAATTGATTAAGCAATGGTCCTATGAAATAAAATCCTATTATTATTGGCATATTATGTATACATTTACGGGGTTATATAAAGTAATTTAAACACTGCTTCAATGAAAATTTAACAATAATTAACGGATATACATATATGCCGCATTCATACGTTTAAACAATCTTTTATCATTGAAAGATTTGGCAGATACTTCGTGGTGCAACATTTTAATTTAAAATATGTTTTAATTTACTTCGTAATACACACACAATATGAGCTATTAAATTACAACTATAGTTTCGAGAGGAGCAGTCCCTCTCATCATCAGGTATAGATAATAACTAACTTAAATACAAAATTTATCAATCTAATCGGGTAGGTCAGGGGTCAGGGGGGCGCGCGGCAGGGAAGGGTATTTTTTCCGCCGAACAGCTCTAAGAGTGGTGAAGTGGACTGAAATGTGATATTATTATTTTTTATTTTTTTAAAATAGAGATGCGAACACGGAATACGTGTCGCATCAATATTCCTACTATTTTCAAACTAAGCTAAACGCTTGTGCTATGAAAATAGGACTAACTTGCTAGTCTGGAGTGAGGTTCGAACCCGCGACCTTTGGATCACGGGGCGAATGTCCTAACCACAAGACCAACAAGCTACTTTATTAATGTGTTTCCAGAATTTAAATTTTTTAGGATTTCAACGGTTTCCAAACTATTCATTATCCATCGTCTATGAGGAACCGAATGGAGTAATTTTAATTTGTGACTATCGAAAGAATGATTGGTGTTAATTATATGATTGGCAAATTCGTTAGTTATTATCTATCCCTGATGATGAGAGGGACTGCTCCTCTCGAAACTATAGTTGTAATTTAATAGCTCATATTGTGTGTGTATTACGAAGTAAATTAAAACATATTTTAAATCTTTTATCACCTCATAATGATTGCTTGGCTCTTCTCAATCATGTGTAATGATTATACAAAAAAAATTCAAGGGTAGCGCGTGGTGTTGTGACTCATTTTGATGCACTCGAGTCACATTCTATGCATAGGACATATGCCAAACAAAAAATTTCCCATCCAAACAAGATATACATCAAGTTGAACTTGTGCCAAAGCGTATGTGTACCGAGGTACCACTGTATATAATAGATAAAAAAAATCTGCCATGCTGGCCCACTGAGATTTTTCTTGCCGGCCCAATCTGCCCTTCAATGAATGTTGTCTGTATATAAGAAATATATTAACAATAGAATTATTTTCATGCTTTCCCATTAGCAGCACTTCATTCATGCTTCATTTATTACATTATACATATTTTTATTTTATATAGGTATCTTGTCTGGAATATGTTGAGAAACTCGATAAAATGAACATTTATCATTTGTATTTTTATATTTGTATTTTCACATTTATATTTTTTAATCTTATTTTATGGTATCTACTTTTTTTAAAATATTTTTCTATTCTGCATATCTATGAATATTGGTGTGAATTTTGAAATTTCTTATTTCAACATACAACCTATTTAAAAACAATTTACAATTATATAATAATATTGGGTTGATGCAAATGTTTTGTTGTTTTTAATGACATTTTTAAAAATACAATTTCACCGAACTCATGAGTAACATATACTAAACTATTTTTCCTTTTCTTTTCTTTTCTTTTTTTTTCTTTCTTTCCTTTCTTTCCTTTCCGGAACCTTTCTTTTCACTTTATATTCAGTTTTATCCTAGCCAGTGAATAACAGAAAGCCCTTGTAATTTTTTGAATGTCATTTTCATCCCAGTTTACAAATTTTTTAAAGGCAATACCACTATCATGTCAACTAAAATCCTTTGCGATGTTCGGATTCCTCATCAATTGTCAGCTTCCAATGTTTATTTGAGTGACAGGAAAAAATTTTTTTATTTAAAAAAAAGATGAGAGACTTAAAGGGTCTATGAATAAAAGTTGAGCGTTAGTTTACAATAATGTGATGCGAAAAAGACATTGGACTAAGCCTGGAAAAGTCCCGCTGAACACTTTAAAAAACCAAAATGCATAAAAAAAGTAATACTTTGTGTTTGGTTTTGTATTTACATTAACAAAAATTTACATTAGTGCAAGTAAAAACATTCCTTAACTCATTTTTTGCATCAAAGTCACAGAAATTTGATTTTAATAGAATAAATAAGCTCGTAGAAAGGTGGGAGGCAGTTATAACAACTGTATTATTATTGATTAATAAATTATCAAAAAACATTTTTCACTTCTCATAAAAAAATGTCAAAACTTTTGCATCAATCCAATAAATCCAATAATAATACGAATACAGTGAAACTCGCTTAATAAATTCACTTTTAATAAGTTTTCCCGCTAAATAAGTTTAAATTCTGCGGTCCCGAAAAAGTCCCATACAAATCCCATATTTTTTTTAGGCTTAATACGTTTCCCGCTTATGTTCGTTTCTCGCTTAAGTCGTGAAAATATTTATAGCCGAACTCAATTTTTTCATACAAATAAATCTTCATAATACGTTTTTCGGAAGACGAAATTATGTTCAACATTTCTAAAAACGAAAAATGGGCGCAATGAAAATTAAGTGGGTTTGGCGGCGTCACAAATGTTCTAGCCGCTGAAAAAAACCCTGTAATATTTGAATAGGCTAATAAAATAATATTTAATAAATAAATTCATCCGGCGATTATTTACGATATTTTTTTCAAAATCAATCAACGTCGGCGCAAAATAAATTCGCCTAAACGAAACTGTTTTCATTTTGGTTGTATTTCTTCGAGGAAACAATTGGCAATATTAATTACGTAATATCTCCTATTGTTTTCTAAGGCCGGCGTCACACTAGGTGTATCTTCCGTCGCGTCTTTGACGCCGCGGAACGCCGCTACTACGCGATCATCAATCGTTCCGCCGCCGATGGAACGCTCGTTTCAGCGCCTGTTCGGTTCCCCGCCCGCGTAACTTACGTCAACGTAAAATCGGTGACGTCGCGTCTCGTGTTTTTGATTGCAACGCGCCACATTTGACAGATTGTCCGCACGTGTGTTTATTCTCCGCGCAGTCCGCCGCGCCGCGGAATATAATAGGTATGTGACGACTAAATTCGATTGCGGATTTGACGCGACGGAAAAAACGCGTAGTGTGGCGCCGACCTTAACGAGTTACAAAAATTTATTTAATTTAGCAATAAAAAATACCACGAATTTTCTTTGCGCCCGGGAAAATATTAAGGTAGTCTGAAATAAAACGTAATTAAAATAAAGAAAATCATAATTAATCACAAAAAACTAACCCATAAAAACCAAGTTTTTATTTTATTCCCTTTCTTTGTAAATTAAGTTTACCATCATGTAATAATTGATTAACTGAAAATGAAACATGTCTAGACAAATATCTATGTCAAAAATCTCTAAAAATATCTGTTTATTATTTGATTTCTTCCCAAAAAACCGAAGTGTGCTGTCATCTGTGAACCAATTGTCATAAATTTTCGAAATTCGTAGTGAAGTACCTATTATACCTACCGACGGAGTATTTCAAATTTTAAATATTCCGTGACGTTATCGGGCCGCCGGCGCCGTTGGTAGTAATCAACCTTTTGTAAAGATTCCGATTTGAAAAAACCATTAAAATTTCTAAAAATCCGAAATTATACTATAATTATTATTGTTTTTTAACGAAAATTTGATAGATCTTCTTGATCGTCGCCACGAGTCTGCTTGCAAAGTTTCAGCTCGATTGGATCACGGGAAAAGGGTCAAAAATCGATCCAAAGTTTTTTCGACGGCAAGCAGACGCCACGAGTTAATATAAAGGGAGTAATAAAAGGACGTTGCTCAAGGCGATATGTTGAATGTACACATAAATTATGTAGAAATCATCAAAAGGGATAAATTTTTTAAATGAAGTCAAATAGAATACTATTTACAAATGGTTATTTTTTATAAATGTGCAATCTTTACCAAGCCAGAGAAAGTAGATACAAGTAGCTTTTTGCATTTTTTTTTCATATTTAATTTGTCAATATACACCGATTTATATTTAAATTTTTGACAGTGCTAATTTATTTTATAGTTTTGGTGGTTTTTATTGTTTTCTAACCCTCAGGTACTATGTATTTACATAGGTAATATTTTACAAATGTATATATTTACCTACTTAATTTTTTAAATTTAAATGTCCTTAAATTGTCATATTATATAAACGAAAATATAATTAAAACACAAAATTAAAAAGTATAAATAATTTATGAAAATATTGAAATCACTGTTAATAGGTTTTCACGCCTAATAAGTTTTTATTTGCTGGTCCCTTGAAAAACGTATTAAGAGAGTTTCACTGTATAAGACTGTGCTCTTATTATTTCTCATTTCCATACTAAAACACGTTCTCCACCGCTACCTTTCTTTGCATTCTTTCGTGTTTACATTTAAAGGATTTTTTCTATAACATATTTTCATAATTGAAATAAAACAGTATAGGTAATTTCAACTTTAATGGACTTAATTACAATTTAGCATCAAACATTTTTATGGTATTTTTTCCTTTTTATCAGTCATAAAAATGTACCTTGTCCTTGATTATCAGTTAAATTTATTTGTAATTTTCAGATTAAATCAGTTTGTTGCATTGGTGTTTTCTTTAAAATAATTAATGAGAACCTCTTTCAATCTAAAATATATTTTTTTGTCCCTAAACTCAAACTTCATCATAGAAATGCATTAATGAATTTATTAAAACGAGTCATTCAGAAATAGAAAATGCTTTTTATGTATCCATTTTCACATTTATGCGAGTTGGAAGTTTGTAGGTAAATTGTTTTCCTTTAAAAGTCAGTAAAATAGTATTGTGTGCCAGTGTTAACGGTGTCCGTGTCGTCACTGGCTCTGTACCTGGGTACTCTGGATGCCGCTGCCGTGTTACACAACTTGATGTTACGCACCGTACTGCGCGCACCTTCCACGTCCTTCTTCGATGTCACCCCCGTTGGACGCATCCTCAACAGATTTAGCAAAGATGTTGATGTTTTGGACAATGTTCTACCTATGACGCTCCGCGGATGGGTCTCGTGCTTCTTTGCGGTAGGGTTCTGAAATATCAATTTAATAGGTTCCCACAAAGATCATGATGTGTATTGTTCATGATGAATAAGAGCTGTTCCAAGTATCTTGTCAAGATAATTGTCGTTCTGTAAAAGTATATTGAAAAATTAAGTTGAAAGCTAATCTATCTGAAGATTTATTGAGATTGCTTTGTGGGTTCAGTTTTCATCTCTTGTAGGTGTGAGCCTCAATTTTTACTTGAACCAGGAACAGCTCTGCAGTTGATATTAGTTTTCCATAATTTAAAATGCTGCTTAGATTGATGTAACTTAACTTGATAAATAATTTTTACTTGTCTATTTTTTGTAACATTTAAAAAAACATATTTTCTCATTAAATTAAAACCAAAAGAAGAAACACAAAAATATTTAAAATAAGGTTCGGATGATTATTATTATTTCTGTTTTGTCAGTGTTTGTATGTTTGTTGTATCATTACACCCATCCCCTGTTATATGAAATCAATTTATTTATCAGTGAAAACTCGTAGTTTAAATTAAGGTACTTTATTTGAAAAATCTATGGGTAATTTTCTTTTATTTAATTTACATTCATAAAAATTCATTGTTTTTAATTACACTTAACTTACATAAACAATACAGTTCTAAGATTTATATTCTTGGAAAGTCAAGTTAAATCTCAACTGAGCTAGAAAGTTGATCGTCAGGTTGAAAACAAATACAATATAACTTTGTCCAGCTGTGTGTAAACTTCTGGCGACTGCTGTAATGGTAAGAGCGAAATAGTTCTGCAAGTAAACAAAGTCTCGTGTATCATTGAAAGATTAGGCAGATACTTCATGGTGCAACATTATAATTTTAAAAAATATGTTTAACTTTACTCTCAAAACTATAGTTGTAATTTAAGGGGAGGGGGGTAAGGTTAATTCGTACAAAAAAGGCATGTTTTTGTGATTTTTTTGTGACGACACAGTTAAAATCTCTTAATTAAAACCAATGGTACATTAAAGTATGATATTCGAAGAATATTTTGAAAATTTTCATGAAGAACTATTAAAAAATACGGCAATGGCAGCAATTATTCGGACGTGTCTCGGAAAAAAGTAGAATTGCGATACCCCTCATAACTTGGTGCTGAATCATCTAAAATCAAAATTCATTCGTTAGATAATAGTTTTCTCCAGGTAACGCTGGGAGGGTTTTTCGAAATTTCAATTTTTCACTCTTTTGAAACACTTTGAAGGGAAAAACGCAATTTTTTGCAAAAAAAAATTCCTAATTTGTTATTAAAAAATAAAAATTATCAACAAATTTGAAAAAAAATCTCAAGCGTTACCTCGTAAATTATATACAAAAATATTATTCAAAATTTCAAAAGGATCGGTGCAGTAGTTTTGAAGTTATGAGGGGCACCGACTTTGAAAACGTGAGTTGTGAGGAAAATGCTTTTAAGTTTTGAACACTAAAAATCTGGTATAAAACGTTCATAAGCAAATTTTATCGGCATACCTCAGACTGAATCGTCAATGCCAGGTCCATAAAGGATAGGCTTGATGGCATCCAAAACATCCTCGGAAAGAGCACTGTACGTGTGTTTGAACGAATCTAATGCATTAGGGTCGGGTAAGTATAAAAATTCAACAGGTATAAAAATACTCATAACTTCGTCAATTTTGTTCCAATTGACTTGAAATTTTGTCACAATATTCTTGAGATATTATGCATTTAGTTAAAAAAAAAATACAAAAAAAAATAATACCTTACCCTCCCCTTAATAGCTCCTATTGTGTGTGTGTATTGCAAAGTAAAGTTAAACATATTTTTCAAATTATTAAGTCTTGTGTAGCCGTGGATGGGAATTATGTTATTTATTTTTAATTTTTTGGCTAATTATTTTTATGAAACTAGGTAACAACGTACATAAATATTATGATACTTGCATCTTTTCAAAAAGGTAATAGGTATTTATACTTTTTCAAATATAAATAATTTTTTGTCACAGAATTCTACTTTTTAAAAGAATATAGGTGTGAAAATACATAATACATATATACATGAAAAAAAATTACATTCATTATAATTTTTTATAACCCATTTAATTATAAATTTTGAGTGTGTCTGGTAATAATTATTTTAAATATTCATTCACATTTCTTACGCAGCACATTCATGGTATAATTTGTTTTGCACGCACTAGATAACTGTAGTGATTTTATGATTTTACAGATGCATTTGTAGCTTTTCATGTTGTGTTTGGGAGAGTTATGTTATTTTATTTTTGCATGTGGTAATCTCCAGTTTATTGATTTTACAACTAAGTTATGTTTTTATGGTTCCGTTTTGTTTAATGAATCGTAAATATATTTTACTGTCATTTTTTTAAATATCTACTTACGGGAGTCACCGATAAAGTGGGGAATTTGCCTGTCGAATGGACAATTTTATTTTTTTATTTCTGAACTTAGAGTGTCAAATGCTGTGCATGCTTTTACAATACATGGTGAAATATTAAACTAGTAGCTAAAATATATGCATGTATGAATATGTAATACTTTGATATACAAGAGCTTTCCATTCTCGGGATGCTGAACATCTAATATTGGATTATATTTTCAGGGCGGTGTCCATTATTCATTATTATACAGGGTGTCTCATAGCTAACAGCAAAAACTTTATGGGTGGATTCCTGCCTTGATAATAAATCTAAAATGTTCAAACAATGATCTAATATCAATAGTTATGGAGATATGCAAATCAATTTTTGCATTTTTTTTTTCAATATTTCAGACTTAATTTGTAAAATTTGAGCTATTACTACAGTAACTTACATCGATTATGAAAAATTAATTCGCTTTAGTACAAGTCGAATAAAATGATTAAAACTTTGCAAAAATTAAAATGGAATTTTTTTACAAGGCTTTTATCATTTTATTTGAGTTGTAGTGAAGTGAATGAATTTTTCATAATCAATATAAGTTACTGTAATGTAGTTCAACTTTTTTCAAAAAATAAGTAAATATTGAGAGAGAAAATTGTAAACTTTGATGTCACATATCTCCATAACTATTGATATTAAGTCATGGTCTCTTGAATATTTCGACTCATTATCAACGCAGGAATTCACCTGTAAAATTTTTGCTACTAGCTATGAAACACTTTGTATATGCAATTTGACAAATGTGAGTTTTGTTTCATAAACCAATAATGATCTTATTACATTCCTCATATAGCTAATGCAGGTGTTTGCTACAAAAAGATGCTGTTACTGTTCCAAGCTACTTAAGGGTGTCTCCCATCTAGTGCCAGAATGTATATATGTATGTAACGAATAGCTTGTTGGTCTTGTGGTTAGGACACTTGCCTCGTGATCCAAAGGCCGCGGGTTCAAATCTCACTCCAGACTAGCAAGACTAGTCCTATTTTCATAACACAAGCGATTAGCTTAGTTTGAAAATAGTTAGAATATTGATATGACATATATTCCGTATTCGCATCTCTATTTAAAAAAAAATTACCTCTATCAACAAAAAGTGTTCAGATTATGAACATATATTGTGCATAAGTTGGTTTACAAACCTAATTCATGTGCCACATGGAGAGATTCATTAACTTCTGTTTTGGCGTTGTTCTCTAGGTCAGCTGTGATATTATTTATTTCCCATTGAACACTGAGAGAACATTTACTGATCTCTGATTCTTCTGGTGTTAATCAAATGTTTTTCCAGCTTTGGCGTTTTACTTAGGATGCATCCTCTTGGCTTTTGGAAGTATTGATTCTTCCAATCATATGCATTCTTGGCTCCTTCATTGCACTCTACGAAGACCCATGTATTTCTTTGATGCTACTCCTGTAGGCAGGTTATTATCTAGGTTCTCGTTCGATATTGATATATTGGATAATAAGATACCAATGGATCTGCGCCAAGCCATTATTGGTATTTTCAGGGTATGTCACTATGGGGTCTTTTGGTTCGGTGTAATATATCGTATTTATAAATGTAATATGTATGTATATTTTTGGCAATCTGAGATATTTAAAAAGAACTTCACTTATTTTGTAATATTGACTTAAATTCATAATAAAGTAGCGTAATAACTTAACGAATCTCCACTCTGATTCACCCAACGAATTGTTAATTTCCTTCAATGAATGTCCAACTGTGATTATTTGGTTTAGTGATAAGACACCAGCTTAATGGGGATCCCCCAGAATGTGTAACTCGCCAATCTAATTCTTTAGTCGAGCACTGGGACTTGATGACTTTGCTCACGGTATTAGCCGTCATATGTATATTTGTACTCACCTCACTTTCACTTCTATACTTCTCACTTCTCTAGACTGATGCTATATAGAAGTGATACTACATAGCATCAGTCTAATGTGACAGCAATGATGTGTGTTGATTCAAAATGTTTGAGTAATGTTTTAATTTGTATTAAATTACATCATGAATTTTCCATCAAAATAGTAATAATGTGCTTGATGGAATCGCTTATACAGACATACACACGGTCTGTTTTATTACCGGTTTAGATATAAAAAACATTTAAGAAGGTCGGTATTTCTTTTGGTATGGAATTAATAAACGTATAAGATTTTTCTCCATTGTAACACCACTTGTATATTTTCAAGTTTTCAACTTTTCTTGTGGGAGACATCTAAAACAGGAAAATAATGTTGAGTGATTTGATTAGAGCTGAAGATTCTAAAACATCATTATTTTTAATTTATTCATAAGAAGTTGAAATTACACTCAATAAGTGAATGTTTTCATTTGTGTATTTTTTCTGCAAACTCATAATCAATATTTGGATCCAATCTGCCATTTACCACCCTCTCATAAGAAAACATTAAAATAAGAAGGCAAAAAAGAAATACCCTTATAATCAGCCATATTCTGAAAATAGCAATCATTGCTACTCCAGCATCAAGACAGTTATTGTATAACATTTTAAAGCCGTTAATTTTTATGTTATTTAGTTTGACAGAAATTCGTTTGGAATTAATGAATTCAATCAATCAGAAAGCTACAAAATGTAAACAAACATTCAGTTATTCACAAATTGGGATGTCTATATTAAAAAAATATAGACATCCCATACCAATGGCAACATCTGCACTAGTTTATGGGAATGGCAAATTTTCAAACCACAGAGGGCAGTAATAGAAATACAACTCACAGATGGAATTAGATGTGCAGATTGAACAGTTGCCAGTGATAGGTTGCAAGCGCTATGAACACCCCAAAAAAGACTTCCATACCTACTTTCCCATATAAAAAAATGACTTCATCTCTATGAGACATCTGTAATCTACCTATATCTTGATTAAAATTTATTTAAATTACTGATTAAAAAAAATTAACATTTTTCAGTTTCTCACAATGTTTCATGAGAAATTATTAAAAATTAGAGAATAAATGCAGAATCTAGTCAATATTGTTATCCACAATATATATATGTATGTCTGGCTGATCTGAAAATAGTAGATTCTCAAATTAATTTATTTTTGTTATCATCTTAACCTTTCCCTTACGGTGCTAAGATAAAAACACGCATTCCAGTGCTGTGTACTCAATACACAATAAAAAATTAGCGATTTAATCGGAAAAATAAGAACATTCATAGGTAACCCCTTAATTTAATTATAATTGAAGTCAAAAATGATAATAATTGAGGTTTATTTGCTGAAAACATGAAAAAACCTTCTGGCAACGCTCACGGAACGGACCGCACAACCACTCTGGATGAGTGCCCGAGAGCTACTACCGAGAACTGTGGAACGGCAAAACATTGAATTTCTATTTCTCGCGCTTCCTCATAGCGAAGTAGGCAAGAGTGAGACACGAATATAGTGTCGCGCTTCTCGGACACTCTTCACGTGTCATCGCGTCTTACTCAGCGCTGTTTATAGACTGCACACTGGCACATGTTTGATTGTATTGGTGAATGTACGAGGGCGGTCCAATAAGTACCTAGCCTACAAAAGAAAAACGAAAATTTTGGAAAAGTGGCAATTTATTTTTCAACATAATCTCCTTTTAGCTCGATACACTTGATCCAGCGAAGCTACAATTTCTTTAACCCGTCTGAAAAATACGTTTTCTCGAGGTCTGCAAAGTAGGCCTTCGTGGCGGTGATGACCTCCTCATTCGACTCAAATTTCTGCCCGGCGAGTGACTTTCTCAAGTTTGGAAACAAAAAGAAGTCGCACGGGGCCAAATCTGGGGAATACGGTGGATGGGGCAGCAGTTAATAGCCCAATTCGACCAATTTGGCCGTGGCGAGGGCGGAGGTGTGAGCCGGTGCGTTGTCATGGTGGAAGAGCACTTTTTTCTTCGCCAAATGTGGCCGTTTTTTCTGCAATCCGGCATCGAATTGGCCCAATAATTCGGAATAGTACAGCCCTGTGATCGTTTTGCCCTTCTCCAGGTAGTCGAAGTAGGTCACACCTTGTGAATCCCAGAAAACGGTGGCCATCACATTTCCGGCCGATAGGACAATCTTCGCCTTCTTCGGAGCACGTTCACCGAGTGAAGTCCACTGTTTCGACTGTTCCTTGGTCTCTGGTGTGTACCAGTGGATCCATGTTTCGTCGACGGTCACGAAACGACGTGGAAACTCCTTCGGATTGCGCTTAAACAGCGTCAAACACTGCTCTGAAGTAGTCTCACGGTTTCGCTTGTTGTCCGGAGTGAGCGAACGCGGCAGCCATCGCGCCGACAGTTTTCTCATGCCCAAAATTTCATGCAGGATATAACCCACGCGGCCTTTTGAGATGCCTACTGTCTCAGCTATCTCGCGCACCTTCAATCGGCGGTCTGCTAATACGAGATCGTGGATTTTTGTTGTGTTATCCTCCGTGGTAGCCATTTTCGGGACACCTGGGCGTGGCTCATCAAAAACCGATGTGCGACCACGTTGAAACTCATTAAACCATTTTTGACAGTCGCCATCGAAGGAGAAGAGTCACCATATACAGCATCCAAGCGCTCTTTGATTTCGCTGCGCGATTTCTTTTCCAAAACCAAGAATCGAATCACCGACCGATATTGCTCTTTTTCCATTTTTCTAAAATCCGCGGACACGCCCACTTCCACACGCGGTCAAAACAAAACTACGAATCCGATTCGACTGAAATTTTTACAGTAGTCGTCTACGAGAATATACAACACCATAGTAAATTTTTTTTGCGATAGTAGCGCCATTGGGCGGTGAGGCTAGGTACTTATTGGACCGCCCTCGTATTTTCAATTTTCACAAATACCTCTGATGTACTCAATAAATTCTGATTATTATTAATATTATTTTTTAATTCAATGCATAAATATATTATGGAGGAATACCTAAAATCTGTAGGAAAATTTGAGACAAAAGATTGTGTAATTCAGTTTGCAATTCCACTGGCAGGATTCGCAATCTCAGGCAGATCCAAATGTTGATTTTGTAGTTCTGTTCTGACAGGTTAAGGGTACATATTTATTTGTTGCTATTTATTATGCATGATTTTTTTGGATTCAAGTATATTGGGAATTTCTGCATTTGATATTTTAGTTCATATTCTATGTTTTTAGGACTTATTTGGTACCTAATAAAACAAGGCTTTATAGTTATTCCTTTTTTTATATCTGGGTAGTAACTGAAAAATTTGTCCAACACTGTTTTGCATATTTGCTGACTTCAGAAACCTATTCTGCCTATGTCTCAGGCCTTTCTGACAGATATTTCGGATCCCATTGCTGGGTCCATACATTTTTATTGCAATATTTCTTCATTCAATTGTCCTATTTCTTCGTTGATATGATTGAGATATTGTAATAAATAATATCAACGAAGCAAGCAAAAATCATATTATTGCGTGAAAGTGGATTCATGCAATTGGCTTTCTGTACCTCATATTTTATTCTGTTTATGCCAAATATGCTAATTGAATCCCAAATAAAATAAATTTATGAAGATGCAAGTTGCCTTAATAAAAAATGTACAATATTACGCAAAATATTTTTATTCAGCTATATAACTAAAATAATCTTTGTTTATACTGCTGTTCTTTACTTTAGCGCCAACAAATTTCAATTTGTCTGTCCCTTCGCCGGGGCAGTATAAAACGTTTCTCCAATTCTGGTAACAGCTTTTCTTATGGATATTTTATCAACAGATATTTAGTCTCACAAGTTCACATATTTTTTTTAACATCTTTAGGAAATTTTAACAGCATGGATTGGCTGTCAACTTACTAACATTCTTTTGGAACTTATATTTTGGATTAGTGACCAAAGTTTACATCCAGCCGGGAATACATGGAATTCTCCATTTCTCTACATAAACTTTTAAATTCTGAATTTTGCATTATCATAATGTCTCGAAATTTTCATTTTGTGTTATTTGATAATTCAGATTGCCGAATATTTGAATAATTTAAAATTATATTTTTAAATTTTTACATTTGTTTCCTTTTAATTTCTACAGTACGTACCTACTTTAAAATGCCTGAACTTAAATTCATTAAAAAATATACAGTGAAACTCTCTTAATACGTTTTTCAAGGGACCAGCAAATAAAAACTTATTAGGCGTGAAAACCTATTAACAGTGATTTCAATATTTTCATAAATTATTTATACTTTTTAATTTTGTGTTTTAATTATATTTTCGTTTATATAATATGACAATTTAAGGACATTTAAATTTAAAAAATTAAGTAGGTAAATATATACATTTGTAAAATATTACCTATGTAAATACATAGTACCTGAGGGTTAGAAAACAATAAAAACCACCAAAACTATGAAATAAATTAGCACTGTCAAAAATTTAAATATAAATCGGTGTATATTGACAAATTAAATATGAAAAAAAAATGCAAAAAGCTACTTGTATCTACTTTCTCTGGCTTGGTAAAGATTGCACATTTATAAAAAATAACCATTTGTAAAAAGTATTCTATTTGACTTCATTTTAAAAATTTATCCCTTTTGATGATTTCTACATAATTTAGGTGTACATTAAACATATTGCCTTGAGCAACTTCCTTTTATTGGCGTCTGCTTGCGTGCTTGCCATCGAAAAAACTTTGGATCGATTTTCGACCCTTTTCCCGTGATCCAATCAAGCTGACACTTTGAAAGCAGACTCGTGGCGACGATCAAGAAGATCTATCAAATTTTCGTTAAAAAATAATAATAATTATAGTATAAATTTGGATTTTTAGAAATTTTAATGGTTTTTTCAAATTGGAATCTTCACAAAAGTTTGATTACTACCAATGGCGCCAGCGGCCCGAAAACGTCACAGAATATTTAAAATTTGAAATACTCCGTCGGTAGGTATAATAGGTACTTCACTACGAATTTCGAAAATTTATAACAATTGGTTCGCAGATGACAGCCCACTTCGGTTTTTTGGGAAGAAATCTAGTAATAAAGAGATATTTTTAGAGATTTTTGACAGAGATATTTGTCTAGACATGTTTTATTTTCAGTTAATCAATTATTACATGATGGTAAACTTAATTTACAAAGAAAGGGAGTAAAATAAAAACTTGGTTTTTATGGGTTAGTTTTTTTGTGATTAATTACGATTTTCTTTATTTTAGTTATGTTTTATTTCAGACTGCCTTAATATTTTCCCGGGCGCAAAGAAAATTCGTGGTATTTTTTATTGTTAAATTAAATTAAATCAGTTTTTTGTAACTCATTAACTCGTTAAGGTCGGCGCCACACTACGCGTTTTTTCCGTCGCGTCAAATCCGCAACCGAATTTAGCCGTCACATACCTATTATATTCCGCGGCGCGGCGGACTGCGCGGAGAATAAACACACGTGCGGACAATCTGTCAAATGTGGCGCGTTGCAATCAAAAACACGAGACGCGACGTCACCGATTTTACGTTGACGTAAGTTACGCGGGCGGGGAACCGAATAGGCGCTGAAACGAGCGTTCCATCGGCGGCGGAACGATTGATGATCGCGTAGTAGCGGCGTTCCGCGGCGTCAGAGACGCGACGGAAGATACACCTAGTGTGACGCCGGCCTTAGAAAACAATAGGAGATATTACGTAATTAATATTGCCAATTGTTTCCTCGAAGAAATACAACCAAAATGAAAACAGTTTCGTTTAGGCGAATTTATTTTGCGCCGACGTTGATTGATTTTGAAAAAAATATCGTAAATAATCGCCGGATGAATTTATTTATTAAATATTATTTTATTAGCCTATTCAAATATTACAGGGTTTTTTTCAGCGGCTAGAACATTTGTGACGCCGCCAAGCCCACTTAATTTTCATTGCGCCCATTTTTCGTTTTTAGAAATGTTGAACATAATTTCGTCTTCCGAAAAACGTATTATGAAGATTTATTTGTATGAAAAAATTGAGTTCGGCTATAAATATTTTCACGACTTAAGCGAGAAACGAACATAAGCGGGAAACGTATTAAGCCTAAAAAAAATATGGGATTTGTATGGGACTTTTTCGGGACCGCAGAATTTAAACTTATTTAGCGGGAAAACTTATTAAAAGTGAATTTATTAAGCGAGTTTCACTGTATTTAATCTTGAAACATTATATTTATGGCATATTAAAGTGGATGGATTCTCAATATTGAGATCTTGCACCATTGTCCATAAAATGAGGAAAAAATGGTGGTTGCAGCCCTGGCGAGCGTCATAGGCGACCTGGCTCTGATGTTGGGATGTTGGATGGCAGCCAGAACTATGCACAACTTCCTACTCAAAGGTGTTCTAAGGGCCCCACTTCAATTCTTCGAAACAACTCCCACTGGCAGGATTCTATCTAGGTTTTCCAAGGATGTTGATGTATTGGATACATCCCTGCCTTTTGAAGTAACCGATTGTATCTATTTTATTCATGAGGTAATTTTAAAATGACAAATAAAAAAAAAGCCTCTTAAGTGCCAATAGACCAAAAGTGAAATATATCTCATATATAAATTTATTTGGGTTACAAAACATATTTTATATTAATTATGAATATTCTTATGCACCTACCTGTTATTGTTTGTGTAGCATTTTTTATATTGTGTCACTGGTGTATGTTTATATTTTCCTTACAGTGAGTTTTATACTTCAATTTGATTGATTTTTTTGTAAATCAGCTTTGAACAATATCTCACTTTCTATTATATTGACATTAAGAGCTTATTTTTGTTTGGTTAACCAATTTTTTTTCTTCTCTTGGTTCAAAGACATACTACATAATGTTTCAGAGTAGCTCAACATTATGATATCCGTATCCATAGAACTTATCCCAGAAACTAACAGTCAGAAAAGGCGTACTCAACAGTGTGTATGTATGCATCTATGATGGAAAACTACATGATGAAAATCATTAAGAAGGAAATTAGACCAATTTTAAACTGCTAGCAAAATTCAGCTTTTGTGAATTCAGTGGAACCTCAATTTTACAGTTTTTTATGGACCGTGTTTATAAAATATAAGACTATGTAAATTCTGGGTAATACAATGGTAAATATATAGTTTTGTGATTTTAATGCTGATTCAATTCTCTCCTGGAATATATTGTTTTTCATGACTTCTGCAATCTCGACTTTTAAAAAATTAATTATAAATAAATCATTTAGGGCTTTTACATTCTTGCAGTATTTACACTTTTGCAATCTTTGCAGTATACCTCAATAATTTATCATAATATGTGATTTATTCCATATTTCTTCTTCTTCTTTTGCTTCATCTAGGACTGCATTCTGTCATTGCTCAGAGCCTGTTGCTGAGATACAGATGTCCAGCTATCTTCGCCATCTTTTATGTGGTCTTCCTGGGAGTCTGGTACCTGACGGCAGCTTGTTCGCTGCTACGCTCACTACTCTCTCAGAATAAGCTCTCTCCACATAATCTCTCCAGTAACGTCTTCTAGATGTTCCCCATCGGACGTCGCAAGTCCTTCGTATTTCAGAATTCCTCACTCAGTCTCGGATTGTCAGTCCCGCAACGGGTCGGAGAGTCTTCATCTCAATTGTTCTTAGGAGATTTTTAGTTCTGGTAGTGTCAACCCTTGTCTCGATACCGTACGTCATGATTGGGTGGACACAGGTCTTATATATTTTCACTCCTTGCTTCACTTTCACACTTTGCTCTCTCGTTTCTCCAGACAGCATTTCTCAAGCATTCAGCAACAGTTGCGGCTTTGTTTTCTTGCTCTTTTACTTCTTCGTAAAAGTCGTTACTGCTGGATATCTCGACACCCAAGTAATTAAAGCCCATTACTTGCTTTATTGTTTTATCGTTAATTGCAAGCTTCATCGTACTTGCTGCTTCGATGTCACCATGCTCTTAGTCTTATCTAAGGAGATTTTCGTGTTAAATCTTTGTGAGAATGTATGAAATTTGTGCAGAAGTTTTTGAAAATCGTCTTCGGAGCTGGCGATTATTACTGCATCATCAGCATTACAGTGGAACCTCGCATAATGAGCATAATTTGTTCCAAAATCTTGCTCATTATGTGAAACAATCGTTAAGTGAAACAATTTTTTTCTATATAAATCAATGTAAAACACGATAATGCGTTCCATGCCGAAAAAATATTTTTATTTTTAACATTATCAAAATAAAATAACATACATACTTACAAAGTGTTAAGGATCGTAACAACCTGGAATGCGATTTAAATTTGGAAAGAATATTTAAAAAATCGAAATTAGCTTATTATTTATGAATTTATGACAAATATTTTTTTTTTACTAGAAAGCTGTCTAGAGAAATTTATTTTTGCCGACGCTTCAATATTTGGTAAAAAAAAATTTGTGGCATGCATAGCCACCTCTTTATTAGGATGATGCTTCTCAATGTACGATGCAACATTATCCTATGCTCATACCTCGTTCTCGCTTCTGAATGATTTTACGTTTCATTTCTTATTTTTATTCTCGTATGGCTGTCTTCTCGTGACTTTTTCTTCTGGTGCATTTTTGCAAGGGTTATTAAAATTTTTACCAAAAAAATAATATCAGATTGACGCATCATCAAATCTCGGCTCACAAGTGCACCATTCGTTAAGCGACTTTCCCTTTCTGCGTCACTCGTTATGCGAAATGTCGCTTGTTAAGGGAGCAATTTTTTCACAAATTTTTTTGCTCGCTATGCGAATTACTCGTTATGAGAGGTGCTCGCTATGCGAGGTTCCACTGTATATCTATCTTTTTGTCTCCATGTTTTAGTCCAGATTCATTGGTTTGACATGATGGTATTGAATAGGAAGGGGCTCAAGCTATCTCCCTGTCTGAGGCCTACTGCGGCTGGGATTTCTTTTGATATATCACTGTTTACCTTTGTGGACATTTTATTGTTAGAATTCAAATTATGAATAGCTTTGATGATGGGTAGTGGTATATCAAAGGCTTTAGTGAGGTCGACAAAACATATATAGGCCGGTTTGTTATATTCAATAGATTTTTCCCTCATTTGTCTTACCACGAATATTGCGTCAGTGGTGGACCGGTTTTTACTGAAAACTTGCGTTGAAACTACAGTCAAAGTTAAAAAGGGAAAATGCAATTTATTAAAATTGCAAAAATCTTAACTTCATGTGTACTATTAGTTTTAATACCCAATGGTATGAAACTTAACTAACTGACTAACTTACCATCACGCCGTTTCCGTGGGGGTAGGCAGAGAGGATAGAGCGCTATACTCTTCTGTCCTAACATACAACTCTCGCCTCATCCACATTAATACATCTTCACATGCAAGCTCGACGGTTATTGAGGCTTCTAACCATCTGAGGGACCATCTTCCAGTATCTGGTTAATCTAGTCATGCCACGTCTTCTGCGGTCGCCCTCTCTTTCTGGCGCTGACTTTTCTCATTCATTCGCTCAAAATGTCCAAACCACCTGAGCGATTCACCTGTTTTAATTCTATGAATTATGCTACGCAGCTTTACATTCATTCCTAATATCTTCATTCTTTACTCTATCGAACACGTACGTCTAAGAGATCTTATCTCCACTGCATTCAATCTACTTTCATTCCTCTTTTGCCAGCTCCAGGCTTCACTTCCATACATCAGTGTCGGTACCAGAACTCCATTATGTACCGCTAGTTTTGCCTTGGTAGACATATTTCTATTAGAAATTATTGCATTCAAAGCACCGTTCACCCTATTCCCCGCAGTTACTCTCCTCTCAATATCTTTCTCAACATTCCCTCTTCTATCGAACATACTTCCTAAGTACAGAAACTCATCTACTTGTTCCAAACATTCATTGCCTACTAGTATTTCACACGTTGTCTTACTTTCCTCCTTCTCGAATCATCACTTTTGACTTGTTTACATTCATAATAAGGTCACTTTCCTTGCATACATCATATATCCTGCTTACTAGTCCTCTTAAGTCTTGTTCGCTATTTGCCATTAATACTGCAACTTAAAGGGAATAGGCAAATTTTTATAAAGTAGAGGAAAAATGTGGGTTCCACTATATTCATAATTTTCTTGCCCTGCAATTACTTGTGTATTAGCCGTAACGAGGAGTAGTTTAGAAAACTTTTAGGTTAAATATATAAGGAAAGTACAAACAGAATACATCTGGCAGGCAACAGAAAGATTTGAGATAGAAAGTAGGCAATATAAAGTTCTAGGTTCAAGTCACAATAGCAATACCATTAATTAAAATGATTTTTTCTATTCTATTCTAATGGATATATTTAAATTATTTTAATAATATGAAGCATTTAGGACCTTTTTAACATCTATACATTTTTAAAATCTGTATAGGTAGGCATATCACATATTTTTGCTCATTGTTTTGTTTTTGTTTCATGTTGCACTTGGAGATTTTTTTTTTGCATTAATGACTGGTTATACTGAGCATGTTTTATATTTACCTTATAGCTACGCTTGAATTTATAATTGTGGTACTACGAAGAAGATATCTAATCCTTTGTGTTGTATGTCTCAAAATTTAAATAAAAAACTAAACGCTTTCTATAATCAACAAGAATATTGTCATACCACTTTTTAAACACTTGTTTTATTTTTGTTAAGTAGTACTACCGAAATTATATTATATTATATAATACATTATATTATATAATATAATGTATTATATAATATTAACATATTATAATTTTGACATTTTTATTAGTTTTTAATTTAGTTTTTTTTTAATTCTTTGTATCAATTTATTGGTAGAAATTATGAATTTATTAATGTAAAATCCAATCATGCATCATTCAAAATATAGCAACATTAATCCATACACAGACCAACTGTTCTATACCTATCTTTTTTTGAGCATGCTTGATGATTTTTCTTTAAATTAATTTTTAAGGTAAATTATTCCATTTGTTTTTGACATATACTTTTGGTTGTGGGAGGACTGGGCTAGGTTACCAAAATGTGTACCAAAATATAGAATAGCATACTGCCCATGTATTTTAATTCCAATTGTATTTCATGGAGGCAAATTCTTCATATTACATACAAATATATTATGTGTGTGTGTCCTACTGTATTTGAATTCATTTTAAATGTTATACACAATGTTTACTTCTGGAATGTGCTTAAAATTGAGAAAATATGTATTTTTTAAAGTTATAATAATTATGAATTTCCTATTACTGTTTTCCTATGAAAAGATGACTACTGATTTATTTTTTTGGATTTTGAGTCATAATAAAAAACTGTTTTTTTCATTTAATAATTTTAACCTTTGATATTTTTGTTACTTTAATTTATTTTGACTTCTTTTAGGTTGCTGGTACACTTGTTGTAATCAGTATTTCTACTCCTATATTTATTGCCGTGATTGTGCCAATCGGCATTATCTATTACTTTATACAAAGGTTTTATGTGGCTACATCGAGACAACTGAAAAGACTGGAATCTGTCTCGAGATCTCCCATATATTCACACTTTGGTGAGAGCGTAACCGGTGCATCCATTATCAGAGCTTACGGAATTCAGCAGAGGTTTGATATTTTAAATATGTTTTGTAATTGTAATTTCTTTCAATGTAAATAAAATGTTTCCTTAACATTTTTAGTTTTAACATTTAGTAAATGTAGAAGTTAACCTTTATTATTCTGATATTTTAAAATTTTCTTCTTATAAAGACCGTCATTATTCTCTTCTTTTTAATTTTTTAATTTGCGTGTCCTGAGGTACACCAAGATCATGATAATGATTTCGAAAGTGATTGAAATGATGGAAAATGATGAAATTTGGGAAAAATATAAATGATTGTTTGATTTCTTGCTGAGATTCTAAATTAAAGCTAAACATCCGTTTTCCAAATGTCGATGTATGGAGTCATTGGATCGTGCTCTTTTAAGACGAGAATGAAGTCAACAAACCTAATTTTTATTTTTTATATTTTATTTACGCTTCAACAGACCAAGAGGCCTAATTACACATCACAAAACACCGAGGCTTGACTAAATCACATAGATTAATTGTGACCTCACCAAGAATCGAACCCGTAACCCTTGGTGTGAGAAGCCAGTGTCGTACCCACTGGGCTACTAATACCAGATAAACATTTCACTAGCGCGTATATTTACGTATTCGTTGCAAGACAGAAATGCTGTGAGAAAAAGAGACAACCATACAATGTGCCGACACTAAAATATACGGAAACACCCGAGGGCAGCTCGTGCTCATGTATTTTTGTCCAACTTCTGAATGATATAAGCATAAAATTTAAAAAAGCTTATTTACATTTCTTCAATAATACGTATTGTAAAAAAATAGTAAACAACCATTTTTCTTACATCATTGTTTTTTAATTAAAAATTATGTTGCATAAGCACATTTAGGTATTATTTTCACTTCCGGCTGAAATGTCAAAATACTTGTGAATTTAACTGAATTCTAATATTTTTTATCTAGAATTTAAAAAAACTACTACAATAATATGTATTGTATTAAAAAAAAATTAACAACCATTTTTCTTTAATTTACAAATAATGTCATACAGTGATCTTTAATTTGACTTACAAATCAAATGCAAAATCCACCTTAACAATACGCGAAGTCTGCGAGGCCTCCAAGGTCACCAAATCGGATAGTGACTTAGGAACTGACACCCCTTTAAATGTACAAATATAGGCAAAAAAGTAAATTTATATAAAACTAATTTTAAAAAAACCTTGGTATATGCGATAAATCAATTGCTTTCAATAGTATAATATAATAATACTTTTTATTAAGGTCAGATTTGGCATGGAAGTACATTTCATAGAGAAATAATTGAAAATGAATAATTGGCCGTAGGTACACGTCCGGCTCTCACCGCTGCCAACGGCATTCTGATTTATAACGACATCATTTATTAGCACATTTCATACTTTAGAATTTTTATTTTTAATTAATAATTAACGTGTTTTTAATAAAAAAAAGAACGTTTAATTAGTCAGTGAAGCCTCAAAATATGGGAGTAAATAGAATATATTGTTTAAAATTATATTTTTATATGAATAAAAAACGTTTTTTAAATCAACAAAAAACAAAAATTTATTGAAAATTTATAACTTTATTAATAATAAACATTTCTTAGTTATTTTAGTACGGATTAATCACTGTAATGTAAACTTTATACACGTAAGAAAATATATTATGCGTACATATAAATATTCAAAACAAATTGATCTTTTCTAAGACACCAAAAACGAATTTTTTGACAATGGCCTGTCGATTAATGCTTATAATTGTAAATAATGTTCAGTTCATTACTTTTATATAAGAATAAAGGTTCTATCTGAGTTATCGCCCTAAAAAAATTGCAGTATAGCATATACATTCTGATATAAATGAAAAATAAAAACCACATTTTCGTATAAAAAAAAATACCGGAATGTGCATTTGCAGTGAACGTTTAGCCTTAAATAAATAAATGAAAGTAACGTGACCTTTAACGAATTTAGGACGAGTTCACAATCAACCTCTGAATGTTCTGTTGCCTTTCCCACACTTTTTACTCACTTTTCATGCGGCAACATAACATATCAAAGGTATAAAGCCAAAATGGCATTGGTGATTATTCCAAACTATACAGGAGAGCAAAATAATGCTTTGTCCATCTGATTTTGTCAATATTTCTTTTATTATCAAATGATTTCCGTATGTGCTTTGGATTAACAAATGCTCTCCTGTAAAGTTCGAAATAATCACTAACCCCTGATGTGAAATTCTTGAATCTGTTGCGGGAATTCTAAAAATCTTGATAATCTTAATAATAAAAGAAACATTGACAAAATCAGATTGACAGAACTTTCTTTTGGTCTCCTGTAATGTTAGAAATAATCACAAACACCTTTTGGATTTCTATCCTCGATATGAAATGCTTGAAACTGTTGTAGGGATTGTAAAAATCTTGAAAAAAATATTATTAATATTTAAAGCATTAACTTTGTGGTTAGACATAATAACAGAATGTTAGTAAACTTAGTAAAAACCACTATGAGATTTACGGTCTACCGGTTTCGAGACATACCCGTCTCTTTGTCAGGACCAACACTACACTACTATTTTCACAACATTATACACCCCAACCATAGTATTGTTAAACTATCACCAATATTGATCACATGCGTGTTAATCTTGTCAGAGACAAGCATGCACTGATTATAGCCTACTGAACAATTCAGTAATCTAACGAGAGAGAGTGAGAGGGGGCGGGGTCTAAATTGGATGTTACCACATATTTTGTAAGCGTTAAATTAAACAAAGGGCTATATGGAAAATGAATTTGGTTATTAATGAGAGGTACTCTGTTATTCACCGCCTCCCTAATGTAAAAAAAATTCTAAATTATTCAATTTTAAACATATATTATTAGTATTTAATATTTTCACCCCTACTTTTGGGTCAAATTTATGATTATTTTCTATGAGGTGATTGGCAAATTCGGAAAAAAAATTGTTATTAAGACACCTCATATGTTCTTTGATTCTAGTATTAAAATTACGAGATGTGCTGGACACGAGCTACGTGCTAACTGGTAGATTCCTGAGTTGTCCATTGTATCATTTTTATCTTTATTGTTAATAAGTATTTTTCCTATGTTATTGTTAGTATACTATGTTTTTTTTCCTATGTTATTGTTAGTATACTAATCTACAAGAAGAGGAAGGGAAATAAGGAACTTCCTATTAAATAACTTGACTCTGGAAATCTAGCAAGTCACATGCCTCATACTTGGCACGTTGGCCTCAATGCCTTAATAGCATTAGTACTTATTTCATATAATATTACTCCAAATATGAGAATTGTGAGATTATGTTCGCGGCGGAAGACAGCTGTCTGACCAGACCGGAAAAATCGGACATGCAAGTAAAGGTTTTTACTTTGAGAGAAATAAGTGAAAATATACAAATCTTCCTATTCAAGTACGACGAACACCAAATACTGACATATACCTACGTCTCGTTTATTTTTTTATTTTAATTTTCATCTAAAGTGTTGGGATAAAGATCTGACATCACAATATAGCTATTTTCAGAATAGCACTAATTGTGTCAGGACCACAATATTTTTTGATGTTAAACGATTTTTATTGTTAAAAGTTTTCCATTTGTATTCATACATTTTGATCTACTGAATTTCCTCTATGGCAAATCTCTTTCTAGGTTTATCGATGAGTCCGAAGCTAAGGTGGACCATAATCAAGTATGTTATTATCCGAGTATAATAGCTAATCGTTGGTTGGCTGTGAGATTAGAAATGATTGGTAATTTGATCATCTTGTTCTCTGCTTTGTTTGCTGTCGTCGGAAGAGACACGATAAACCCTGGACTTGTTGGCCTGTCTGTCAGCTATGCTCTCCAGGTGAGACAACTTTTTCATATTTCATCATTAAATTTTTATGTAGCGGTAAATTTTCATTTGTATCTCTGGGAGGAAAAAATAACTGTTCATATTTGACTACAGATATTATTGTGATATTCTTCTCTTAAGAAAATATATGAAGAAAATTACACGTGCAGTAAGAACTAGATTTCCTTAAAAAAAAATTTGCTAACTATCTTAGTTACTCCTAGAGCTGTAAGACTGTGTAGAACTAGTAAGAACCTGAAGTTACTAATGCTTATAGAGATATCACATAAGTGTGGAACAGTAAGGATTAAAGCAGTTTTTGATAACATTATCACTTTTGACTTAAACTGATCAAAGCATTCATTGAAAATTCACACCCGATATCACACTCATTAAAAGAATTGAGTCGTATATTTCCAGACACCGCTAACTCCAAACTAAAGCAATTTACAGCAGGTCAAGTAATTTATACATTATTGTGTGAGATGTTATTACCTACACTGTTAGTTTTTCTAGAAAGTTTGTTTACGTTTATAACAAACTTTCTAGAAAAACTAACAGTGTAGTTACAGCTATGTTATCCAAAGCTGGCACGTACACAGATTTCCTGCCAATGCAATTTTATTATACAGCATGTATAAAAAAAATCGTTTTATAATATTTTAACCAATTAAAAATGCAATGTTTTAAAGGCACTTAGTATAACAATCTGTGCTATTCTGAAAATAGCAATATTGAGATGTCAAATCTTTATCCCAATCTTGACAGGTGTGTATAACATTGTATTGCCGCCAATTTCGATGTTTTAAGTTTTGCATGTTTGAAATGAATTCAATCAATCAGAAAGCCCTCAAACGTAAACAAATGTTAATGTATTCACAATTACGAATAATGAGCTTTCTAGTTGACTGTCAAACATAAAACGTCAAAAAAACGGCGCGACGTCACAATATTATACAAAATCTGTCAAGATACCTACAGCAAATAGCATCATTGCTTAACTAAGAATACAAATGAATGATGGATGAATGTTTGTTTTAATTGCCACATAATCTACTTTTATCAAAGGGTTGTTATATTAAACCACCGTTTTTAAAATCTTTGAGTCAATTGGGTGGGTCATGTGTAAAATAAAAAAACAATGGAATATTGTAAGAAATATAATATTTATTTTATTACATCATTGTTTCAAATCAGAATCGCAAATCAATTCTTCTACACCGCTAAAATCTTCATCACTAGAAGAATCTGATGATTCACTATCGGAATGTTCTACTTATTACAAGTCCATCAGTGAATTATCTAGTTTTGGTTCGAGTTCCATATATTTTTCCTCATGTTGTCGCGTCTTTCTCCAAACGTCACTGAACATGTCAAGAGTAATAGACTCGCCGGCCGCCCGGCAAATGCCATCCTGGGTTTTATTTAATTTATTTTTAAAATAATTACAATTATTACGC